>CM060952.1:5726377-6093877 GCA_030765055.1 Mantis religiosa
AGCGGCTGGATGGAGACTAGAAGATCAGTCCGTCAGTCTGGCTCTATCATTTCATAGTGCGACCTACACACGGCTAGTGTGAAAGAACAATTAATTTCCATTAATTGTACCTAATAATGTTCCGAACTATAAAGTCCGGGCCTTAAAGTACTTACAGCATAGTAAGTCGCCATTAAGGTAGTTGTCTCATGTGTTTATGAGAACTCCTAGTGGTTTACTATAAAGCCCGGGTCTTAAAGTACTTACAGCATAGTAAGTCGTCATTAAGGTAGTTGTCTCATGTGTTTATGAGAACTCCTAGTGGTTTACCGGGATAAACACGAGCCAGTTGTTCCTAACAGTGGACCGAAATATAAATCCCGGACCTTAAAGTACTTACAGCATAGTAAGTCGCCATTAAGGTAGTTGTCTCATGTGTTTATGAGAAGTCCTGGTGGTTTACCGGGATGAACACGAGTTAGTTGTACCTAATAGTGGTCCGAACTATAAAGCCCGGGGCTTAAAGTACTTACAGCATAGTAAGTCGTCATTAAGGTAGTTGTCTCATGTGTTTATGAGAACTCCTACTGGTTTACCGGGATAAACACGAGTCAGTTGTACCTAATAGTGGTCCGAACTATAAAGACCGGACCTTAAAGTACTTACAGCATAGTAAGTCGTCATTAAGGTAGTTGTCTCATGTGTTTATGAGAACTCCTAGTGGTTTACCGGGATAAACACGAGCCAGTTGTTCCTAATAGTGGACCGAAATATAAATCCCGGACCTTAAAGTACTTTCAGCATAGTAAGTCGCCATTAAGGTAGTTGTCTCATGTGTTTATGAGAACTCCTAGTGGTTTACCGGGATGAACACGAGTTAGTTGTATCTAATAGTGGTCCGAACTATAAAGCCCGGGCCTTAAAGTACTTCCAGCATAGTAAGTCGTCATTAAGGTAGTTGTCTCATGTGTTTATGAGAACTTCTAGTGGTTTACCGGGATAAACACGAGTCACTTGTACCTAATAGTGGTCCGAACTATAAAGCCCGGGCCTTATAATACTTACAGCATAGTAAGTCGTCATTAAGGTAGATGTCTTATGTGTTTATGAGAACTCCTAGTGGTTTACCGGGATAAACACGAGCCAGTTGTACCTAATAGTGGTCCGAACTATAAAGCCCGGGTCTTAAAGTACTTACAGCATAGTAAGTCGTCATTAAGGTAGTTGTCTCATGTGTTTATGAGAACTCCTAGTGGTTTACCGGGATAAACACGAGTCAGTTAGAGAATTTAATGTCATTTTGGCACGTTGGCCATAGTAGCTCAATGGTTTAAAGCGCCTGGACGGCAACCAGAAGATCCGTGGTTCAAATCCCCTCTATGGCATTGAATTTTTCAATCTGGCTCTACCCTTTCAGACAATTGATTATTTTGTATCTCTGAGTTTTCCAGTTCTTATACAATTTTTTTAAAACGAGAAATCGCTATTCATCTTTTTATCTCTTGGACATGCAAGGAGAATGTAAGTTGAAACAGATCACCATACCGACCGAAACATTTGACTATCACTTAAAGTGCTATGTGTTCCATTATAACTATATAGGTAATGTTTATCTTGAAGTAGATAGAGCAATCAGATTTGATTCAGTATTTTTGGGCTAGTTTAAGTATACTCATCAAATTGACATCACTCCTTAAGTCCGTGTGAACATCTATGGACTTCTAAGTGTTTGCATATTAAAAGAATAACTGGTGAATAAAACTGTTGCCTCCGGTAACATCCATAAAATATGACAGTCTACATAATTAAGGTGTGTATCACATGACAGGTTTACCAGTCACTTGTAGGATACAAACAATTTCCATCCAGATAATGTAACGTGTCTGCAGCACAAAAATTAAATTATTAAGTTAATTAACATTGACGTTGTCATGACAACCAGTAACATCTGCAGAGAACAGCGCACAACTGCAAGAGAGAGAGCACGAATTGAATTTAAAGTAAAACCCTCGCGTTAAATGAAAATAGCAGTTATAGCAACTGCTACGTGCAATAATAAATAGGAAAATATTGTATTAAACCCATTAATTTCACTAAAATATTGCAAGCTTTGAGAATGACTGAATAAAAACAGAAATTAAAATCAGTATGTCTCTCTTAAAAATTAAAATTGAGAAATACGCTTTCCCTAGATCTCAAATGGCCCTTCAAATGGAAAGCCTTTGGAATATTAAGTTCTCTGAAAAAAGCTGTGACTTTAAATATTCTGGAAGTCCTCCTTCATAGCGACGGAAGCTCCAAATAATATTTGTCACTAAATAATGACTCAAAGAACTAAGGTTACTCTTTAGTACCCTTTCTATTGTACAGTCACACGTAGGTCAAGTAGCGAGGCGTGACTGTCAAAGCGAAGAAAGCTCCAAATAATAATTTTCATTAAAATAAGTGAGAATAATGACTTAAAGAACTAAGGTTACTCTTTAGTACTCTTTCTATTGTACAGTCCCACATAGGTCCAGTAGCGAGGCGTGACTGTCAAAGTGAGGGAAGCTCCAAATAATAATTTTCATTAAAATAAGTGAGAATAATGACTTAAAGAACTAAGGTTACTCTTTAGTACTCTTTCTATTGTACAGTCACACGTAGGTCCAGTAGCGAGGCGTGACTGTCAAAGCGAGGTAAGCTCCAAATAATAATTTTCATTAAAATAAGTGAGAATAATGAGTCAAAGAACTAAGGCTACTCTTTAGTACTCTTTCTATTGTACAGTCACACGTAGGTCAAGTAGCGAGGCGTGACTGTCAAAGTGAGGGAAGCTCCAAATAATAATTTTCATTAAAATAAGAGAGAATAATGACTTAAAGAACTAAGGTTACTCTTTAGTACTCTTTCTATTGTACAGTCCCACATAGGTCCAGTAGCGAGGCGTGACTTTCAAAGCGAAGAAAGCTCCAAATAATAATTTTCATTAAAATAAGTGAGAATAATGACTTAAAGAACTAAGGTTACTCTTTAGTACTCTTTCTATTGTACAGTCCCACATAGGTCCAGTAGCGAGGCGTGACTTTCAAAGCGAGAGAAGCTCCAAATAATAATTTTCATTAAAATAAGTGAGAATAATGACTTAAAGAACTAAGGTTACTCTTTAGTACTCTTTCTATTGTACAGTCCCACATAGGTCCAGTAGCGAGGCGTGACTTTCAAAGCGAAGAAAGCTCCAAATAATAATTTTCATTAAAATAAGTGAGAATAATGACTTAAAGAACTAAGGTTACTCTTTAGTACTCTTTCTATTGTACAGTCCCACATAGGTCCAGTAGCGAGGCGTGACTTTCAAAGCGAAGAAAGCTCCAAATAATAATTTTCATTAAAATAAGTGAGAATAATGACTTAAAGAACTAAGGTTACTCTTTAGTACTCTTTCTGTTGTACAGTCCCACATAGGTCCAGTAGCGAGGCGTGACTTTCAAAGCGAGAGAAGCTCCAAATAATAATTTTCATTAAAATAAGTGAGAATAATGACTTAAAGAACTAAGGTTACTCTTTAGTACTCTTTCTATTGTACAGTCACACGTAGGTCAAGTAGCGAGGCGTGACTGTCAAAGTGAGGGAAGCTCCAAATAATAATTTTCATTAAAATAAGTGAGAATAATGACTTAAAGAACTAAGGCTACTGTTTAGTACTCTTTCTATTGTACAGTCACACATAAGTCCAGTAGCGAGGCGTGACTGTCAAAGCGAGGTAAGCTCCAAATAATAATTTTCATTAAAATAAGTGAGAATAATGAGTCAAAGAACTAAGGCTACTCTTTAGTACTCTTTCTATTGTACAGTCACACGTAGGTCAAGTAGCGAGGCGTGACTGTCAAAGCGAAGAAAGCTCCAAATAATAATTTTCATTAAAATAAGTGAGAATAATGACTTAAAGAACTAAGGTTACTCTTTAGTACTCTTTCTATTGTACAGTCCCACATAGGTCCAGTAGCGAGGCGTGACTTTCAAAGCGAAGAAAGCTCCAAATAATAATTTTCATTAAAATAAGAGAGAATAATGACTTAAAGAACTAAGACTACTCTTTAGTACTCTTTCTGTTGTACAGTCACACATAGGTCCAGTAGCGAGGCGTGACTGTCAAAGCGAAGAAAGCTCCAAATAATAATTTTCATTAAAATAAGTGAGAATAATGAGTCAAAGAACTAAGGTTACTGTTTAGTACTCTTTCTATTGTACAGTCACACATAGGTCCAGTAGCGAGGCGTGACTGTCAAAGCGAAGAAAGCTCCAAATAATAATTTTCATTAAAATAAGTGAGAATAATGAGTCAAAGAACTAAGGTTACTGTTTAGTACTCTTTCTATTGTACAGTCACACATAAGTCCAGTAGCGAGGCGTGACTGTCAAAGCGAAGAAAGCTCCAAATAATAATTTTCATTAAAATAAGTGAGAATAATGAGTCAAAGAACTAAGGTTACTGTTTAGTACTCTTTCTATTGTACAGTCACACATAAGTCCAGTAGCGAGGCGTGACTGTCAAAGCGAAGAAAGCTCCAAATAATAATTTTCATTAAAATAAGAGAGAATAATGACTCAAAGAACTAAGGCTACTGTTTAGTACTCTTTCTATTGTACTGTCACACGTAGGTCCAGTAGCGAGGCGTGACTGTCAAAGCGAAGAAAGCTCCAAATAATAATTTTCATTAAAATAAGAGAGAATAATGACTTAAAGAACTAAGGCTACTGTTTAGTACTCTTTCTATTGTACAGTCACACATAGGTCCAGTAGCGAGGTGTGACTTTCAAAGGGAAGAAAGCTCCAAATTATAATATTTATTAAAATAAGAGAGAATAATGACTCAAAGAACTAAGGCTACTCTTTAGTACTCTTTCTATAGTACAGTCATACGTAAGTCCAATAGCGAGGCGTGACTGTCAAAGTGAAGGAAGCTCCAAATTATAATATTTATTAAAATAAGAGAGAATAATGATTCATAGAACTAAGGCTACTCTTTAGAACTCTTTCTATTACACAATCACACGTAAGTCCAATAGCGAGGCGTGACTGTCAAAGCGAGAGAAGCTCCAAATAATAATTTTATTACAATAAGAGAGAATAATGATTCATAGAACTAAGGCTACTCTTTAGTACTCTTTCTATTGTACAGTCACACGTAAGTCCAATAGCGAGGCGTGACTGTCAAAGTGAGGGAAGCTCCAAATTATAATATTTATTAAAATAAGAGAGAATAATGACTCAAAGAACTAAGGCTACTGTTTAGTACTCTTTCTATTGTACAGTCACACATAAGTCCAGTAGCGAGGCGTGACTGTCAAAGCGAAGAAAGCTCCAAATAATAATTTTCATTAAAATAAGAGAGAATAATGACTTAAAGAACTAAGGCTACTGTTTAGTACTCTTTCTATTGTACAGTCACACATAAGTCCAGTAGCGAGGCGTGACTGTCAAAGCGAAGAAAGCTCCAAATAATAATTTTCATTAAAATAAGTGAGAATAATGACTCAAAGAACTAAGGTTACTGTTTAGTACTCTTTCTATTGTACAGTCACACATAGGTCCAGTAGCGAGGCGTGACTGTCAAAGCGAAGAAAGCTCCAAATAATAATTTTCATTAAAATAAGTGAGAATAATGACTCAAAGAACTAAGGCTACTGTTTAGTACCCTTTCTATTGTACAGTCACATGTAGGTCCAGTAGCGAGGTGTGACTTTCAAAGCGAAGAAAGCTCCAAATAATAATTTTCATTAAAATAAGAGAGAATAATGACTTAAAGAACTAAGGCTACTGTTTAGTACTCTTTCTATTGTACTGTCACACGTAGGTCCAGTAGCGAGGCGTGACTGTCAAAGCGAAGAAAGCTCCAAATAATAATTTTCATTAAAATAAGAGAGAATAATGACTTAAAGAACTAAGGCTACTGTTTAGTACTCTTTCTATTGTACAGTCACACATAGGTCCAGTAGCGAGGTGTGACTTTCAAAGGGAAGAAAGCTCCAAATTATAATATTTATTAAAATAAGAGAGAATAATGACTCAAAGAACTAAGGCTACTCTTTAGTACTCTTTCTATAGTACAGTCATACGTAAGTCCAATAGCGAGGCGTGACTGTCAAAGTGAAGGAAGCTCCAAATTATAATATTTATTAAAATAAGAGAGAATAATGATTCATAGAACTAAGGCTACTCTTTAGAACTCTTTCTATTACACAATCACACGTAAGTCCAATAGCGAGGCGTGACTGTCAAAGCGAGAGAAGCTCCAAATAATAATTTTATTACAATAAGAGAGAATAATGATTCATAGAACTAAGGCTACTCTTTAGTACTCTTTCTATTGTACAGTCACACGTAAGTCCAATAGCGAGGCGTGACTGTCAAAGCGAGAGAAGCTCCAAATAATAATTTTATTACAATAAGAGAGAATAATGATTCATAGAACTAAGGCTACTCTTTAGTACTCTTTCTATTGTACAGTCACACGTAAGTCCAATAGCGAGGCGTGACTGTCAAAGTGAGGGAAGCTCCAAATTATAATATTTATTAAAATAAGAGAGAATAATGATTCATAGAACTAAGGCTACTCTTTAGTACTCTTTCTATTGTACAGTCACACGTAAGTCCAATAGCGAGGCGTGACTGTCAAAGTGAGGGAAGCTCCAAATTATAATATTTATTAAAATAAGAGAGAATAATGACTCAAAGAACTAAGGCTACTCTTTAGTACTCTTTCTATAGTACAGTCATACGTAAGTCCAATAGCGAGGCGTGACTGTCAAAGTGAGGGAAGCTCCAAATTATAATATTTATTAAAATAAGAGAGAATAATGATTCATAGAACTAAGGCTACTCTTTAGAACTCTTTCTATTATACAATCACACGTAAGTCCAATAGCGAGGCGTGACTGTCAAAGTGAGGGAAGCTCCAAATTATAATATTTATTAAAATAAGAGAGAATAATGACTCAAAGAGCTAAGACTATTCATTAGTACACTTTCTATTGTACATTCACACATCGATCCAGTAGCGACGCGTGACTTTCAAAGCGAGGGAAACTCCAAATCATGATTTTATTAAAATAAGAGAGATTAATGACTCAAAGAATTAAGGCTACTCTTTAGTATCCTTTCTATTGTACAGTCACACGCAGGTCCAGTAGCGAGGTGTGACTTTCAAAGGGAAGAAAGCTCCAAATAATAATTGTCATTAAAATAAGAGAGAATAATGACTCAATGAGCTAAGGCTACCCTTTAGTACCCTTTATGTTGTAGAGTCACACTTAGGTCTAGTAGCGAGGTGTGACTTTCAAAGCGAGGGAAGCTCCAAATAATAATTGTCATTAAAATAAGAGAGAATAATGACTCAAAGAACTAAGGCTACTCTTTAGTACTCTTTCTATTGTACAGTCCCACGTAGGTCCAGTAGAGAGGCGTGACTTTCAAAGCGAAGAAAGCTCCAAGTAATAATTGTCATTAAAATAAGAGAGAATAATGACTCAAAGAGCTAAGGCTACCCTTTAGTACCCTTTATGTTGTAGAGTCACACTTAGGTCTAGTAGCGAGGTGTGACTTTCAAAGCGAGGGAAGCTCCAAATAATAATTGTCATTAAAATAAGAGAGAATAATGACTCAAAGAGCTAAGGCTACCCTTTAGTACTCTTTCTATTGTACAGTCACACGTAGGTCCAGTAGCGAGGCGTCACCGTGAAAGCGAGGGGAACTGCAAGTAATAATTGTCATTAAAGTAAGAGAGAATAATGACCCAAAGAACTAAGGCTACTGTTTAGTATTCTTTCTATAGTACTGTCGCACGTAGTCTGTGCTCACACTACAAGGTTTTCCTGTCCACTCATACGTTCCCTGGCCCACACGACGTGAAGTGTTAGCCTAATATGGAGAACGTATGCAATTCACACACTTTCACCAATAGCTTAAAACTTTAGAAGAATTTCTTATTGGTCATCACTAAATACCAATCTACGTGAAATATTATTGCTAATTATATTGAAATATACTTGCAGCTATATTTAAAATAATTAACTTTTCTTGATACGCTACAGAGATTTCACGTGACAATATCTGTCAGTGTTTCCTAGCTATCGAAGAATCGCGATTGTTTCCGTAAACCTACGAAGCATGGCATTCAAGATTAGGAATGCGTAAATACAGCATTGAATGAGCTCGCGGAACTAGTCACTCGTATCTGAACAACTGTCGAAATGACCACAGCTGAGTGGATGTTCGCAAAGAAATTTTGAAAATGTATATAGAACAAATACGATATTGTTTTGCAGGAATTTTCTTGTTTCTTCTTATTTTTGTCTAGGAACTCTTGGTGAAGCGGCGATTTATTGGACACTTAATGGTGCTATAAAAGTTAAATTAGCCTTTGAAAAGCTGTTGACACATAGGCGGTTCTTGCTTCGCCATTGTTTTCGTAATTACGTTTATTAAAAGCAAGCTACCTCCAAAATTACGCATGGTGCATGGATCTTTGCATGTTAACTGGCGTTGTCAATCATCGAGATTAACGTCCTGTAATCTGCTTAATTATGTTTACACTAATGACAGAAGTGTCTATTAACCGAGTGATTGAACCTTCCAAGCCATAGAATAATAAAAGATTTGATTAAAATGTATTATACCTGCTCTTGAGATCTTTTAACGAATTACAAACCAAATCAAACGTTAATCGCCACAGATGGGAACAAAACATTTGAAAGGCGTACGCCGTTGTTCACATGTCACTCTTGCTATTTCGTGTTAGGCATTTGTTTCAAATGTCGACTCCTTACTGTACCTTAACAAACAAAATATTTCCATAGTTTTGCAGCTAAATTCACACAAACCCCGAATATTGATCGCTGACTTAGAGTAAATTTAGAGTAAGACTTACAGGAAATTTGCTTCTTAAGCAAGCATGACAATATTCCATTACTTCTTGTCGATATATCGGCATCACCTTCCTTCATTTTATTTCCTCTATCACTATATGCTAGGTAGATATGAAGATTGCTTTACAGAAAGTTCTTCGCGTCCTTAACAATAAAAGACAACAACTTAATGGTGGTTATACAAAGCAAGATATTATCCCACACCACCCTTCTACCCTTAAACATAGAACATTTTTTTAAAAATTTTATTTTCTGGGAATATCTCACAAACTTTTTATTTAAGAAACCCTGTTTAAGATATTTTATAATATGTAAAAATGTGTATCTAGCATTCTCCTGGAATATCCCCAGAAGCTCTCTTTATTCTGAATGACTTTTGTATAACTGGTAAACCTTAAGGGATAGACAAAATATTACTACACAACAAATGTAAATGTCACTAAAATACACAATTTATATGAAATAAATCCCATGTAGTTACCTTCTTCCAAATTATTCTCGCTAATTGTAAATTTCTCCAATACATATACTTTCCCAAAAAAAGACATTGTTGGTTTATTTATCTCTTGGACTTACAAAGATGTAGCATAGCAACCAGCTGTTTAAAACATTTGACAATCATTTAAACTCTACTGTATTCCCTTGTAACTACAATAAATTAATGTTTATATTGAAGAAGATAGAGCAATAAGTGTTTGTACAAGAGTAGAGAAAGTCATGTATATAAAACATTTGACTATCACTTAAAGTCTACTGTATTCCCTTGTAATTACAATAAGATAATGTTCATCTTGAAGTAGATAGAGCAATAAGTGTTTGTACAAGAGTAGAGAAAGTCATGTATATAAAACATTTGACTATCACTTAAAGTCTACTGTATTCCCTTGTAACTACAATTAGATAATGTTTATCTTGAAGTAGATAGAGCAATAAGTGTTTGTACAAGAGTAGAGAAAGTCATGTATATAAAACATTTGACTATCACTTAAAGTCTACTGTATTCCCTTGTAACTACCATTAGATAATGTTTATCTTGAAGTAGATAGAGCAATAAGTGTTTGTACAAGAGTAGAGAAAGTCATGTATATAAAATATTTGACTATCACATAAAGTCTACTGTATTCCCTTGTAATTACAATAAGATAATGTTTATCTTGAAGTAGATAGAGCAATAAGTGTTTGTACAAGAGTAGAGAAAGTCATGTATATAAAACATTTGACTATCACTTAAAGTCTACTGTATTCCCTTGTAATTACAATAAGATAATGTTCATCTTGAAGTAGATAGAGCAATAAGTGTTTTTACAAGAGTAGAGAAAGTCATGTATATAAAACATTTGACTATCACTTAAAGTCTACTGTATTCCCTTGTAACTACAATTAGATAATGTTTATCTTGAAGTAGATAGAGCAATAAGTGTTTGTACAAGAGTAGAGAAAGTCATGTATATAAAACATTTGACTATCAGTTAAAGTCTACTGTATTCCCTTGTAACTACAATTAGATAATGTTTATCTTGAAGTAGATAGAGCAATAAGTGTTTGTACAAGAGTAGAGAAAGTCATGTATATAAAATATTTGACTATCACTTAAAGTCTACTGTATTCCCTTGTAACTACAATAAGATAATGTTTATCTTGAAGTAGATAGAGCAATAAGTGTTTGTACAAGAGTAGAGAAAGTCATGTATATAAAATATTTGACTATCACTTAAAGTCTACTGTATTCCCTTGTAACTACAATAAGATAATGTTTATCTTGAAGTAGTTAGAGCAATAAGTGTTTGTACAAGAGTAGAGAAAGTCATGTATATAAAACATTTGACTATCACTTAAAGTCTACTGTATTCCCTTGTAACTACAATAAGATAATGTTTATCTTGAAGTAGATAGAGCAATAAGTTTTTGTACAAGAGTAGGGAAAGTCATGTATATAAAACATTTGACTATCACTTAAAGTGTACCGTATTCCCTTGTAACTACAATAAGATAATGTTTATCTTGAAGTAGATAGAGCAATAAGTGTTTGTACAAGAGTAGAGAAAGTCGTGTATATAAAACATTTGACTATCACTTAACGTCTACTGTATTCCCTTGTAACTACAATTAGATAATGTTTATCTTGAAGTAGATAGAGCAATAAGTGTTTGTACAAGAGTAGAGAAAGTCATGTATATAAAACATTTGACTATCACTTAAAGTCTACTGTATTCCCTTGTAACTACAATAAGATAATGTTTATCTTGAAGTAGATAGAGCAATAAGTGTTTGTACAAGAATAGGGAAAGTCATATTATAAAACATTTGACTATCACTTAAAGTCTACTGTATTCCCTTGTAACTACAATAAGATAATGTTTATCTTGAAGTAGATAGAGCAATAAGTGTTTGTACAAGAGTAGAGTAAGTCATGTACATAAAAAATTTGACTATCACTTAAAGTCTACTGTATTCCCTTGTAACTACAATAAGATAATGTTTATCTTGAAGTGGATAGAGCAATAAATGTTTGTACAAGAGTAGAGAAAGTCATGTACATAAAAAATTTGACTATCACTTAAAGTCTACTGTGTTCCCTTGTAACTACAATAAGATAATGTTTATCTTGAAGTAGATAGAGCAATAAGTGTTTGTACAAGAGTAGGGAAAGTCATGTATATAAAACATTTGACTATCACTTAAAGTCTACTGTGTTCCCTTGTAACTACAATAAGATAATGTTTATCTTGAAGTAGATAGAGCAATAAGTGTTTGTACAAGAGTAGAGAAAGTCATGTATATAAAACATTTGACTATCACTTAAAGTCTACTGTATTCCCTTGTAATTACAATAAGATAATGTTCATCTTGAAGTAGATAGAGCAATAAGTGTTTGTACAAGAGTAGAGAAAGTCATGTATATAAAACATTTGACTATCACTTAGTCTACTGTATTTCCTTGTAACTACAATAAGATAATGTTTATCTTGAAGTAAATAGAGCAATAAGTGTTTGTACAAGAGTAGGGAAAGTCATGTATATAAAACATTTGACTATCACTTAAAGTCTACTGTATTCCCTTGTAACTACAATAAGATAATGTTTATCTTGAAGTAGATAGAGCAATAAGTGTTTGTACAAGAGTAGAGAAAGTCATGTATATAGAACATTTGACTATCACTTAAAGTCTACTGTATTCCCTTGTAAGTACAATAAGATAATATTTATCTTGATGTAGATAGAGCAATAAGTGTTTGTACAAGAGTAGAGAAAGTCATGTATATAAAACATTTGACTATCACTTAGTCTACTGTATTCCCTTGTAACTACAATAAGATAATGTTTATCTTGAAGTAGATAGAGCAATAAGTGTTTGTACAAGAGTAGAGAAAGTCATGTATATAAAACATTTGACTATCACTTAGTCTACTGTATTCCCTTGTAACTACAATAAGATAATGTTTATCTTGAAGTAGATAGAGCAATAAGTGTTTGTACAAGAGTAGAGAAGGTCATGTATATAAAACATTTGACTATCACTTAAAGTCTAATGTATTCCCTTGTAACTACAATAAGATAATGTTTATCTTGAAGTAGATAGAGCAATAAGTGTTTGTACAAGAGTAGAGAAAGTCATGTCTATAAAACATTTGACTATCACTTAAAGTCTACTGTATTCCCTTGTAACTACAATAAGATAATGTTTATCTTGAAGTAGATAGAGCAATAAGTGTTTGTACAAGAGTAGAGGAAGCCATGCATATAAAACATTTGACTATCACTTAAAGTCTACTGTATTCCCTTGTAACTACAATAAGATAATGTTTATCTTGAAGGAGATAGAACAATAAGTGTTTGTACAAGAGTAGAGAAAGTCATGCATATAAAACATTTGACTATCACTTAAAGTCTACTGTATTCCCTTGTAACTACAATAAGATAATGTTTATCTTGAAGTAGATAGAGCAATAAGTGTTTGTACAAGGGTAGAGAAAGTCATGTATATAAAACATTTGACTATCACTTAAAGTCTACTGTATTCCCTTGTAACTACAATAAGATAATGTTTATCTTGAAGTAGATAGAGCAATAAGTGTTTGTACAAGGGTAGAGAAAGTCATGTATATAAAACATTTGACTATCACTTAAAGTCTATTGTATTCCCTTGTAACTACAATAAGATAATGTTTATCTTGAAGTAGATAGAGCAATAAGTGTTTGTACAAGAGTAGAGAAAGCCATGCATATAAAACATTTGACTATCACTTAAAGTCTACTGTATTCCCTTGTAACTACAATAAGATAATGTTTATCTTGAAGTAGATAGAGCAATAAGTGTTTGTATAAGAGTAGAGAAAGTCATGCATATAAAACATTTGACTATCACTTAAAGTCTACTGTATTCCCTTGTAACTACAATAAGATAGTGTTTATCTTGAAGTAGATAGAGCAATAAGTGTTTGTACAAGAGTAGAGAGCCATGTGAGTATAATGTGTATGTCTTATGGTTACAGCTAAAAGGGCTTGGGGTTACCCTTGATGCATTTACTCGATATCAGCGCTGAGTGATGCGACAGATGAAGATAGAAAGCGAGGACTCCATTACTTCAGAAGCCACCAGCGACAGCGAAACCAGTGGTAAGTAACATCTTTTGTTTGTTCTCTCTAATATAATTTACCCAGATTCGTCTTCCTGAAGATCTGATATCTTTAGCGTACCGCGGCAAATATGCAATGGCTATCGTGAACTAGTTCTGCCAGACACTGGCACTTTAGTAATGTGAACTAGTTCTGCTTTACTAACACTTTACTCACTTGTGGTGGTTCCATTATCACTTTCACTCCTCTTATGTGAATTGATTCCCATTTATGCTGATATTTCATTAATAGGAAGTACTTGCAATTGTCACCTTCGCTTCATTATGTGAACTAGTTCCATTTGTCACTTTCACTTCACATTGTTAACTAGTTCGAATTGTCACTTCACTTCACTTTGAAAATTAGTTCTTATTGGCACTTTACTTCATTCTGTGAACTAGTTCTATTTGTCACTTCACTTCACTTCACTAATGAAGTTACAATTCTCCGCTCTCACTTCATTAATGTGAACTACTTCCAATTTAGAATGTACTTTATTTTTCGAGCTAAACTGTTCTGATATCCCTACAAAGTAAACTAACATTATGGGAGTTCCGTTGACAAATAAGGCACTCTGAATGAGTTATATATTAAGTAACATATTTCTTTCATTATACCTCTGTAAATTCACTTAAACAGTAGTTTTAATATAAAATGTTTGGAAGTTTCGATCTACTGAAAAAGGATATACTAATATTTATTCCCTATTTATTCTTTTAGTCTTTTGTGTTGCGTTGGCAGCCGTTTTCGATATTCTGTTCGAGTTGCGGAGTAAACATTTAATCAATGTAAAGCAATAAAATTCAATTACAGGTACCCTAAAGGCACACCAGAAGTCGTTATATGTCAGAGAGCTGCGAGAAGTGTACCTATAACCAAAATTAAGACTAAATACAAGATAAGCAATAAACATCTGCACATCTACTTATAGGGAATAAAATTTGACGTTAAGAATGCACATTAAGAGAATTTACAACACGTAGCGTAAGAAAAAATGTGTTACTTATATGTAGATCACTCTGTATAGCTTCCTTAGTTTATGAATCGATCGAAAATAGAACTTCCTTTGTCTTCTTTGACGCCAAAATAAATTAGCATTTATTATGATGGATAGGACTGTAATATTTTTTAAAGTGACAGTGTATTGACTTATTTTCTTGCTCTCAGTAAAATTAATATTACATGGAAGTGTTTGCCCGAAGATCCAACGAGATGGTACACATTTTTCAGTGATGCTGGTTCGATCCTTCTAGCTGATGTAATCCACCTCTGCTTGTATTTGCACAATCAGGAATTAATGTTCATTGCACAGTTATACCGTTCTTTTATTTAAAACAAGAGAAAAACAATTGAAAGTGCCTTACTATTAATCTGATTTGTACAGTAAAATGCTGCCATGCTATTCTCACATCACTTTCTTTACCCACTGTCGTTTATCTTAATACAGGGCGATACACAAAAACTGACTACCTTCAAGATGTATAATTTATATTTACAATTTTCTAAAACCAATATATCTGAGAGAATCCATATTTTGTTAATTACATTCAAAAATTTGCTTTCAGGGTCATCTAAAAAATTATTGTTACAGCAAACCATATTAATTCTAAATTTCACTCCAAATTTTACAACTTGTTTACACACAATCCTGAAATGGATGAAAAGAGAATCTGCTACCTTAATAAAGGGGAAGAATTATGTATATGAAACTGCATGTATATTCATAATGCAGTTCATGGTTATTTCTTTAATAAAAGAAAATCACTGAAGCTCAATTAGAGAACTACAATTTGTCAGTTTGTAACACAGCTATATTACCATCCGTGCCACTCCGAGTTTGGCACAACGTGAGGATGATATTGGACACCAGTGAATAGACGCTCCAAGTAGTACCTATCACGACCATTGCAAGTCATTCAAAACTACCAACTATACACACTATAAGACACTAATCATACATTCATCTCTCAGGATAAGAGAAAACCTCCAACGTTAAGTCATATCGGACGAAGAATGAAATGATGTACATAGAGTATAGTGTACATAGAGCTTAGAGTTACCAGACATTCATCTTTCAGGATAAGAGAAAACCTCCAACGTTAAGTCATATCGGACGAAGAATGAAATGATGTACATAGAGTATAGTGTACATAGAGCTTAGAGTTACCAGACATTCATCTCTCAGGATAAGAGAAAACCTCCAACGTTAAGTCATATCGGACGAAGAATGAAATGATGTACATAGAGTATAGTGTACATAGAGCTTAGAGTTACCAGACATTCATCTTTCAGGATAAGAGAAAACCTCCAACGTTAAGTCATATCGGACGAAGAATGAAATGATGTACATAGAGTATAGTGTACATAGAGCTTAGAGTTACCAGACATTCATCTCTCAGGATAAGAGAAAACCTCCAACGTTAAGTCATATCGGACGAAGAATGAAATGATGTACATAGAGTATAGTGTACATAGAGCTTAGGGTTACCAGACATTCATCTTTCAGGATAAGAGAAAACCTCCAACGTTAAGTCATATCAGACGATGAATGAAATGATGTTCAAATGAGTACAGGCTACATAGAGCATAGAGTTACCAGACATTCAGCTTTCAGGATAAGAGAAAACCTCCAACGTTAAGTCATATCGAACGATGAATGAAATGATGCTCAAATGAGTACAGGTTACATAGAGCTTAGAGTTACCAGACATTAATCTTTCAGGATAAGAGAAAACCGCCAACGTTAAGTCATATCGGACGATGAATGAAATAATGTTCAAATGAGTACAGGGTACATAGAGCTTAGAGTTACCAAACATTCATCTTTCAGGATAAGAGAAATCCTCCAACGTTAAGTCATATCAGACGATGAATGAAATGATGTTCAAATGAGTACAGGCTACATAGAGCATAGAGTTACCAGACATTCAGCTTTCAGGATAAGAGAAAACCTCCAACGTTAAGTCATATCGAACGATGAATGAAATGATGCTCAAATGAGTACAGGTTACATAGAGCTTAGAGTTACCAGACATTAATCTTTCAGGATAAGAGAAAACCGCCAACGTTAAGTCATATCGGACGATGAATGAAATAATGTTCAAATGAGTACAGGGTCCATAGAGCTTAGAGTTACCAAACATTTATCTTTCAGGATAAGAGAAAACCGCCAACGTTAAGTCATATCGGACGATGAATGAAATAATGTTCAAATGAGTACAGGGTACATAGAGCTTAGAGTTACCAGACATTTATCTTTCAGGATAAGAGAAAACCTCCAACGTTAAGTCATATCGCACGATGAATGAAATGATGTTCAAATGAGTACAGGCTACATAGAGCATAGAGTTACCAGACATTCATCTTTCAGGATAAGAGAAAACCTCCAACGTTAAGTCATATCGGGCGATGAATGAAATGATGTTCAAATGAGTACAGGTTACATAGAGCTTAGAGTTACCAGACTTTCATCTTTCAGGATAAGAGAAAACCTCCAACGTTAAGTCATATCGCACGATGAATGAAATGATGTTCAAATGAGTACAGGTTACATAGAGCTTAGAGTTACCAGACATTGATCTTTCAGGATAAGAGAAATCCTCCAACGTTAAGTCATATCGGACGATGAATGAAATGATGTTCAAATGAGTACAGAGTACATAGAGCTTAGAGTTACCAGACATTCATCTTTCAGGATAAGAGAAAACCTCCAACGTTATGTCATATCGAACGATGAATGAAATGATGTTCAAATGAGTACAGGTTACATAGAGCTTAGAGTTATCAGACATTCATCTCTCAGGATAAGAGAAAACCTCCATTGTTAAGTCATATCGGACGATGAATGAAATGATGTTCAAATGAGTACAGAGTACATAGAGCTTAGAGTTACCAGACATTCATCTTTCAGGATAAGAGAAAGCCTCCAATGTTAAGTCATATCGGACGATGAATGAAATGATGTTCAAATGAGTACAGAGTACATAGAGCTTAGAGTTACCAGACATTCATCTTTCAGGATAAGAGAAAACCTCCAACGTTAAGTCATATCGGACGATGAATGAAATGATGTTCAAATGAGTACAGGGTACATAGAGCTTAGATTTACCAGACATTCATCTTTCAGGATAAGAGAAAACCTCCAACGTTAAGTCATATCGGACGATGAATGAAATGATGTTCAAATGAGTACAGGGTACATAGAGCTAAGAGTTACTAGACATTCATCTTTCAGGATAAGAGAAAACCTCCAACGTTAAGTCA
This sequence comes from Mantis religiosa, assembly GCA_030765055.1. Taxonomy (NCBI): domain Eukaryota; kingdom Metazoa; phylum Arthropoda; class Insecta; order Mantodea; family Mantidae; genus Mantis; species Mantis religiosa. The sequence continues at coordinate 5,744,144 of CM060952.1, forward strand.
TATCGGACGATGAATGAAATGATGTTCAAATGAGTACAGGGTACATAGAGCTTAGAGTTACTAGACATTCATCTTTCAGGATAAGAGAAAGCCTCCAATGTTAAGTCATATCGGACGATGAATGAAATGATGTTCAAATGAGTACAGAGTACATAGAGCTTAGAGTTACCAGACATTCATCTTTCAGGATAAGAGAAAACCTCCAACGTTAAGTCATATCGGACGATGAATGAAATGATGTTCAAATGAGTACAGGGTACATAGAGCTTAGATTTACCAGACATTCATCTTTCAGGATAAGAGAAAACCTCCAACGTTAAGTCATATCGGACGATGAATGAAATGATGTTCAAATGAGTACAGGGTACATAGAGCTAAGAGTTACTAGACATTCATCTTTCAGGATAAGAGAAAACCTCCAACGTTAAGTCATATCGGACGATGAATGAAATGATGTTCTAATGAGTACAGGGCACATAGAGCTTAGAGTTACCAGACATTCATCTTTCAGGATAAGAGAAAACCTCCAACGTTAAGTCATATCGGACGATGAATGAAATGATGTTCAAATGAGTACAGGGTACATAGAGCTTAGAGTTACCAGACATTCATCTTTCAGGATAAGAGAAAACCTCCAACGTTAAGTCATTTCGGACGATGAATGAAATGATGTTCAAATGAGTACAGGGTACATAGAGCTTAGAGTTACCAGACATTCATCTTTCAGGATAAGGGAAAGTATCGCATCAGTCTCTCCGAGATTAGAACTCGGGACCTCTTGAACGTAATGCTATCACAGGGCTACGATGTTGGTTCAGTTTCTCAACTTTTGTGCAATGAACAAAAACACATTCAAAGTTCAGTGGTCACATTATTTGAAGCATTTCGTTTGCCTGGCCGCCCTTGTTTTGAGTCGCGTCACCCCGCCCCCGGAGCGCTCCGTCGAGCACACAAAAGCTCTAAACGTCTATAAACTCGTCCTAGAGTTTGAACGTGATCTCACAAACAAACACAGAGAGAGCAGTTTTCAATTACGTTTACGAAATATGCGAGGTATGAGATCGCAGTGAAGTGAACTCAGGCGTGAGGGGAAATCTCGTAAATCGAACAGAGATAAGCTCTCCTTGGATCTTTATTCAACCCGTGACGTTTGCTGGAATCCTGACGGATGCTGCAGCTTTGCCTTATCTACATCTCAAGCGAGTGGAACCAACCCTTTTACCGCGCTAATCCAGACACACTCATCGTCACCACACATATCTACTTCTCTACTCGTAGACTTAATTTGATCAGATAATTTGAAAACACCTGGCGTTGTTATTCTGAGATCTTGCCTGGCTCCAGAGCGTTGGTTTTTCAGTGGAAAGTCTTTAAAAGATAGGTAGCATTAGCAACTTGTCATATTTACAATATTTTAGTTCATCATCTACCAAAAATGTAACACAAACATTCTTACGGAATGGAAATTAATTGCTCTTTCGCACCAGTTGTGGTCTCCGGCCAACCGCTCTAAACCACTGAGCTACTATGGCCAACGTGCCAACATGACATAAAACTCTCCAACTGACTCGTATTTTTCCCGGTAAACCACTAGGAGTTCTCATAAACACATGAGACAACTACCTTAATGACGACTTACTATGCTGTAAGTACTTTAAGACCCGGGCTTTATAGTTCGGACCACTATTAGGTACAACTGACTCGTGTTTATACCGGTAAACCACTAGGAATTCTCATAAACACATGAGACAACTACCTTAATGACGACTTACTATGCTGTAAGTACTTTAAGACCCGGGCTTTATTGTTCGGACCCCTATTAGGTACAACTGACTCGTGTTTATCCCGGTAAACCACTAGGAGTTCTCATAAACACATGAGACAACTACCTTAATGGTGACTTACTATGCTGTAAGTACTTTAAGGCCCGGGCTTTATTGTTCGGACCACTATTAGGTACAACTGACTCGTGTTTATCCCGGTAAACCACTAGGAGTTCTCATAAACACATGAGACAACTACCTTAATGGTGACTTACTATGCTGTAAGTACTTTAAGGCCCGGACTTTATTGTTCGGACTACTATTAGGTACAACTGACTCGTGTTTATCCCGGTAAACCACTAGGAGTTCTCATAAACACATGAGACAACTACCTTAATGACGACTTACTATGCTGTAAGTACTTTAAGGTCCGGGCTTTATAGTTCGGACCACTATTAGGTACAACTGACTCGTGTTTATCCCGGTAAACCACTAGGAGTTCTCAGAAACACATGAGACAACTACCTTAATGACGACTTACTATGCTGTAAGTACTTTGAGGTCCGGGCTTTATAGTTCGGACCACTATTAGGTACAACTGACTCGTGTTTATCCCGGTAAACCACTAGGAGTTCTCATAAACACATGAGACATCTACCTTAATGACGACTTACTATGCTGTAAGTACTTTAAGACCCGGGCTTTATATTTCGCACCACTATTAGGTACAACTGACTCGTGTTTATCCCGGTAAACCACTAGGAGTTCTCATAAACACATGAGACAACTACCTTAATGACGACTTATTATGCTGTAAGTACTTTAAGGCCCGGGCTTTATAGTTCGGACCAATATTAGGTACAATTAACGGAAATTAATTGTTCTTTCACACTAGTCGTGTGAAGGACACACTATGAAAGGGTAGAGTCAGACTGAAAAATTCATGTAAATTACTGAACATTTGATTGGGTGCCACCCACACGTTGATGACAGAAACATTACACATGAGACGTGTTTGTGCGCGATGTGATCCAAGACTGTTGATTCCCGAACAAAAGGACATTCGCATGCAGGTCTGCATGCAGTTAAAGTTGATGTTAGAGGAATATCCGGAGTGTCTTTCAAACGTAATCACTATTGATGAAACTTGGTTACATCATTTTGATCCTGAGAGCAAACAGCAAAGCTCAGTGTGGAAATCTCCTTCATCACCAACCCCCCAAAAAGCAAAAGTGGTTGCTTCTGTTGGGAAAGTTATGGTCACCTCATTCTTTGATATTCGTGCAATGGTTTATCAGTATGTTGTACCTGCACACACATCAGTAACTGGACAATACTACTGGGCTGTCCTGAAAACATTGCAAGTCCATATCAGGCGCAAAAGACCATATTTCCGTGAAGCAGACTGGATGCTGCACCACAATAATGCGCGGCCGCATATTGCCAATGTTGCCGAATATCTTGCAAAAGTTCACGTGAAGTGCATCCCTCACCCTCCCTATAGTCCGGATTTAGCCCCATGTGACTTTATTCTATTCCCTACTTGAAGAAACGCCTTCATGGGAGGCATTATCCATCATCAGAAGCAGTGGTGAAGGCTGCAGAGGCGATTTTGAAGGATCACTCAAAAATGGTCTTTGAAGACTGGCAGAAACGCTGGGACAAGTGCACTGCATTCAGGGGAGACTATTTTGAGAAGGAACATCAAAATTATGAGGATGAGTAAAGGTTAATTGTCAAAAAAAATTGAAATCGTTCTTTATTGAACAGCCCTCGTGTGTTACCATATATGGTAGTTTAGAGATAATTGTTACAGCTATTTGTGACAAAATGTTCCGAAAACTCTACTTTGAATGCCTTTACGTCCCATTCTTCAATAAAGCTTATTTAAGTACTAGTGTTTGAGAGACACATTTTCATTTTTTGTGATATTGGGAGCTCAGTGTCACATTTTCGGCTTTATTTTCAGTAAAATTGGCAGAATTTGATATAGGATTGTAGTTTTTAGACAGTCATCTGTTCGTGGTTGTAAAGTAACCTTGTTCTCTCGGAACAAGGGAACATCAATACAATGAATTGCTTGTGGAATGTAGTACGCCAGACTCCAGAGAGCTTCGATTGGAACCAACCATGTAGAAGCTGATTTCCCTAAACAATTCTGTCCATACATTGCAACCATTTTGCAATTCAGTTTAACACAAGCTCCCACATTCAATACAACTGTCTCAAAACTCGGTTCATCATTCCACTCTGCCATGATTAAATAAAAATTTATGTATCACTATTTCCTTGAAAACGTACTGGGTTTTCTAAACATTTTCTCACTTTTTAACTTAATAATTTTAAGTAGCGAAAAAATACATTTTCCCGAAAATTATTGAATCCAAAACCAACTTTTATAGATAAATTCTTCGTGTGACTTTGTGTCTAAAGTTATTTCTTTAGCCTTTTCCCCCCCTAATTTACTCAACGTTAAGTCATTTCGGACGATGAATTAAATGATGTTCAAATGAGTACAGAGTACATAGAGCTTAGAGTTACCAGACATTCATGTTTCAGAATAAGAGAAAACCTCCAACGTTAAGTCATTTCGGACGATGAATGAAATGATGTTCAAATGAGTACAGGGTACATAGAGCTTAGAGTTACCAGACATTCATCTCTCAGGATAAGAGAAAACCTCCAACGTTAAGTCATATCGGACGATGAATGAAATGATGTTCAAATGAGTACAGGGTACATAGGGCTTAGAGTTACCAGACATTCATCTTTCAGGATAAGAGAAAACTTCCAACGTTAAGTCATATCGGACGATGAATGAAATGATGTTCAAATGAGTTCAGGGTACATAGAGCTTAGAGTTACCAGACATTCATCTCTCAGGATAAGAGAAAACCTCCAACGTTAAGTCATATCGGACGATGAATAAAATGATGTTCAAATGAGTACAGGGTACATAGAGCTTAGAGTTACCAGACATTCATCTCTCAGGATAAGAGAAAACCTCCAACGTTAAGTCATATCGGACGATGAATGAAATGATGTTCAAATGAGTACAGGGTACATAGAGCTTAGAGTTACCAGACATTCATCTTTCAGGATAAGAGAAAACCTCCAACGTTAAGTCATATCGGACAATGAATGAAATGATGTTCAAATGAGTACAGGGTACATAGAGCTGAGAGTTACCAGACATTCATCTTTCAGGATAAGAGAAAACCTCCAACGTTAAGTCATATCGGACGATGAATGAAATGATGTTCAAATGAGTACAGGGCACATAGAGCTTAGAGTTACCAGACATTCATCTTTCAGGATAAGAGAAAACCTCCAACGTTAAGTCATATCGGACGATGAATGAAATGATGTTCAAATGAGTACAGGGTACATATAGCTTAGAGTTACCAGACATTCAGCTTTCAGGATAAGGGAAGATCTTATCACCCTGACCGAATGTAGAACTCCGGACCACGTGAGTATGGTCCGAGACTCTATGGCGTATTTTAAGAAGGCGATCTTTATGAGTGGTACAAAGTTTCAAAGACGATGACCTCGTACATCAATTATTCACGACAATGTGAGAGAAGTAAAGCAAATGGTTGTGTAAAATCAGCGAATCGCCATCAGAATGTTTTGACAAAACACTTGAAGTTGATGAATGAAGCTACTTTAAAAATAAAAGATAATTTTCGTATGACATTCTCCTTGTATGGCAGCTTGATTAAAAGATTTGGGGCAATTAGAATTGTTTTTAACTTATATGACTTAATCTAAAGGTCAAGCACGTAATTTTGTATTTAACCATGTTTTGACTTACTATAATTTTATAATTTTTAAAACTACGTTGATTTTAAGGTATTCTGTAAAATGAATTTGTTTTGAAGTTATGGTATAGAATGTATGTCTTGATAGATTATTTATCCTAAGTACTCGTAGGCATATGTATAAAAAGCAAAATTACTTTAAGGATTGTTGAAACTTTGAGGTTATGTGGTATCCTTCCATTAATTCCTTCTTTATAGAAGATTCTGATACACTTTTTCTTGTTTTTATATTTACTCTACGAGCTTAGTTTCAGTTTAAGAAATAGATAAGAAATTTGGAAACGTTAAGTTTTATCATTGATATAGATTATTGGTGTATTGTGTAAAAGCCGAATCATGAGACAGTTTCAGGAGATATTTCCTGCTACCTGATAGAGATTTAGCTCTTATATGTCTTTTTGTGCCAAGCTTTTATAAATTTAGAAGCAATTAGTTCGTAAATGAGGTTAAAAAGAGAAGAACTTCCAATAAACAAACTATATAATCCAGAGAGTAAGGTCTAGATGGCAGATGTTTTTCCTACCGTTAATCTGAACTGATGAGATTCTTTGCGCATGCGCGAGACTGCCTTACCTCTACAGTTAATAACTATACATACAGACTTCATTCCAAACGTAACTAAATAATATATATCCTAAAAGTTATTAAAATTAAACACACCGCTACGTCCATAGAGCAAATAAATCCTTGCTGGCTTGTAAAAAAATTACTAAATATTCTTATTCGAGGAATATAAGCAATAAAATTCAGTCCATCCTACGCCAGGAGAAACAAATTAAGTGAAGCAACTGTAGTTCTAACCAGAGTTAAATTAGTGTAGAAGTTGCGATGAACGACCAAGGAGACCTCTTGTATCCACGGAGGGTACTGTTTTATTAGAGCAACCATCAGCTATTCGCTATGACACACACCTACAATGAAAGGAAAATGTGGTAGTTGAAACCTTACGACCAATCAGGGAAAATGACAAAAACCAAAGTCAGTACGAACGGTCGGCGCTGCCGTGGTTCTTAGCTTTCCATTCTACAATGGACATCAAATGGTGTTTGACCTTGATCAAAGGTCACTTTATGACACCTGAAGCTCTACCGGCTTACTTCCCTCAGGAAGGGAACCGAGAACAGTCATGTGAAAGTGGGGAACTCTTACAACAGTCGAACAAGTGACATTCAGAATGCGAGCTTCACATGTTACAGAAGACTCATTCTGCCTTTAAACGGACAAAAAGTTAAAACAGAAATCTTGTGAGTAGATGCAGGAATCTAAACAAGAATGTAAATATAATGTGAACGTAGAGAAGATACGCCCAAGGAAGAGTAAATGTTTGTACAGACCAGAAATGCGGAAAGGAGCAGAAACCAAAATTTTGTTGAATTTCTGGATACTTATCCCACACAGCATGGACCGCAGCATCCGGTCTTGTGCAAACTATGCCTACTTCAAGATAAACATTATCTAACTGTAGGTGCAGGGAATACAGTAGACTTTAAGTGATAGTCAAATGTTTTAAACAGCAAGTTGCTATGGTGACGACTTTTTAATCACAGTTTCTTTTAAATGACCAAGAGATAAAAACATGAATAACGACTTTCTATGTGAGAAATGACTCGGAAATTCTTAATTCTGTAAAACTTCTGTTTGAGATAAATTTCTGTTTTAAACGACATCTATACTTTTGTGTGGTAAGACCTTTTTCTATCTATTACAGTTTGCCAGTTATACAAAAGACATTCAGAATGCTTCGAGGACATCCCCAGAAAATTGAAGAAATACATATTTTTATTTTGTCATGAAAGTATCATAGGCATATGTTAATGTAATCGAAACTTTTAGAGCTGTTTTTAAAAATTAAAAATTTTGCGTAAAAAAGATGGTGTACTTTTGGATCGGATCGTTTTCTTGAAAATTTCTGTTTCATATCCGTGACGGTATTAACGTCATACAAAAAGCAATAAGTCAATGATTCACATCTCAGCAAAAGAAACTGGTTACTGTTCGGCCGTTCTATCTCCGGCTCTGACATTTCTCGAGAGGGGGAAGCAGGCTGTTGCCAGTTCTTTAGAGGGTATTTCAAGCAGAGGAATAATGCGTATTTTAAATATTTCAGTACTTGCATATTACACGAACCAGGAGCCATATTATTATAATAGCAATAATAATAGGACTTACGAACATTAACAATCGGAATTCACGCACGCAAAATATAAGCAAAGAAAGTTTACGATCGCAAGCAGCTAAAACCACGTGGCTCAAACAAATTTAACCTGGCAACACAGTGTTGGGTTCGGGAGTCACGCATAGCAGCGACAATGCTGATTGGCGCTAGCAGACAGTTTTAGCTTCCTGACCACGACACCGGATGTAGAGACTCCCAGTACTACCAACAGATGCAGTTAGTGTGTGTGTGAAAGGTGTGAATGAAATATTCGAATAGAGTGGTGTTGTAATAAATATCTTGCATGATAATGAAATTATAAGTTGTATTTCAGTGTTTTAAAGCTAATATAGTCCTATATTTTCATTCTAAAGATAATTTTGAGGATGTGTTTTCAATTGCTCATTACTGTATGTTGGTACTATTAACCTCCCCCCTCCACCTCTTGCAATCGCAAAACGTCAGAGCCGGAGATACAACGGCCGGTCTATAAGTGCACATCGCAAGGCAAAAAACTGAATTGGAATAATCGTTATTCAGATGTTTGTTTCATTACATCTACAGCATAAATGATAAGTGAAGTAAATACAAGATCGACTGTCATTTGTTAAACTGTCTTCTATATCTTACATCATGGCCGTCTATGTATGTTCCTTACAATAAAATGTAACTGTCTTTTGTTCTTATACTCTGTGCAGTACTGCAACTGTTTACATTCTGTGCAATAACAACAATTCTTCTACTCTGTGACATGTCATGGCTTTCCACTCAATTACAAGACCTTCATAAACAACTGTTTTATGTTTTGGTGAGTTATTAAATGAAATTAGTAAGTTTTATGGGTAAATGACGACTTATTTCACCAAGTAGATGTGTAAACACGAATACAGTTGTCATGAGACTGGATATGAAATCATTTTATTGCAGAAATGTGATGAAGTACAATTTTTATTGCGTATGTGTTGTGCTGAAAGTTGCAGCTGCATAAAAACGAAGATGTTGTAGGAAGAACAGGAAGCGAAAACGCTGTAAATTTTGGTGGAGGTTGGGGGATTTAATGGATCCTTGTCTGTGAATTATTGAACAGCTTTAAGTAAAGCAAGGTTGGCTGGATGGATCATAATGGAAGCTGATCCACATTTCTCGTCCTATTGCATTCTGTTTGAAGCTAATTGGTCAAGTCGTGTGTGCGTTACGGATACCTCTTAACCGATATACAAAGATGGGCCTGCCCTCATACCAGTTTCTCTGATCGTTCTTCGAAATGTGTAGAAATTGTAAGTTTTCTTTCATCCCGGAGCAGGGCTTGCTTCATGTACTGATGTAAATAAAGCGGGAAGATGTGTAACTCAATGGGCCGCTGTGATTGGCAGAAATTTTACAATGTTTATTCCCACCTGGCAAAGCTGTGCCCCGGTATAGATACAATTACAACTCCGTGAAAGTATCTAGTAGAGAAGATAAACAAGGATTTCTAGATTTCATATATAGATGATAATGAAATATTAAAAAGTAAGACATTTCTTACCGTACCGTTCTATTGTTTTCTTAGTATAAAAATTACTTATCAGACAGTATATACGAAGGTGGACTGAAAAGTTGCCGACCCAAAAAAGATACAATATATATTTTTTCAGAATTTTATTTTCCAACATAGTCTCCTTGTAACTCTACACACTTCTCCCAGCGATGCTCCCATCTGTGTAACACGTCCAAATAGTACTCAAGGTTTTACAACATAGTCTCCTTGTAACTCTACACACTTCTCCCAGCGATGCTCCCATCTGTGTAACACGTCCAAATAGTACTCAAGGTTTTACAACATAGTCTCCTTGTCACTGTACACACTTCTCCCAGCGATGCTCCCATCTCTGTAACCCGTCCAAATAGTACTCAAGGTTTTACAACATAGTCTCATTGTAACTCTACACACTTCTCCCAGCGATGCTCCCATCTCTGTAACCCGTCCAAATAGTACTCAAGGTTTTCCAACATAGTCTCATTGTAACTCTACACACTTCTCCCAGCGATGCTCCCATCTCTGTAACCCGTCCAAATAGTACTCAAGGTTTTCCAACATAGTCTCCTTGTAACTCTACACACTTCTCCCAGCGATGCTCCCATCTCTGTAACCCGTCCAAATAGTACTCAAGGTTTTTCAACATAGTCTCATTGTAACTCTACACACTTCTCCCAGCGATGCTCCCATCTCTGTAACCCGTCCAAATAGTACTCGGCGTTTTCAACATAGTCCCCTTGTAACTCTACACACTTCTCCCAGCGATGCTCCCATCTCTGTAACACGTCCAAATAGTACTCGGCGTCTTTCAACATAGTCTCCTTGTAACTCTACACACTTCTCCCAGCGATGCTCCCATCTCTGTAACCCGTCCAAATAGTACTCGGCGTTTTTCAACATAGTCTCCTTGTAACTCTACACACTTCTCCCAGCGATGTTCCCATCTGTGTAACCCGTCCAAATAGTACTCGGCGTTTTCAACATAGTCTCCTTGTAACTCTACACACTTCTCCCAGCGATGCTCCCATCTCTTTAACACGCCCAAATAGTACTCGGCGTTTTTCAACATAGTCTCCTTGTAACTCTACACACTTCTCCCAGCGATGCTCCCATCTCTGTAGCCCCTCCAAATAGTACTCGGCGTTTTTCAACATAGTCTCATTGTAACTGTATACACTTCTCCCAGCGATGCTCCCATCTCTGTAACACGTCCAAATAGCACTCGACGTTTTTCAACATAGTCTCCTTGTAACTCTACACACTTCTCCCAGCGATGTTCTCATCTCTGTAACACGTCCAAATAGTACTCGGCGATTTTCAACATAGTCTCCTTGTAACTCTACACACTTCTCCCAGCGATGTTCCCATCTCTGTAACAGGTCCAAATAGCACTTGACGTTTTTCAACATAGTCTCCTTGTAACTCTACACACTTCTCCCAGCCATGCCCTCATCTCTGTAACCCGTCCAAATAGTACTCGGCGTTTTTCAGCATACTCTCCTTGTAAGTCTACACACTTCTCCCATCGATGCCCCCAATCGCTGTAACACGTCCAAATAGTACTCGGCGTTTTCCAACATAGTCTACTTGTAACTCTATACACTTCTCCCACCGATCCTCTCATCTCTGTAACCCGTCCAAATAGTACTCGGCGTTTTTCAACATACTCTCCTTGTAACTGTACACACTTCTCCCAGCGATGTTCTCATCTCTGTAACACGTCCAAATAGTACTCGGCGTTTTTCAACATAGTCTTCTTGTTACTCTACACACTTCTCCCAGCGATGCTCCCATCTCTGTAGCCCGTCCAAATAGTACTCGGCGTTTTTCAACATAGTGTTCTTGTAACTCTACACACTTCTCCCAGCGATGCTCCCATCTCTGTAACCCGTCCAAATAGTACTCGGCGTTTTTCAACATAGTCTCCTTGTAACTCTACACACTTCTCCCAGCGATGCTCCCATCTCTGTAACCCGTCCAAATAGTACTCGGCGTTTTTCAACATAGTCTTCTTGTAACTCTACACACTTCTCCCAGCGATGCTCTCATCTCTGTAACACGTCCAAATAGTACTCGGCGTTTTCCAACATAGTCTCCTTGTAACTCTACACACTTCTCCCAGCGATGTTCTCATCTCTGTAGCCCGTCCAAATAGTACTCGGCGTTTTTCAACATAGTCTTCTTGTAACTCTACACACTTCTCCCAGCGATGCTCCCATCTCTGTAACCCGTCCAAATAGTACTCGGCCTTTCTCAACATAGTCTCCTTGTAACTCTACACACTTCTCCCAGCGATGTTCTCATCTCTGTAACCCGTCCAAATAGTACTCGGTGTTTTTCAACATAGTCTCCTTGTAACTCTACACACTTCTCCCAGCGATGCTCCCATCTCTGTAACCCGTCCAAATAGTACTGGTCCAAAATTTCACTATGGTAAATGATGGTGCAGAGTCCCCATACACAGAATCCAACTCATCTTTGATTTGCGTAGGTGTATTGCCGTTCAAAAACAAATATTTAATGACAGCTCGATACTCGATTTTGTCCACTTTCATAAAAACACTCACATCAACTCACTCAAACGACTGTTGGATAACAACTGAGCGTCCAAAATGGCTGAAACTTTGGTGAGTAACTGTCAACAGATGAACAACGAAATCCATTAGCCTTTATTTATGAGTGCTGCCATCTTCATGTTGAGGTCGGATATACCCTCGTATATTACCTTCGGATATGACCACGTGGAAGTCACTCCACTACATTATCGTCAGCCATTTTTTCATAATGCTTTTGTAACATTTTTATTGAATTCATTTTTGTTATTTGTAAAACTTATTTTACAGCTTTTTTTTAATGCTTTAAATATCTTGTGTGACAGTTTTAATGTCTGTAAAGTAATACAGAGCTATTGGACAAGGCTAAATGTCAAGCCAAACACAACACTGTTTCTGCTAGTAAGTAATAAAACTGTGTAGTAGTGTATTTATTTAAGGTAGATAGAAGAAGGGATAGAAAAAGTCATGTGAAGTAATATATGTAAGTTTGTTTTAATTCAAATATTTCTGTTCCCAGTGAAAATCGACGTCATCTTCAAGTACAGAGCTGAGAACGCTTAGAAAATCATAAGGAATGAGTTTTAAAAATGTAAATAATTCTATTGATTTATAAAGCAGTAGCCTTTAACATCACTAAATTTAAAAAAAAAAAGTATTTGAGACAGTGAAACCATTCTTTAGAAACGAGGTTTTATAATGCAATAACCTAAAGTGATTCCATTAATTTTACCTTTATTTTTTGGAAACAAAACGAAACTACAAAGGTTAGGTAAGGACTGTAACCATGGTAACGACCTATATAAAAACCAGATATTCAGTTGTTTTGGTTAATCCGCTATTATGATATAAATTATTTGTCCTTCCTTTCATTTTCGTGAAATTTGTGAAGCATTTGTGGCAAACAAACAATTCTATATCAAACTACAAAGATAATGCTATACTAGCAATATAACCAGTTTTATAGCAACAAAAGAACTGCGAAATGTCTAACTTTTGTCAGACTTTTGTCTGACTTTTTCTAAAGGCCTATTGTGTGGATAAAGTTTTCTTTTCAATATCATAACAATAAATCCAATATTTATCAGTAGTAAGAACTAAATTTTAAATTTCCGCAAGGGAATTTTTCCAGTTCTTTTTTGTTGATCTTGATCGCGAGTCAATTTGTGTGGAATCCATTGATAACAAACTTTTCTCACGTCTAACTTTAGATTCAAAATGTTTTGTATTTGTTCTCATATCAATTTGCTATAAATTCACAAGACATGTGCCGGTATTCTTCAAGAATTACTCCAATATTTTCACCGGCAACAACAATTCTTAATTACGATCAAAAATTGATCTCTTTTGAGTTCGTTTTAGCAATTACAAATTCTTTTATTGGATGAATATTCTTCACAAATGTATTTCTAAAAACATTTTTGGCTTAAATCTCCACAAAGTCCTGATTCGCAGTAGAACAGCAGTAAAATTATTTTCCGATGTACACTAACTAATAACACTGGGCAACAAAAAATAATTTTTGAATGCTTCGAGCACTTCATGAGGCAATTCCCACTAATTTTGGGTTGAGAAAAACAATTATGAGAATGAAAAAATTTTTATTAGCTCTAGTTTCTATGATATACACAAGGTGGGGGTATTGCATATTAACGGATTGAGAGAAAAAGTATACATTTTAATTACATAAAAGCTAACAACAATGAAAGTGCATTTGATTTTTTAAACTGGTCATTACATGCTAAGAGTTCTAAGTTGCTGGAAAAATACTTCACAGATAGTCGTGTGTGAAGAGAATCATGATTTCGTCGTCTTTTAGCTTGCTTCTTGTGATGGAGTTCCGCAGAATCCCTAACAGTAATCCGCAAGCATTACTTCATTCCAACGACTCTGATATCTTTGTTCCATAACAGAAATGTCCTGATGGAATGTTCATCACTAACAGCTCAACAACTAGGAGGGAAAAAGTCTAGGTGGGTGTGGTAAGGGACATGTTGCATCCAAGGTTACGGTATTTTTGCAGGAGCACTGTCACCAAATGCTTGTAGTTGTCATCTCTTTTGTTGCCTAAAAGTCCATGAAAGCTTGAAGGCTTCCCAAGCTTCCTTTTCTTTCCCCTGCAAAACTTGGTCAAATGCAGGATCCTTTACAAGTTCTTTTATTTTCAGTCTAAAAAATGAAATGTCACTTTATCTTCAAAACAAGAGCTAATCTATCATTTTATGATGACTTTTGAATTCAGCAGTTGGAAATACACATAAATTCACTATTTTTAAGTCCGAAACATTTTCATTGTTGCCCAGTGTAATTAGAGTAAATGGAAGTCGTGAAAGAGTAGAAAGTAGAAGCTATTCTTATGTTTTCTCCTAGAAGCATGGCCCACTATACTTGGTTGTTTGTACTGCAGATGCGGCTTCTGACGTGGTCTGCTCGAATTTCCTGCCCGACTCTAGCGACGTCTATGACGGGGTACGCAATAATAGCCACAAGTATCGCAAGAAAAGGGCCGTAATAAACAAACGACGAGGTATGTTGCCTTACCACAACAATGTAGTTGCATTATCCTGCTCTGTTTCTTTTATTTTTGCACTTTCTCACGTATTTCTTCAAGTCCTGCTCCATATATCAGGTTTCACCTCATTTCTCCTTCGCATACTGGTACTTCCCTCGTCTGTATTTAGTGCCAAAGGGGCTTAACTGCGTTCTAGAGCTGCTAGTCGCTTTGGAAATGCTAGTAGCACGATGCTGTTGTATAAATATTAGATCATTAAACTGGCTTCGTAGTTACCATAGCAACATAAAACTCTAGCATTGCTAAATCGTAGTCAAGGCTTGTTGCTATGTGATGGCAAGACAATCGGAAAAAGAAACAATTTGTTAACGCTCACATGACTTTGTCTATCCTTGTAGTACTAACTATTCCTACAAACATTATCTAATTGTAGTTACAAGGGAATACAGAAGGCACATTACAAGTACATAAGTAGGTACATTACTTGAATTTCCTTGCCAGCGGGCGAGCTAACTGTACTCGCTCCCCCCCCCCCCCCCTGCTTGGGACCAGGTTGGAAGAAAAACTTTGATAAAGTTGTGGCCTGATGTGTGTGACTTGATAGAAAACAAGACTGCACAAGAAGAAGAAGGAGAAGAAGAAGAAGAAGAAGAAGAAGAAGAAGAAAAAGAAAAAGAAAAAGAAGAAGAAAAAGAAGAACAACAAGTGTGCAAGAAGATATTACAGACATTTTTAAAAATATCGGTATCTGTTCCACGTTGATGAAGAAGACATTGACAACGACGGAGGTTATAAACCGATTACAGAGAAAGGCACTATTACACCATGCAGTGTTACTGAGAATGAAAATAAAGAGTATTCAGATTCAAACAGTGTTGATGAACCAGCTGTGATTATGACCCACACACAAGCAGTAACAAACATAGAGAAATTGATGTTTTATTTCGAGAGTCAAGACAAATGAAGTTCTAATGTTAAAGCGGATGTGAGATAAGCGATACACTAAACTGAGACAACAGAAGCTCACTGCTGCTATGACCCACGTACAAGCAGTAACAAACATAGAGAAAATGATGTTTTATTTCGAGAGTCAAGACAAATGAAGTTCTAATGTTAAAGCGGATGTGAGATAAGCGATACACTAAACTGAGACAACAGAAGCTCACTGCTGTTATGACCCACACACAAGCAGTAACAAACATAGAGAAATTGATGTTTTATTTCGAGAGTCAAGACAAATGAAGTTCTAATGTTAAAGCGGATGTGAGATAAGCGATACACTAAACTGAGACAGTAGAAGCTCACTGCTGTTATGACCCACACACAAGCAGTAACAAACATAGAGAAATTGATGTTTTATTTCGAGAGTCAAGACAAATGAAGTTCTAATGTTAAAGCGGATGTGAGATAAGCGATACACTAAACTGAGACAACAGAAGCTCACTGCTGTTATGACCCACGTACAAGCAGTAACAAACATAGAGAAATTGATGTTTTAATTCGAGAGTCAAGACAAATGAAGTTCTAATGTTAAAGCAGATGTGAGATAAGCGATACACTAAACTGAGACAACAGAAGCTCACTGCTGTTATGACCCACACACAAGCAGTAACAAACATAGAGAAATTGATGTTTTATTTCGTGAGTCAAAACAAATGAAGTTCTAATGTTAAAGCGGATGTGAGATAAGCGATACACTAAACTGAGACAACAGAAGCTCACTGCTTTTATGACCCACACACAAGCAGTAACAAACATAGAGAAATTGATGTTTTATTTCGAGAGTCAAGACAAATGAAGTTCTAATGTTAAAACAGATGTGAGATAAGCGATACACTAAACTGAGACAACAGAAGCTCACTGCTGTTATGACCCACACACAAGCAGTAACAAACATAGAGAAATTGATGTTTTATTTCGAGAGTCAAGACAAATGAAGTTCTAATGTTAAAGCGGATGTGAGATAAGCGATACACTAAACTGAGACAACAGAAGCTCACTGCTGTTATGACCCACACACAAGCAGTAACAAACATAGAGAAATTGATGTTTTATTTCGAGAGTCAAGACAAATGAAGTTCTAATGTTAAAGCGGATGTGAGATAAGCGATACACTAAACTGAGACAACAGAAGCTCACTGCTGTTATGACCCACACACAAGCAGTAACAAACATAGAGAAATTGATGTTTTATTTCGAGAGTCAAGACAAATGAAGTTCTAATGTTAAAGCGGATGTGAGATAAGCGATACACTAAACTGAGACAACAGAAGCTCACTGCTGTTATGACCCACGTACAAGCAGTAACAAACATAGAGAAATTGATGTTTTATTTCGTGAGTCAAAACAAATGAAGTTCTAATGTTAAAGCGGATGTGAGATAAGCGATACACTAAACTGAGACAACAGAAGCTCACTGCTTTTATGACCCACACACAAGCAGTAACAAACATAGAGAAATTGATGTTTTATTTCGAGAGTCAAGACAAATGAAGTTCTAATGTTAAAGCGGATGTGAGATAAGCGATACACTAAACTGAGACAACAGAAGCTCACTGCTGTTATGACCCACACACAAGCAGTAACAAACATAGAGAAATTGATGTTTTATTTCCAGAGTCAAGACAAATGAAGTTCTAATGTTAAAGCGGATGTGAGATAAGCGATACACTAAACTGAGACAACAGAAGCTCACTGCTGTTATGACCCACACACAAGCAGTAACAAACATAGAGAAATTGATGTTTTATTTCGAGAGTCAAGACAAATGAAGTTCTAATGTTAAAGCGGATGTGAGATAAGCGATACACTAAACTGAGAAAACAGAAGCTCACTGCTGTTATGACCCACGTACAAGCAGTAACAAACATAGAGAAATTGATGTTTTATTTCGAGAGTCAAGACAAATGAAGTTCTAATGTTAAAGCGGATGTGAGATAAGTGATACACTAAACTGAGACAACAGAAGCTCACTGCTGTTATGACCCACACACAAGCAGTAACAAACATAGAGAAATTGATGTTTTATTTCGAGAGCCAAGACAAATGAAGTTCTAATGTTAAAGCGGACGTGAGATAAGTGATACACTAAACTGAGACAACAGAAGCTCGCTGCTTTTATGACCCACACACAAGCAGTAACAAACATAGAGAAATTGATGTTTTATTTCGAGAGCCAAGACAAATGAAGTTCTAATGTTAAAGCGGACGTGAGATAAGTGATACACTAAACTAAGACAGCAGAAGGTCACTGCTGTTATGACCCACACACAAGCAGTAACAAACATAGAGAAATTGATGTTTTATTTCGAGAGCCAAGACAAATGAATTTCTAATGTTAAAGCGGACGTGAGATAAGTGATACACTAAACTGAGACAACAGAAGCTCACTGCTGTTATGACCCACGTACAAGCAGTAACAAACATAGAGAAATTGATGTTTTATTTCGAGAGTCAAGACAAATGAAATTCTAATGTTAAAGCGGATGTGAGATAAGCGATAAACTAAACTGAGACAACAGAAGCTCGCTGCTGTTATGACCCACACAAAAGCAGTAACAAACATAGAGAAATTGATGTTTTATTTCGAGAGTCAAGACAAATGAAGTTCTAATGTTAAAGCGGACGTGAGATAAGTGTTACACTAAACTGAGACAACAGAAGCTCGCTGCTGTTATGACCCACACACAAGCAGTAACAAACATAGAGAACTTGATGTTTTATTTCGAGAGTCAAGACAAATGAAGTTCTAATGTTAAAGCGGACGTGAGATAAGCGATACACTAAACTGAGACAACAGAAGCTCGCTGCTGTTATGACCCACACACAAGCAGTAAAAAACATAGAGAAATTGATGTTTTATTTCGAGAGTCAAGACAAATGAAGTTCTAATGTTAAAGCGGACGTGAGATAAGTGATACACTAATCTAAGACAACAGAAGGTTACTGCAGTTATGACCCACACACAAGCAGTAACAAACATAGAGAAATTGATGTTTTATTTCGAGAGCCAAGACAAATGAAGTTCTAATGTTAAAGCGGATGTGAGAAAAGTGATACACTAAACTGAGACAGCAGAAGCTCACTGCTGTTATGACCCACGTACAAGCAGTAACAAACATAGAGAAATTGATGTTTTATTTCGAGAGCCAAGACAAATGAAGTTCTAATGTTAAAGCGGACGTGAGATAAGTGATACACTAAACTAAGACAACAGAAGGTCACTGCTGTTATGACCCACAAACAAGCAGTAACAAACATAGAGAAATTGATGTTTTATTTCGAGAGTCAAGACAAATGAAATTCTAATGTTAAAGCGGATGTGAGATAAGTGATACACTAAACTGAGACAGCAGAAGCTCGCTGCTGTTATGACCCACACACTAGCGGTAACAAACATAGAGAAATTGATGTTTTATTTCGAGAGCCAAGACAAATGAAGTTCTAATGTTAAAGCGGATGTGAGATAAGTGATACACTAAACTGAGACAGCAGAAGCTCACTGCTGTTATGACCCACGTACAAGCAGTAACAAACATAGAGAAATTGATGTTTTATTTCGAGAGTCAAGACAAATGAAGTTCTAATGTTAAAGCGGATGTGAGATAAGTGATACACTAAACTGAGACAACAGAAGCTCACTGCGGTTATGACCCACGCACAAGCAGTAGCAAACATAGAGAAATTGATGTTTTATTTCGAGAGTCAAGACAAATGAAGTTCTAATGTTAAAGCGGATGTGAGATAAGCGATACACTAAACTGAGACAACAGAAGCTCGCTGCTGTTATGACCCACACACAAGCAGTAACAAACATAGAGAAATTGATGTTTTATTTCGAGAGCCAAGACAATTGAAGTTCTAATGTTAAAGTGGACGTGAGATAAGTGATACACTAAACTAAGACAACAGAAGCTCACTGCTGTTATGACCCACACACAAGCAGTAACAAACATAGAGAAATTGATGTTTTATTTCGAGAGTCAAGACAAATGAAGTTTTAATGTTAAAGCGGATGTGAGATGAGCGATACACTAAACTGAGACAACAGAAGCTCACTGCTGTTATGACCCACACACAAGCAGTAACAAACATAGAGAAATTGATGTTTTATTTCGAGAGTCAAGACAAATGAAGTTCTAATGTTAAAGCGGATGTGAGATAAGCGATACACTAAACTGAGACAACAGAAGCTCACTGCTGTTATGACCCACGTACAAGCAGTAACAAACATAGAGAAATTGATGTTTTATTTCGAGAGTCAAGACAAATGAAGTTCTAATGTTAAAGCGGATGTGAGATAAGTGATACACTAAACTGAGACAACAGAAGCTCACTGCTGTTATGACCCACACACAAGCAGTAACAAACATAGAGAAATTGATGTTTTATTTCGAGAGCCAAGACAAATGAAGTTCTAATGTTAAAGCGGACGTGAGATAAGTGATACACTAAACTGAGACAGCAGAAGCTCGCTGCTGTTATGACCCACACACAAGCAGTAACAAACATAGAGAAATTGATGTTTTATTTCGAGAGCCAAGACAAATGAAGTTCTAATGTTAAAGCGGACGTGAGATAAGTGATACACTAAACTAAGACAACAGAAGCTCACTGCTGTTATGACCCACACACAAGCAGTAACAAACATAGAGAAATTGATGTTTTATTTCGAGAGTCAAGACAAATGAAGTTTTAATGTTAAAGCGGATGTGAGATAAGCGATACACTAACCTGACACAACAGAAGCTCACTGCTGTTAGGACCCACACACAAGCAGTAACAAACATAGAGAAATTGATGTTTTATTTCGAGAGTCAAGACAAATGAAGTTCTAATGTTAAAGCGGATGTGAGATAAGCGATACACTAAACTGAGACAACAGAAGCTCACTGCTGTTATGACCCACGTACAAGCAGTAACATACATAGAGAAATTGATGTTTTATTTCGTGAGTCAAAACAAATGAAGTTCTAATGTTAAAGCGGATGTGAGATAAGCGATACACTAAACTGAGACAACAGAAGCTCACTGCTTTTATGACCCACACACAAGCAGTAACAAACATAGAGAAATTGATGTTTTATTTCGAGAGTCAAGACAAATGAAGTTCTAATGTTAAAGCGGATGTGAGATAAGCGATACACTAAACTGAGACAACAGAAGCTCACTGCTGTTATGACCCACACACAAGCAGTAACAACCATAGAGAAATTGATGTTTTATTTCCAGAGTCAAGACAAATGAAGTTCTAATGTTAAAGCGGATGTGAGATAAGCGATACACTAAACTGAGACAACAGAAGCTCACTGCTGTTATGACCCACGTACAAGCAGTAACAAACATAGAGAAATTGATGTTTTATTTCGAGAGTCAAGACAAATGAAGTTCTAATGTTAAAGCGGATGTGAGATAAGTGATACACTAAACTGGGACAACAGAAGCTCACTGCTGTTATGACCCACACACAAGCAGTAACAAACATAGAGAAATTGATGTTTTATTTCGAGAGCCAAGACAAATGAAGTTCTAATGTTAAAGCGGACGTGAGATAAGTGATAAACTAAACTAAGACAACAGAAGGTCACTGCTGTTATGACCCACACACAAGCAGTAACAAACATAGAGAAATTGATGTTTTATTTCGAGAGCCAAGACAAATGAAGTTCTAATGTTAAAGCGGACGTGAGATAAGTGATACACTAAACTGAGCCAGCAGAAGCTTTCTGCTGTTATGACCCACACACAAGCAGTAACAAGAATAGAGAACTTGATGTTTTATTTCGAGAGTCAAGACAAATGAAGTTCTAATGTTAAAGCGGACGTGAGATAAGCGATACACTAAACTGAGACAACAGAAGCTCGCTGCTGTTATGACCCACACACAAGCAGTAACAAACATAGAGAAATTGATGTTTTATTTCGAGAGTCAAGACAAATGAAGTTCTAATGTTAAAGCGGACGTGAGATAAGTGATACACTAATCTAAGACAACAGAAGGTTACTGCAGTTATGACCCACACACAAGCAGTAACAAACATAGAGAAATTGATGTTTTATTTCGAGAGTCAAGACAAATGAAGTTCTAATGTTAAAGCGGATGTGAGATAAGCGATACACTAAACTGAGACAACAGAAGCTCACTGCTGTTATGACCCACGTACAAGCAGTAACATACATAGAGAAATTGATGTTTTGTTTCGTGAGTCAAAACAAATGAAGTTCTAATGTTAAAGCGGATGTGAGATAAGCGATACACTAAACTGAGACAACAGAAGCTCACTGCTGTTATGACCCACACACAAGCAGTAACAAACATAGAGAAATTGATGTTTTATTTCGAGAGTCAAGACAAATGAAGTTCTAATGTTAAAGCGGATGTGAGATAAGTGATACACTAAACTGAGACAACAGAAGCTCACTGCTGTTATGACCCACGTACAAGCAGTAACAAACTTAGAGAAATTGATGCTTTATTTCGAGAGTCAAGACAAATGAAGTTCTAATGTTAAAGCGTATGTGAGATAAGCGATACACTAAACTGAGACAACAGAAGCTCACTGCTTTTATGACCCACACACAAGCAGTAACAAACATAGAGAAATTGATGTTTTATTTCGAGAGTCAAGACAAATGAAGTTCTAATGTTAAAGCGGATGTGAGATAAGCGATACACTAAACTGAGACAACAGAAGCTCAGTGCTGTTATGACCCACACACAAGCAGTAACAAACATAGAGAAATTGATGTTTTATTTCCAGAGTCAAGACAAATGAAGTTCTAATGTTAAAGCGGATGTGAGATAAGCGATACACTAAACTGAGACAACAGAAGCTCACTGCTGTTATGACCCACGTACAAGCAGTAACAAACATAGAGAAATTGATGTTTTATTTCGAGAGTCAAGACAAATGAAGTTCTAATGTTAAAGCGGACGTGAGATAAGTGATACACTAAACTAAGACAACAGAAGGTCACTGCTGTTATGACCCACACACAAGCAGTAACAAACATAGAGAAATTGATGTTTTATTTCGAGAGCCAAGACAAATGAAGTTCTAATGTTAAAGCGGACGTGAGATAAGTGATACACTAAACTGAGCCAGCAGAAGCTCACTGCTGTTATGACCCACACACAAGCAGTAACAAACATAGAGAACTTGATGTTTTATTTCGAGAGTCAACACAAATGAAGTTCTAATGTTAAAGCGGACGTGAGATAAGCGATACACTAAACTGAGACAACAGAAGCTCGCTGCTGTTATGACCCACACACAAGCAGTAACAAACATAGAGAAATTGATGTTTTATTTCGAGAGTCAAGACAAATGAAGTTCTAATGTTAAAGCGGACGTGAGATAAGTGATACACTAATCTAAGACAACAGAAGGTTACTGCAGTTATGACCCACACACAAGCAGTAACAAACATAGAGAAATTGATGTTTTATTTCGAGAGTCAAGACAAATGAAGTTCTAATGTTAAAGCGGATGTGAGATAAGCGATACACTAAACTGAGACAACAGAAGCTCACTGCTGTTATGACCCACGTACAAGCAGTAACATACATAGAGAAATTGATGTTTTATTTCGTGAGTCAAAACAAATGAAGTTCTAATGTTAAAGCGGATGTGAGATAAGCGATACACTAAACTGAGACAACAGAAGCTCACTGCTTTTATGACCCACACACAAGCAGTAACAAACATAGAGAAATTGATGTTTTATTTCGAGAGTCAAGACAAATGAAGTTCTAATGTTAAAGCGGATGTGAGATAAGCGATACACTAAACTGAGACAACAGAAGCTCACTGCTGTTATGACCCACACACAAGCAGTAACAAACATAGAGAAATTGATGCTTTATTTCGAGAGTCAAGACAAATGAAGTTCTAATGTTAAAGCGGATGTGAGATAAGCGATACACTAAACTGAGACAACAGAAGCTCACTGCTGTTATGACCCACACACAAGCAGTAACAAACATAGAGAAATTGATGTTTTATTTCCAGAGTCAAGACAAATGAAGTTCTAATGTTAAAGCGGATGTGAGATAAGCGATACACTAAACTGAGACAACAGAAGCTCACTGCTGTTATGACCCACGTACAAGCAGTAACAAACATAGAGAAATTGATGTTTTATTTCGAGAGTCAAGACAAATGAAGTTCTAATGTTAAAGCGGATGTGAGGTAAGCGATACACTAAACTGAGACAGCAGAAGCTCACTGCTGTTATGACCCACACACAAGCAGTAACAAACATAGAGAAATTGATGTTTTATTTCGAGAGTCAAGACAAATGAAGTTCTAATGTTAAAGCGGATGTGAGATAAGCGATACACTAAACTGAGACAACAGAAGCTCACTGCTGTTATGACCCACACACAAGCAGTAACAAACATAGAGAAATTGATGTTTTATTTCCAGAGTCAAGACAAATGAAGTTCTAATGTTAAAGCGGATGTGAGATAAGCGATACACTAAACTGAGACAACAGAAGCTCACTGCTGTTATGACCCACGTACAAGCAGTAACATACATAGAGAAATTGATGTTTTATTTCGAGAGTCAAGACAAATGAAGTTCTAATGTTAAAGCGGATGTGAGATAAGTGATACACTAAACTGAGACAACAGAAGCTCACTGCTGTTATGACCCACACACAAGCAGTAACAAACATAGAGAAATTGATGTTTTATTTCGAGAGCCAAGACAAATGAAGTTCTAATGTTAAAGCGGACGTGAGATAAGTGATACACTAAACTAAGACAACAGAAGGTCACTGCTGTTATGACCCACACACAAGCAGTAACAAACATAGAGAAATTGATGTTTTATTTCGAGAGCCAAGACAAATGAAGTTCTAATGTTAAAGCGGACGTGAGATAAGTGATACACTAAACTGAGCCAGCAGAAGCTCACTGCTGTTATGACCCACACACAAGCAGTAACAAACATAGAGAACTTGATGTTTTATTTCGAGAGTCAAGACAAATGAAGTTCTAATGTTAAAGCGGACGTGAGATAAGCGATACACTAAACTGAGACAACAGAAGCTCGCTGCTGTTATGACCCACACACAAGCAGTAACAGACATAGAGAAATTGATGTTTTATTTCGAGAGTCAAGACAAATGAAGTTCTAATGTTAAAGCGGACGTGAGATAAGTGATACACTAATCTAAGACAACAGAAGGTTACTGCAGTTATGACCCACACACAAGCAGTAACAAACATAGAGAAATTGATGTTTTATTTCGAGAGCCAAGACAAATGAAGTTCTAATGTTAAAGCGGATGTGAGATAAGTGATACACTAAACTGAGACAGCAGAAGCTCACTGCTGTTATGACCCACGTACAAGCAGTAACAAACATAGAGAAATTGATGTTTTATTTCGAGAGTCAAGACAAATGAAGTTCTAATGTTAAAGCGGATGTGAGATAAGTGATACACTAAACTGAGACAACAGAAGCTCACTGCTGTTATGACCCACGCACAAGCAGTAACAAACATAGAGAAATTGATGTTTTATTTCGAGAGTCAAGACAAATGAAGTTCTAATGTTAAAGCGGATGTGAGTTAAGTGATACACTAAACTGAGACAGCAGAAGCTCGCTGCTGTTATGACCCACACACAAGCAGTAACAAACATAGAGAAATTGATGTTTTATTTCGAGAGCCAAGACAAATGAAGTTCTAATGTTAAAGCGGACGTGAGATAAGTGATACACTAAACTAAGACAACAGAAGGTCACTGCTGTTATGACCCACACACAAGCAGTAACAAACATAGAGAAATTGATGTTTTATTTCGAGAGTCAAGATAAATGAAGTTCTAATGTTAAAGCGGATGTGAGATAAGTGATACACTAAACTGAGACAACAGAAGCTCACTGCTGTTATGACCCACACACAAGCAGTAACAAACATAGAGAAATTGATGTTTTATTTCGAGAGTCAAGACAAATGAAGTTCTAATGTTAAAGCGGATGTGAGATAAGTGATACACTAAACTGAGACAAAAGAAGCTCACTGCTGTTATGACCCACGTACAAGCAGTAACAAACATAGAGAAATTGATGTTTTATTTCGAGAGTCAAGACAAATGAAATTCTAATGTTAAAGCGGATGTGAGATAAGCGATACACTAAACTGAGACAACAGAAGTTCACTGCTGTTATGACCCACGTACAAGCAGTAACAAACATAGAGAAATTGATGTTTTATTTCAAGAGTCAAGACAAATGAAGTTCTAATGTTAAAGCGGATGTGAGATAAGCGATACACTAAACTGAGACAACAGAAGTTCACTGCATTTTTTACTGAACCTGGGTAAGTTTATTCGAGTTCATATACAGCACACTGTGTTCCCATCTTTACTATGCCTATTTCACCATTTAAAAATTAGAGTTAGCATAAGTAAATTCTTAAAATAAACCGTTAAATTGCAATTTTATATAGTTATTTTGTACAGATTTGACATTGCTATTTCCCTATTCTGTACGAAGGTTATCGCAACGCTCAAGGTTTATGCGCAGGAGCGAGGCATGGTCCGTGTTTTGTCAATTAGTGAATCATCGCTGACGCAAAGTAAAATGACATTTAAGTTAATTGATGGTAATTAATCATTTCTCCACACTAGCCCTATATAGGCTAAGGGTTTAGATAGATAAAGTCAACATGAAAGGTTGAATGCCATGATCGGGATTTGAACCACGGATCTGCTGGTTCAAATCCCGGGCATGGCATTGAATCTTTGATGTTGCCTCCATCTAAAACCTTAGCCTATATACGGCTAGTGTGGAGAAATGATTAATTTCCATCAATTAACCTAAATAATAAGAGTTAAATGATGAAGCTTGGGACTCAAGTACTTACGATAGTTAGTCGCCACAAACAGTGTACCTCGGATGCGAGAGCCCCTAGTGGTCTACCGGGGAAATATACGAATCAACTTGATACCAGGAGATCCGTGGTTCAAATCACGGCCATGGCATTGAATTTTTCATGTTGACTCTATTTAAAATGAATTATTGACTTAGCCAATAGAGCGATAGTGCTCTCTTGTCGTTGCCAGATCCACAGCGAGCGGGCGACAAAGAAGGTATACCTGTCTTTGTGTCTCTCAAACCGCCTAGTTGGTGAATTGAGCTCCAATATTGCAAGTATTCAAATATAGTTATTCTTTCTGCAGTGATGTTGGTTATCCAGATTTCCTCTAAATAAAGGACGGGCCTGGGTTCACCTATACTTCTAACGCTGTGCATTTTTGTCTTGCAGCAACAATATCGCTTCTTACAATCAGAAATTTGTGACAATCATTGGTTCTCCTATATTTCAACTTAAGAAGTTTCAAAATATTATACTTAGAAGGCACAGAACCGTATATTCTGTTATTGCTCATTAAACTGGTCAGCCTTTTGGCAATTGAATATTCATCCTTGCCCTATACATCATAAATTGATCCTACGTAAAGTACACTTCTGAAATTCATCACACTTGGTAGCACTGTTATATGTTGTCCAGGAGACCTAAGTATGGGGAATTCTTTTAGAGAGCTGCTTGCCTTTTTTAACAATGTTCATCATAGAGTGGGCACCCTCTCGCCATTAATTCTCGACACTGAGCGAAATTGGTACGATTGCAAACTTCCTTAATTAACAGCTGTTTCAAAAATTCATAAAAGTTAATATTACCAGAGCGCCTATTTAAAATCTTTCACCGGTTTTGTAGATGAGTTTATTGGATGATAGAGCGAACCTAGCGCAGCAAGAGGGTTACTAAACAACGTTATATAAAACTCCGTGACAAATGAACGCTGCTATGAGAATAAGTTTGTCAGAAGTGTATCTGCATTCTGTTAAAAATGAATCAAACGTTTCTCGTATTTCTCTTTGTGTACTTACGGTCAATATCTTACCCGAATTACATTACGTATGACATTTTGAATTCATAAAAGAGGGGAATTTAAAAAAAAAAGTCTCTGTATGTATCAACAGCAAATCAAACCACATTTTGGAACAAGCCTACTTCTGTAACGTCGGTAGTAGCGTATCCCCTTCAAAGGTTCTCCAAGTCTAATCTCGGTCAGAATTATAAGGCTTTCTCCGGAGTTTTGCCTTATCCTGAAAGATGAATGTCTGGTAACTCTAAGCTCTATGTACCCTGTACTCATTTGAACATTATTTCATTCATCGTCCGATATGACTTAACGTTGGAGGTTTTCTCTTATCCTGAAAGATAAATGTCTGGTAATTCTAAGCTCTATGTACCCTGTACTCATTTGAACATTATTTCATTCATCGTCCGATATGACTTAACGTTGGAGGTTTTCTCTTATCCTGAAAGATGAATGTCTGGTAATTCTAAGCTCTATGTACCCTGTACTCATTTGAACATTATTTCATTCATCGTCCGATATGACTTAACGTTGGAGGTTTTCTCTTATCCTGAAAGATAAATGTCTGGTAATTCTAAGCTCTATGTAGCCTGTACTCATTTGAACATTATTTCATTCATTGTCCGATATGACTTAATGTTGGAGGTTTTCTCTTATCCTGAAAGATGAATGTCTGGTAACTCTAAGCTCTATGTACCCTGTACTCATTTGAACATCATTTCATTCATCGTCCGATATGACTTAACGTTGGAGGTTTTCTCTTATCCTGAAAGATAAATGTCTGGTAATTCTAAGCTCTATGTACCCTGTACTCATTTGAACATTATTTCATTCATCGTCCGATATGACTTAACGTTGGAGGTTTTCTCTTATCCTGAAAGATAAATGTCTGGTAATTCTAAGCTCTATGTAGCCTGTACTCATTTGAACATTATTTCATTCATTGTCCGATATGACTTAATGTTGGAGGTTTTCTCTTATCCTGAAAGATGAATGTCTGGTAACTCTAAGCTCTATGTACCCTGTACTCATTTGAACATTATTTCATTCATCGTCCGATATGACTTAACGTTGGAGGTTTTCTCTTATCCTGAAAGATGAATGTCTGGTAATTCTAAGCTCTATGTACCCTGTACTCATTTGAACATCACTTCATTCATCCTCCGATATGACAACGTTGGAGGTTTTCTCTTATCCTGAAAGATGAATGTCCGGTAACTATAAGCTCTATGTACCCTGTACTCATTTGTACATCATTTCATTCATCGTCTGATATGACTTAACGTTGGAGGTTTTCTCTTATCCTGAAAGATGAATGTCCGGTAACCCTAAGCTCTATGTACCCTGTACTCATTTGAACATCATTTCATTCATCCTCCGATATGACTTAACGTTGGAGGTTTTCTCTTATCCTGAAAGATGAATGTCTGGTAACTTTAAGCTCTATGTAGCCTGTACTCATTTGGACATCATTTCATTCATCGTCCGATATGACTTAACGTTGGAGGTTTTCTCTTATCCTGAAAGATGAATGTCTAGTAACTCTAAGCTCTATGTAGCCTGTACTCATTTGGACATCATTTCATTCATCGTCCGATATGACTTAACGTTAGAGGTTTTCTCTTATCCTGAAAGATGAATGTCTAGTAACTCTAAGCTCTATGTACCTGGACTCATTTGAACATCATTTCATTCATCGTCCGAAATGACTTAACGTTGGAGGTTTTCTCTTATCCTGAACGATGAATGTCTGGTAACTCTAAGCTCTATGTACCTGGACTCATTTGAACATCATTTCATTCATCGTCCGATATGACTTAACGTTGGAGGTTTTCTCTTATCCTGAAAGATGAATGTCTAGTAACCCTTAGCTCTATGTACCCTGTACTCATTTGAACATCATTTCATTCATCGTCCGATATGACTTAACGTTGGAGGTTTTCTCTTATCCTGAAAGACGAATGTCTCATAACTCTAAGCTCTATGTACCCTGTACTCATTTGAACATCATTTCATTCATCGTCCGATATGACTTAACGTTGGAGGTTTTCTCTTATCCTGAAAGATGAATGTCTGGTAACTCTAAGCTCTATGTACCCTGTACTCATTTGAACATCACTTCATTCATCCTCCGATATGACTTAACGTTGGAGGTTTTCTCTTATCCTGAAAGATGAATGTCTGGTAACTCTAAGCTCTATGTACCCTATACTCATTTGTACATCATTTCATTCATCGTCTGATATGACTTAACGTTGGAGGTTTTCTCTTATCCTGAAAGATGAATGTCCGGTAACCCTAAGCTCTATGTACCCTGTACTCATTTGAACATCATTTCATTCACCCTCCGATATGACTTAACGTTGGAGGTTTTCTCTTATCCTGAAAGATGAATGTCTAGTAACTCTAAGCTCTATGTAGCCTGTACTCATTTGGACATCATTTCATTCATCGTCCGATATGACTTAACGTTAGAGGTTTTCTCTTATCCTGAAAGATGAATGTCTAGTAACTCTAAGCTCTATGTACCTGGACTCATTTGAACATCATTTCATTCATCGTCCGATATGACTTAACGTTGGAGGTTTTCTCTTATCCTGAAAGATGAATGTCTGGTAATTCTAAGCTCTATGTACCCTGTACTCATTTGAACATTATTTCATTCATCGTCCGATATGACTTAACGTTGGAGGTTTTCTCTTATCCTGAAAGATAAATGTCTGGTAATTCTAAGCTCTATGTAGCCTGTACTCATTTGAACATTATTTCATTCATCGTCCGATATGACTTAACGTTGGAGGTTTTCTCTTATCCTGAAAGATGAATGTCTGGTAATTCTAAGCTCTATGTACCCTGTACTCATTTGAACATCACTTCATTCATCCTCCGATATGACAACGTTGGAGGTTTTCTCTTATCCTGAAAGTTGAATGTCCGGTAACTATAAGCTCTATGTACCCTGTACTCATTTGTACATCATTTCATTCATCGTCTGATATGACTTAACGTTGGAGGTTTTCTCTTATCCTGAAAGATGAATGTCCGGTAACCCTAAGCTCTATGTACCCTGTACTCATTTGAACATCATTTCATTCATCGTCCGATATGACTTAACGTTGGAGGTTTTCTCTCATCCTGAAAGATGAATGTCTAGTAACTCTAAGCTCTATGTAGCCTGTACTCATTTGGACATCATTTCATTCATCGTCCGATATGACTTAACGTTAGAGGTTTTCTCTTATCCTGAAAGATGAATGTCTAGTAACTCTAAGCTCTATGTACCTGGACTCATTTGAACATCATTTCATTCATCGTCCGATATGACTTAACGTTGGAGGTTTTCTCTTATCCTGAAAGATGAATGTCTGTAACTCTAAGCTCTATGTACCCTGTACTTATTTGAACATCATTTCATTCATCGTCCGATATGACTTAACGTTGGAGGTTTTCTCTTATCCTGAAAGACGAATGTCTGATAACTCTAAGCTCTATGTACCCTGTACTCATTTGAACATCATTTCATTCATCGTCCGATATGACTTAACGTTGGAGGTTTTCTCTTATCCTGAAAGACAAATGTCTGATAACTATAAGCTCTATGTACCCTGTACTCATTTGAACATCATTTCATTCATCGTCCGATATGACTTAACGTTGGAGGTTTTCTCTTATCCTGAAAGATGAATGTCTGGTAACTCTAAGCTCTATGTACCCTGTACTCATTTGAACATCACTTCATTCATCCTCCGATATGACTTAACGTTGGATGTTTTCTCTTATCCTGAAAGATGAATGTCTGGTAACTCTAAGCTCTATGTACCCTGTACTCATTTGTACATCATTTCATTCATCGTCCGGTATGACTTAACGTTGGAGGTTTTCTCTTATCCTGAAAGATGAATGTCTGGTAACTCTAAGCTCTATGTACCCTGTACTCATTTGTACATCATTTCATTCATCGTCTGATATGACTTAACGTTGGAGGTTTTCTCTTATCCTAAAGATGAATGTCCGGTAACCCTAAGCCCTATGTACCCTGTACTCATTTGAACATCATTTCATTCATCCTCCGATATGACTTAACGTTGGAGGTTTTCTCTTATCCTGAAAGATGAATGTCTAGTAACTCTAAGCTCTATGTAGCCTGTACTCATTTGGACATCATTTCATTCATCGTCCGATATGACTTAACGTTGGAGGTTTTCTCTTATCCTGAAAGATGAATGTCTAGTAACTCTAAGCTCTATGTACCTGGACTCATTTGAACATCATTTCATTCATCGTCCGATATGACTTAACGTTAGAGGTTTTCTCTTATCCTGAAAGATGAATGTCTAGTAACTCTAAGCTCTATGTACCTGTACTCATTTGAACATCATTTCATTCATCGTCCGGTATGACTTAACGTTAGAGGTTTTCTCTTATCCTGAAAGATGAATGTCTAGTAACTCTAAGCTCTATGTACCCTGTACTCATTTGAACATCATTTCATTCATCGTCTGGTATGACAACGTTGGAGGTCCTAAATAAAAGATATATGTCAACTATAAATAATGGAATTCTTCATTCCAGACATTGTTAATTGTAGACTAAATATTTTGTATAAAATAACTTATGCTTACGATATTTTTAGGGAAAAAGAGCATTTTAATATGTTCAGTTTTCTATGAATCTGTTCAGAAGTACCCTTCACTCTGGATAACTTTTGTAATATTGCTAAACTGTAAGATATAGGTAAAGTCTTAGAACATTAAAATTTAGATTTCTTTATAACAGGCAGCTTAGAGCATCTTTACTTTCTTTTTTTTTTTTTTTTTTTTTTTTTTTTATTTAGCAATAGTTATACTTTTCTAAAATAGGAAAGCGTTATTCTTTTTTATCTCTTGTGCATGCAAAGGGAAGATGAGTTCAAAGATCACCATAGTGACCAGCTATATAAAACATTTGACTATCACTAATGTATACTGTATCCCCAATGAGATAATGTTTCTCTTGAAGTACATAAAGGAGCAAGGGTAGAGAAGGTCGTGTGAGTGCAGCTTCAGTAAAGGCCCCGGTATCGTCCATGTGTATCTGGTTCAGTGCTGAGTGATATCCATGGACTGGAATAATGGCACTCTGCGACCCGCTCAAATAAAACGAACCGAATTCCTTTTCCCACAGGAAGAGGGAAAACACACCACCACCCTTCTTTCTACAACGTATATTTGGAGTGGATTTTTGTAGGGGTGAGAAGCAGTGATGCAAGGGTTCTTGAGTGCCAGAGTGGGCTAAATCTGGGCCAACGAACACACCACTCTCTACTTGTCTTATTGTAGTTACCAGGGAATAGAGTACACTTTAAGTGATAGTCAAATGTTTTAAAGGGCAGGTTGTCTAGGTGACGGAACTTGTAAGTATATTTATTGCCTTTGTTGTCCAAGAGCTAAACAAATGAGTAACTATTTTCTGTTTGAGCAAAGTGTAATTATTGCTGAATTCAAACAAATAACAACAAATAATTGGGAAATGGTTCACTCTACAAAGAAGCTGATGAGAGATAAAATGTATCTTGTAAAAGAAACTACATGTTTGTATAGTGATATTTTGTCTATCTTTTAAGCGCACTGGGAGGTCATTTTTACCCAGACAAGCAGTTTTTAACAGTATTGAAATATAAATATACAAAACACTAACCATTGCAAGAAATTCAAATTTTATATGGTTATAGTATAAGGATATGTGCATTTAATTACTGTGTAATATTTATAATAAGTTCACACAGTTCCTTGCAAAAGGGGCATAAGACACATTGTGTATCCTGAGAAAAAGCATTACACCCTATACTTCAGGTGTAGCTTCCTTGTAGGAACTTAAAGCTATAAGCACCAATCGTTTTCCTAAATAACATAAGACACCGTTTTATAATCTAAACTAAACTAAAGACACACATAATTTATACTATGCACATGAAAATTTATTTAGTTTTCTTGAAAAGAAATATAATATTTTTAAGGAATGACAATTTTTTCCTCCATTTTATAAATCATATGATAATAACAGATTAAAGTGTTGCGGTGAGAAGGTCCTTCACCTGGGTTAATATTTACTTTTTTATTTTTACATTTTATTATAATGTCATCCCTTTAGATTACAGATATATAGTCAAGAAAGTTCGTTTGAGCAATATTTTATACATAATGTGCTAGTTATATTAGTGTGTGTTAAGTTTTTGCCACGCCCCTTTTCGTAATCTTTCAGAAAATCGATCATAACTTTTGTTATTCTGAACAGATAATTCTGAACTAAGTCTTGTTTTGTAAAGCATCTTTCAAGATCTCTGTTGGTACACTGTAACTAAATGATGCCAACTTTTCTTTTGTCTTTGGCTGTGTATGTGAACAGTTATTTATTCTGAATAATACGAGCGCTATTCAATAAAGAATAAACACAATTCTTTCTTGACAACGTACCTTTACTCATCCTCATAATTTTGATGGTCTTTCTCAAAATAGTCTCCCCTGAATGCGATGCACTTGCCGCAGCAAAGAGATGCTGGAAACTATTTTTGAGAGATCCTTCAAAATCGTCTCCGCAGCCTTCAGCACTACTTCTGATGATGGATAATGTCTCCCACGAAGACGTTTCTTCAAGTTAGTGAATAGAAAAAAGCCACATGGGGCTAAACCCGAATTATAGGGAGAATGAGGGATGTACTTCACGTAGATTTTTGCAAGATATTCAGCAACAACATTGGCAATACGCGGTCGCGCTTTATCGTGGTGCAGCATCCAGCCTGCCTGACGTAAATGTGGTATTTTGCGCCTGATATGGACTTGTAATGTTTTCAGGACATCCCTGTAGTATTGTCAAGTTACTGATGTGTGTGCAGGTACAACATGCTGATAAACCACTCCATGAATATCAAAGAATGAGATAACCATAACTTTCCCAGCAGAAGCAACCACTTTTGCTATTTTGGGTGTTGGTGATGAAGGAGATTTCCTCACTGAGCTTTGCTGTTTGCTCTCAGGATAAAAATGATGTAGCCAAGTTTCATCAGCAGTGATTACGTTTGAAAGAAACTCCAGATCTTCCTCTAACATCAACTTTAACTGCATGCAGACCTGCATACGAGTGTCCTTTTGTTCGGGAACCAACAGTCTTGGAACCCATCGCGCACAAACACGTCTCATGTGTAATGTTTCTGTCACCAACGTGTGGGTGGCACCCAATGAAATGCTCAGTATTTCAGAAAGTGATCTTAAGGTAATTCGTCGATCCTCTCCCACAATGGTAGCAGCAGTGCTGATGTTTTCTTCCGTAAGAGCAGTAACTGGAGCACCGGGTCCAACTTCCTTTGAAATTGATTGTCTCCCCTCTTTAAACATTTTAAACCACCTTCGCGATGTGCTGTAGAGAAGAACAGACTCTCCATGGGCCTCCTGTAACATTGTATAGGTCTCAACTGAAGATTTGTTGAGAAGAAAGCAGAATTTCAAAGCCGCATATTATTCCTCGCGTGTTACCTCTATTACATCGGTAGGCGATACTAAACTTGTCTGAATTTGCCTGGTCCTCACAGGCGGGAACCAGGAGTACCAACAATGAAATTACTAAGACGTGTTTGTTGAACATGAAGCTAACGGAATATAGTAAGATTGAATTTTACTGCGAAAAATTATGACCATAAAAAATTATGAGCAATCTTTATTGAACAGCTCGCGTATTTAGCATGTCGAATGGCTCAGCTGATTTTGTCTGTGGCCCGGTTAGGCTTCAATTCCCGCGACAGACCCACCTGACTGCTGTGTTTTTTCGAAAGTTTTCCTGGGTCGCCAGGGATAATTACTTCCCCGAATTTCCCGTCCGTCTGTATCATTTCACATCATCTGTTATCTGATGCTCTCAGGGTAGAAGTGTTAGTGGGTGTCTCGACGCTACAGGCCAGGCTGATGTCCTCCTGGTAACACTGCCTTCTTCGGTAGGACGGTGTTCGGTGTTCGGGCCGACCTGGTGGGGCAGTTTTGTAGGGTGAGCTACCGGTTGTCCTTCCCCTGCCAAAGGTGTTTCCAACTGGTGAATATAGGAACCTTACTCTTGCACTGAGGAGGTTCCTTGGGTTGGTGGCCCCGTGTCTGCTCCTTCCGAAGTTGTCGAACTTAAAGAGAGACACTAGAGGACAGTTTTCTTAATTGAAACTTCTGGGTAAGCACTATACAGCCCTCCACGTCCTCTCCCAGACAGCTGTCGACGTGTCTCAAACCTGAATGTACAAATCCGATGAATAACAAAGAGGAATAGGTCTGGAAGTGAAGAGAAAGCGCTAGAAATTCAGGGAAGCCCACAAAAAAAAACCAAGGATTAGGGACGTCGTATACGGTTACTAAACTCTTAAGAACAGCTTATGAAGAACGAGTACAAAATCTCGTGTGACTATGACCACATGTGTATTTTCGTTTTGAGTCACGTACTTTTATAGCAGCCTGTACAGCATCAGTCATTAATTGGCGGTAACTTAATAATAGCATTATTTCGTGGTCAATTAATGACTTAATTGAATACGCTACGCGTCGACACCTGAAAATGTTGTTTGTGTCCGATATTAGCCGCTCGGATGCCTTCGCCGATAACCGTGACGCATGGGAAAGAGATGCTTCTCTCCGAAGGTGGCTGGCGCTTGTTTTGTTTGTCACATCGCTTTTGTTTCGTTACTGCTGATGAAACTTCACTTTATTGTTAAGATTCAGAAAAACAAAACACACCGAGTTTGAAACAGAACCTAAATGTACAGAAGTCATTTGTACAAAAATGTCTGTTTAGCAAAAACATTTCGAAATAACACATCGTCGCATAC
Organism: Mantis religiosa; assembly: GCA_030765055.1. Taxonomy (NCBI): domain Eukaryota; kingdom Metazoa; phylum Arthropoda; class Insecta; order Mantodea; family Mantidae; genus Mantis; species Mantis religiosa. The sequence continues at coordinate 5,780,206 of CM060952.1, forward strand.
GCCAAACAACTGAATATCTGGATATTCCAAAAGTGGTAGCCATGGATACACCTAACACTATGTGATTTCCTTTCGATTACAAGAACTGAATATTAAATACATAGCAGTCACTTTTTTATCAATCACATGAAACAATAGAGCGCTATAAACGCCTGAAGTGACTAGGAAAAATGAAATAATTTATTTAAGGATTTATTCAATAAATACAGAGGTGGTCTGAAAAGTTCTCGACCTAATAAAGATACAGCCCGCCTCCGTAGCGTAGATGGTAGCGTGTCTGCCTCACGTTCATCCGTCAGGGTGAGCTACATGGATCAGGTTTTTCCGGGGTTTTCCTTATCATTAAAGACGAATGTCAAGCAACTCTAAGCTCTCGGGACCCCGGGCTCATTTGAGCATCATTTCACCAAATTCATTCATCGTCCAATATGACTTAATATTGGAGGACAAATTACAAAATAATAATAATAATAATAATAATAATAATAATAATAATAATAATAATAATAATAATAATAATAATAATAATAATAATAATAATAATAATAATAATAATAATAATAATAATAATAATAATAATAATAATAATAATAATAATAATAATAATAATAATAATAATAATAATAATAATAATAATAATAATAATAATAATAATAATAATAATAATAATAATAATAATAATAATAATAATAATAATAATAATAATAATAATAATAATAATAATAATAATAATAATAATAATAATAATAATAATAATAATAATAATAATAATAATAATAATAATAATAATAATAATAATAATAATAATAATAATAATAATAATAATAATAATAATAATAATAATAATAATAATAATAATAATAATAATAATAATAATAATAATAATAATAATAATAATAATAATAATAATAATAATAATAATAATAATAATAATAATAATAATAATAATAATAATAATAATAATAATAATAATAATAATAATAATAATAATAATAATAATAATAATAATAATAATAATAATAATAATAATAATAATAATAATAATAATAATAATAATAATAATAATAATAATAATAATAATAATAATAATAATAATAATAATAATAATAATAATAATAATAATAATAATAATAATAATAATTAATAAATAAAGATACAAGAAATTTATTTCAAAACCTTTTATTGAACACAGTCTCCTTGTAACTCTACACACTTCCCCCAGCGATGCTCCCATCTCTGTAACACGTCCAAATAGTACTCGGCGTTTTTCAACATAGTCTCCTTGTAACTCTACACACTTCTCTCAGCGATGCTGCCATCTCTGTAACACGTTCAAATAGTACTCAGCGTTTTTCAACATAGTCTCCTTGTAACTCTACACACTTCCCCCAGCGATGCTCCCATCTCTGTAACACATCCAAATAGTACTCGGCGTTTTTCAACATAGTCTCCTTGTAACTCTACACACTTCTCTCAGCGATGCTGCCATCTCTGTAACACGTTCAAATAGTACTCAGCGTTTTTCAACATAGTCTCCTTGTAACTCTACACACTTCCCCCAGCGATGCTCCCATCTCTGTAACACGTCCAAATAGTACTCGGCGTTTTTCAACATAGTCTCCTTGTAACTCTACACACTTCTCTCAGCGATGCTGCCATCTCTGTAACACGTTCAAATAGTACTCAGCGTTTTTCAACATAGTCTCCTTGTAACTCTACACACTTCTACCAGCGATGCTCTCATCTCTGTAACACGTTCAAATAGTACTCAGCGTTTTTCAACATAGTCTCCTTGTAACACTACACACTTCTCCCTGCGATGCTCCCATCTCTGTAACACGTCCAAATAGTACTCTGCGTTTCTCAACATAGTCTCCTTGTAACTCTACACACTTCTCCCAGCGATGTTCTCATCTCTGTAACCGTCCAAATAGTACTCGACGTTTTTCAACATAGTCTCCTTGTAACTCTACACACTTCTCCCAGCGATGTTCTCATCTCTGTAACCGTCCAAATAGTACTCGGCGTTTTCAACATAGTCTCCTTGTAACTCTACACACTTCTCCCAACGATGTTCTCATCTCTGTAACCCGTCCAAATAGCACTCGGCGTTTTTCAACATAGTCTCCTTGTAACTCTACACACTTCTCCCAACGATGTTCTCATCTCTGTAACCCGTCCAAATAGCACTCGGCGTTTTTCAACATAGTCTCCTTGTAACTCTACACACTTCTCCCAGCGATGTTCTCATCTCTGTAACACGTCCAAATAGTACTCGGCGTTTTTCAACATAGTCTCCTTGTAACTCTACACACTTCTCCCAGCGATGTTCTCATCTCTGTAACACGTCCAAATAGTACTCGGCGTTTTTCAACATAGTCTCCTTGTAACTCTACACACTTCTCCCAACGATGTTCTCATCTCTGTAACACGTCCAAATAGTACTCGGCGTTTTTCAACATAGTCTCCTTGTAACTCTACACACTTCTCCCAACGATGTTCTCATCTCTGTAACACGTCCAAATAGTACTCGGCGTTTTTCAACATAGTCTCCTTGTAACTCTACACACTTCTCCCAACGATGTTCTCATCTCTGTAACCCGTCCAAATAGTACTCGGCGTTTTTCAACATAGTCTCCTTGTAACTCTACACACTTCTCCCAGCGATGTTCTCATCTCTGTAACACGTCCAAATAGTACTCGGCGTTTTTCAACATAGTCTCCTTGTAACTCTACACACTTCTCCCAGCGATGTTCTCATCTCTGTAACACGTCCAAATAGTACTCGGCGTTTTTCAACATAGTCTCCTTGTAACTCTACACACTTCTCCCAGCGATGTTCTCATCTCTGTAACACGTCCAAATAGTACTCGGCGTTTTTCAACATAGTCTCCTTGTAACTCTACACACTTCTCCCAACGATGTTCTCATCTCTGTAACACGTCCAAATAGTACTCGGCGTTTTTCAACATAGTCTCCTTGTAACTCTACACACTTCTCCCAACGATATTCTCATCTCTGTAACCCGTCCAAATAGCACTCGGCGTTTTTCAACATAGTCTCCTTGTAACTCTACACACTTCTCCCAGAGATGTTCTCATCTCTGTAACCGTCCAAATAGTACTCGACGTTTTTCAACATACTCTCCTTGTAACTGTACACACTTCTCCCAGCGATGTTCTCATCTCTGTAACCGTCCAAATAGTACTCGACGTTTTTCAACATAGTCTCCTTGTAGCTCTACACACTTCTCTCAGCGATGCTCTCATCTCTGTAACACGTCCCAATAGTACTCGGCGTTTTACAACATAGTCTCCTTGTAACTCCACACACTTCTCTCAGCGATGTTCTCATCTCTGTAACACGTCCAAATAGTACTCGGCGTTTTCCAACATAGTCTCCTGGTAACTCCACACACTTCTCTCAGCGATGTTCTCATCTCTGTTACACGTCCAAATAGTACTCAAAATGATGTAGCCAAGTTTCATCAGCAGTGATTACGTTTGAAATAAACCCCGCATCTTCCTCTAACATCAACTTTAACTGCATGTTACCTCCATTACAGCGGTAGGCGATACTGAACTTGTCTGGTTCTCACAGGCGGGAACCAGGCGTACCTACAATGAAACTACTACCGCATATTTGTTCCAGATTAAGCTAAGAAAATATAATAAGATTGAATTTCAATGTAAAAAATAATGACCGTAAAAAATTATGATAATTCTTTATTGAACAGCCCTTGCAGTTGTGATAAGATAACTAATTGTAATAAACATACAGGTACAATGTGAGATTGTACTTTTAAAAAGAAAGTCATTAGCGAAGTTAAAGAAGCTGAGGCAATTAGGCGTTCCGATGTACAAGAAATCCGTTAACCTAAGATTTTGGTGACTCCGCGGGAATCGTTGGTTTGTGTGAGTTGAGTTAAATTTTATACATTTACTTCCAGATGATGACACGTTCGCTAGAAGAAGTGTGTTTTTGCCGAGGACATAACCCTGGGGCAAGGAGTCGAGGTTTATGAAAATTGGGGCACGTCAGGCGGAAAATGTTGCACCTTGGCACATAAATCAGATTAAGACGGCTAATCGAAACAGGCCTGCAACGTAGTCGAATCACACGCTTCAACTGTCTTAAAAACCTGTCAACTTGACAAGTAATTTATCTCCCATTAGCTAACTTGCAAGGATTCTCTCACTTCGGAAGTGTGGCGTGTGTTTTTTCTGTCAACTTCTGGTTTACTGAGGCAAACTTTCTCTACACATGTCTGCGGAACTTCTATAAGCATTACTACATTAATTGTACCTAATAGTGGTCCGAACTATAAAGCCCGGGTCTTAAAGTACTTACAGCATAGTAAGTCATCATTAAGGTAGTTGTCTCATGTGTTTATGAGAACTCCTGGTGGTTTACTGGGATAAACACGAGTCAGTTGTACCTAATAGTTGTCCGAACTATAAAGCCCGGACCTTAAAGTACTTACAGCATAGTAAGTCGTCATCAAGGTAGTTCTCTCATGTGTTTATGAGAACTCCTAGTGGTTTACCGGGATAAACACTAGTCAGTTGTACCTAATAGTGGTCCGAACTATAAAGCCCGGGCCTTGAAGTACTTACAGCATAGTAAGTCGTCATTAAGGTAGTTGTCTCATGTATTTATGAGAACTCCTAGTGGTTTACCGGGATAAACACGAGTCAGTTGTACCTAATAGTGGTCCGAACTATAAAGCCCGGGCCTTGAAGTACTTACAGCATAGTAAGCCGTCATTAAGGTAGTTGTCTCATGTGTTTATGAGAACTCCTAGTGGTTTACCGGGAAAGACACGAGTCAGTTAAAGAATTTAATGTCATGTTGGCACTTTAGCCATAGTTGTTCAGTGGTTAGAGCAGCTGGACGGAGACCAGAAGATTCTTGGTTGAAATCCCGGCTATGGCATTGAATTTTTTAGTCTGACTCTATCTTTCCATGCTTAAAGAAGTTTTCACTTCAAAAAACCATCTGTTTTGAATGCGCTTTTGGGATTATTTATTGTTGTATTATATGGTGTTTCTTCATGAAGTGTATTTTTGACATTGTTTACACGTTAATATAAATTATTTTCATTTGTTTTAGAAGCACGCCCTCTATTAACTATAAAATGATACAAGCAGTGAACGAAAAAAGAGAGAAGCGTATACAGGTGAGTTTCATCTGTCTCTGCATAGCAACCAGGCTCGGATACAATTTGTATGGAAATGAATTGAACTCTGAGGTAACAACCGGAATTCATTTTCTGTACCGCAAGCAAATACGTACTTCACTTTGCAAGTCGAAACGCAGCGATTAAAATTCAGTCATGTTGAATATACAATTACTGTCAAGTTGAAACGCTTCAATATAATGGCGCTGTCAGCGTATCACATGACTTTCTGTACTCGCTTTTCTGTATTCTCGTAACTGAAGAAGTAAAGAAGACTAGAACTGGTTTAATGCACATCGTGCTAGAAAGTACTTAAGCCCAAAACAAATTACGAATGTTTATTACGTATAAAATGTGTATCTGCTTGCTTAAGGTTGCAGGTTCGAATGATTGCAATAAAACAAAGTAACAAAAGTTGCTGTTAAGAAAGTTTGAGTATTTTCGTGACAACAACAAACCGCCAGTTTATTATCCGACGGTTTTGTACGACAAAGCTCGTAAATGTCAAACTTCGCGGAAAAATAAAATTTTTACTAGTATCTTTATGATTGGTTATAATGTTGGAGGAGTAGAGCATGAGAGTAATTTAACTCTATGAAGTTGGTAGCATTTTTGTTGTGCTTACGCTTGTATTTTAGATACTGTACGTAATTTATTTACAGACGTGTGTAAATTATTAGACTCATTGGAGAAATTTTTAACATATACCGTTTATTTTCTATTTATTTAACAGAAATAATATTATAAAATATTGTTTTTCAATTCTTAGTATTTTGTATGCATTCCTTTAGCCTTTATTACCATTTTAATGCGTTTATACATGCTCTGTACAAGGGTGGAGCACTTCGTCTCTGTGCCAAATGCGTATCAGGCCCTCAATAAGCCGAACTTTTGTTGTTATTTTCAATTTTTTCAGTCTCTGTTTAACAATACCCCACATATTCTCTCTTGTACTTAAGTCAGGGCTATTCCGCGGCCATGGTAGTACTTTTACATTGTTTTCTTTGAGGAACTGGGTTACAGTTTTTGCTCTATGTCAGGGAGCACTGTCATGCAAGATCATCATTTAGAAACCATTCTTTACTTTGCGGAAATAGTCTTGTTTCTAATACACTTTTATACTGTTTCTGCTCCATAGATCCCACAACTATGTATAATCTTCCAGGTCCATGGAAAGACATACAGCTCCAGACCATTTTTGATGTTGGGTGCTTTACTCTTTGATCGACCCACTGAGGGGGAAATGCTTCTTTATCTGTCCTTCTCACATATTGGCTGCTCTCTTCACATACTTCAAACATGGATTTATCTGAGAAAATTACCTGAAACAATAAAAACCTCTATTAATATTATACAGTTTTAAAATTGCTCAAAAATAGTATAACAAAACCAGCAATGAGAGAAACAAAGTTTAGGCTGTTTATTTCATTTTCTGAAAATTACATGTACATATTTTAATTTTATGCTATATACAATTTTTATACTATTTACCTTTCTCCAAAATTCCACTGGATGTTTCTGCATCTCTTTGGCCCATTCTAAACGTGTTTTTGCCATTACAGGTGCCAGTTTAGGGTTATTACGAGGTCTGCGTGCTGGTAAACCTGCTTCACATAATCTTCTGCGAACTACTGAGGCTGATATTTCTGTACTGTACTGCTTTAGTTGATTACTGGTTGCTCTTCTATTTTGTTTTGCCACCTTCACAAGTTTTCTTTGCATCCTTGGTGATAGCTTTCTTTACCTCACGCATTTTCCATCCCTTTGTGAGGTCAACGTCTCACCGAATGTTAAAGCTTGATTAATGCGACTAACAGATTTTTGTGAAATACACAATTTCTTAACTATTCAACGTTGTGGATAAAGAGTTTCCTTCAAAAGACTCAGTTACAGCTACTTTCCTTTGGGATAATTCAGCAGTTGTACACATAACCTCACTTTTGAATAAATGTGAATGCTAAGGACAGGATACACGATGTTACCTGGCTTGAGATCAATTAATAATAAATACTGAGGATATATTAACGATCTTCAGTTACTACATTCACCAAATGAGAGCAATATCACCAAACAGTTGGATAAACAGATAGAAAGAAAATGACTGCTCTTAATTCAGAGCTACCACCATATTAATATAAGTAAAAGAAAAATCCCCCAGCTATTACTAAGAGGCAAATTTCATTGAATATGCTTCATATTATAGCAAGGAACAGAATTACGACAGATTGAAATAAGTTACGGCGGTAAATAACTATCATTTCGAATGTTAAACGGAAGCAAAGTAGAAAAACATGAATGAGTCTAATAATTTGCACACGTCTGTAAATTATTGGGTTAATAAATCTTTATTTGAAGTAATTAAATCAATTACAGTAATACGCTGTTAACCCGGACCATATTTTGAGAGAAATTTGTTGTTTATCCTAGTAAATGGAGACTTGCTTATCAAACCATAACACTGGGCAACCAAAAAAAATAATTTTTGAATGTTTGGAGCACTTCATGAGGCAATTTCTACTAATTTTGGGTTAAGAAAAACAATGAAAAATTGTTATTAGCTCTAGTTTCTATGATATACACAAGGTGGAAGTATTACATATTAACGGATTGAAAGAAAAGGTTACAATTTAATTACATACATACTAACAACAATGAAAGTGCATTTAACTGGTAATTACATGCTAAGAGTTGTAAATTGCTGGAAAAATACTCCGCAGATAGTCGTGTCTGAAGAGAATCATGACTTCGTTGTCTTTTAGCTTGCTTCTTGTGATGGAGTTCCACAGAATCCCTAACAGTATTCCGCAAGCATTACTTCATTACAACGGTCCTGATATCTTTGTTCCATAACAGAAATGTCCTGATGGAAGGTTCATCACTAACAGCTCCACAACTAGGAGAGAAAGAGTCTAGGTGGGAGTGGAGAAAATGGATCTTAAGGGACATGTTGCATCAAAGCAGCACTGTCACCAAATGCTTGTAGTTGTCATCTCTTTTGTTGCCTAAAGGTCTATGAACAACACCCTTGAAGGCTTCCCAAGCTTCCTTTTCTTTCCCCTTCAAAATTTGGTAAATGTAGGATCCTTTACAAGTTCTCTTATTTGTGGTCCGACAAATATGCCTTCCTTAACTTTTTCAACACTTAATTTCCAAAATTTTTCTCCGATATTATTTTACAGGTGTGCCAAATCCCCCAAAAAATTCCCCCAAATTTAAAATCTTCACTCTAAAAATGAAATGTGAGTTTATCTTCAAAACAAGAGCTAATCTATATTTTTATTGTAATTTTTTAATTCAGCAGATGGAAATGCATGTAAATTCTCTATTTTAAGCCCGAAACATTTTAATTGTTGCCCAGTGTAATTTGCTACTTTAGCTTGGTACATTATTAGAATTCCGTTGCCTGCGGGTAAATTCATTATACTCACCTCACCTGCTTGAGACCAGGTTGGAATCTTCAATTTTGGTTTTTTATATTTTTTTTATTTTTTTAACAATAACAAGGAATCGGAAGGATATATTTTAGTTGGAATTTGGGATGGCAGTTCTACGCTTGCCTTTATGGAGTCCCGCACTAGCCCCTCCGTCATTTGTGTCATCATAAGGTGCTGCACATGTGTGAATTCCCTGGCCACGACCATGATCGAAGCCCTGGCCATGGCACGAAGGGGAGTTGGCGTACATTGTTTTGGGGTTCAGAAGTAATCTTCATTGTAGGGAGTTATTGTTGTATCCGCGTTGTCTTCGTACACGTTCGCATAGGGAGACAGTAGAGAGGTCAGCCTGTGCTTATATGTGCTGTTGAGCAGTTGGATGAGGTCAGTATGTCCTGCATTTCATTTAAGGCAGCGTTAGTAACGTTCTGTTGCAGGGCGGCAACGGTGAGGGAATCCTCCAGGTTTCCCACGCGCTGATTCATAAGAGGCTGACAAGAGCTAGCTGCTATCCAGCGGGCTCACTGGTGAGTGCGCTACGGGGGTAAATCTGCTCGAGTCCTTGCCCGCGTATTGCGCCTGTACGGTAAAATGGCTGAGGGCGCAGTACCGGCGGCGGCGTCTAAGATCGTGTGCCAAGCACGAAGCTGTAAGATCATGGGCGCCACAGTAGTGGCACCGTGGAGGCGCGGTGCAGAATTCAGCGCAGTGCCCATAGGCGCAGCAGTATCTGCAGGGGATGTGCTGCTGCAGTTTGCCACCCTCGAATTTCAGACACTGTCCTAGTATGGGCAGGCCGGACATCAAGGCAGCGTCGCGTGAGTCGGCAAACTGAAGGCGCACACAGGTGGTGGAGCCTCATCTGGAAGTGATGCGGGTGGCCCTCATTGCTGAGGGCCACCTCTGCGTCGAAGCGGCGAGCAGGAACCTGGTGGTATCTACCCCCACGATGACGGCGGTGTCAGTGCGGTTCCCATTACCCGCGGGAGATCGGGTACGTCTACGGACGGGGTTGAGGGAAGCCTTAATATTCCCACGTACTGGCCAGCATAGCTAGTAGTAGGTGTGCTAGATCACCAGGTGGCCCCACCGAGGTCACATCAGTAGCCTACCCATTCTGGAGTTGGCGTGCGAAAGTGTTGTATCTACTTCCATCCCATCTTGTATCCACTGGACCAGATGTAGGGCTTGTTACATTCTAGGTCTTGCCCTATGTAAAGCCCATGGAGGCGCCGGGAGCCCTTTTGGGACAGCTCGGTAACTCCCTGATCGTTAAAGGGGGGGGGGCCCTTACCCATCACTCTGTGAGGACATGCCCTGATAGATAACCTCGACTTTAAACATAGAGACTGTTGTCTGCAACTGAGGAGCGGTGGCGGCAGTTGGTGTCGGTAAGCTTGGCGCCGGTGCTGGCGAGGCTGGAAGTGTATCTGCGAAGTGAGTTACTGGCGAAAGCACTTCCGCTGCATTGTGGCTCTGGCTGGCGGTGTGGTGCTAGGTAACCCAGGTGCCAGGTGAGGCAGCGGTGGTCTGGGCGCCTGGTGGGCGTCCGGTTGAGATAAGCCATACACTAAACTGAGACAACAGAAGCTCACTGTAGTTATGACCCACACACAAGCAGTAACAAACATAGAGAAATTGATGTTTTATTTCGAGAGTCAAGACAAATGAAGTTCTGATGTTAAAGCGGATGTGAGATAAGTGATACACTAAACTGAGACAACAGAAGCTCGCTGCTGTTATGACACACATACAAACAGTAACAAACATAGAGAAATTGATGTTTTATTTCGAGAGTCAAGACAAATGAAGTTCTAATGTTAAAGCGGATGTGAGATAAGTGATACACTAAACTGAGACAACAGAAGCTCGCTGCTGTTATGACACACATACAAACAGTAACAAACATAGAGAAATTGATGTTTTATTTCGAGAGTCAAGACAAATGAAGTTCTAATGTTAAAGCGGATGTGAGATAAGTGATACACTAAACTGAGACAACAGAAGCTCGCTGCTGTTATGTCCCACACACAAGCAGTAACAAACATAGAGAAATTGATGTTTTATTTCGAGAGTCAAGACAAATGAAGTTCTAATGTTAAAGCGGATGTGAGATAAGTGATACACTAAACTGAGACAACAGAAGCTCGCTGCTGTTATGACCCACGTACAAGCAGTAACAAACATAGAGAAATTGATGTTTTATTTCGAGAGTCAAGAGAAATGAAATTCTAATGTTAAAGCGGATGTGAGATAAGCGATACACTAAACTGAGACAACAGAAGCTCGCTGCTGTTATGACCCACGTACAAGCAGTAACAAACATAGAGAAATTGATGTTTTATTTAGAGAGTCAAGACAAATGAAATTCTAATGTTAAAGCGGATGTGAGATAAGCGATACACTAAACTGAGACAACAGAAGCTCACTACTGTTATGACACACATACAAACAGTAACAAACATAGAGAAATTGATGTTTTATTTAGAGAGTCAAGACAAATGAAGTTCTAATGTTAAAGCGGATGTGAGATAAGTGATACACTAAACTGAGACAACAGAAGCTCGCTGCTGTTATGTCCCACACACAAGCAGTAACAAACATAGAGAAATTGATGTTTTATTTCGAGAGTCAAGACAAATGAAGTTCTAATGTTAAAGCGGATGTGAGATAAGTGATACACTAAACTGAGACAACAGAAGCTCGCTGCTGTTATGTCCCACACACAAGCAGTAACAAACATAGAGAAATTGATGTTTTATTTAGAGAGTCAGGACAAATGAAGTTCTAATGTTAAAGCGGATGTGAGATAAGCGATACACTAAACTGAGACAACAGAAGCTCACTACTGTTATGACACACATACAAACAGTAACAAACATAGAGAAATTGATGTTTTATTTAGAGAGTCAAGACAAATGAAGTTCTAATGTTAAAGCGGATGTGAGATAAGCGATACACTAAACTGAGACAACAGCAGCTCACTGCTGTTATGACCCACACACAAGCAGTAACAATCATAGAGAAATTGGTGTTTCATTTCGAGAGTCAAGACAAATGAAGTTCTAATGTTAAAGCGGATGTGAGATAAGTGATACACTAAACTGAGACAGCAGAAGCTCAATGCTGTTATGACCCACACACAAGCAGTAACAAACATAGAGAAATTGATGTTTTATTTCGAGAGTCAAGACAAATGAAGTTCTAATGTTAAAGCGGATGTGAGATAAGTGATACACTAAACTGAGACAGCAGAAGCTCACTGCTGTTATGACCCACACACAAGCAGTAACAAACTTAGAGAAATTGATGTTTTATTTCGAGAGTCAAGACAAATGAAGTTCTAATGTTAAAGCGGATGTGAGATAAGTGATACACTAAACTGAGACAGTAGAAGCTCACTGCTGTTATGACCCACACACAAGCAGTAACAAACATAGAGAAATTGATGTTTTATTTCGAGAGTCAAGACAAATGAAGTTCTAATGTTAAAGCGGACGTGAGATAAGTGATACACTTATCTGAGACAACAGAAGGTCACTGTCTTTTTTCCACCGATTGTTTGTAGTACAGTACAAATACATAGAATATTACAGTAGAGACAGTGTATGTGTTTTTAGGTGAAATTGTGCCAATAGTAAATTATAAGCTACATTAATAAATTTCGGACAAGATTACATCTCTTTTATGGTGTTTTCTCCATTTTCTGGATAAACCAGATTTTCATTTCTCGATTCGGCCCTAGTTCCAAATGTTCCGAATAAACTAGGTTCTACATCTTGTCTTTTTTATTAAATTTTTGGGGAATATCCGATTTAGTTTACAATTTTCGTGCTTGAATTTTCCGTTGCTCTTCTCTCTATTTTCTTATCGTAGTAACTATTCCTACATATTTAGAGGGAAGCATAAACTATCAATTGTTTGTAGCGATATCATGCAATCTATCGGCGTGGAGATAGTGACCCGGCTTTCAGACATCTGACTATCGATTCACTTCCATTCTGTGTATACGTGGGTTCATTACGTGCAGTACATAGAAAAATTAGTCTTTAGTCTACAGAAGCTACGCGAATGTAAGCGAGGATGTATAGAGACTTGAAACATGTAATGTGTAACAGTAGGGGCGGGGATTCCCCACATTCTGGCTTCCCTATTACTTTATGCACTACGTAGAGTGTTCTCCGCTCATAACTGCTGACTAAATACCAGCATACTTCGAGGTTCAAATACGGAGATATTTGAGGACATACTCCTCCCCATCTCCAACAAAATTTTAGGAGAAAAAGTTTTTGAAAATTGTTAACTTATCTGAAACTGCCCTAGAGATAGTAACTAAAACACAATATTTAACTGAATATCCCAATAATTACATCATTAAAATTTTCATACAGAGATATGACATAAGGCCCAGCTGTTTAAAACATTTGACTATCACTTAAAGTCTACTGTATTCCTTTGTAACTACAATAAGATAATGTTTATCTTGAAGTAGATAGAGAAACAAGTGTTTGAACAAGAGTAGAGAAAGTCATATGTATAAAACATTTGATTATCACTTAAAGTCTGCTGTATTCCCTTGTAACTACAATGAGATAATGTTTATCTTGAAGTAGATAGAGAAACAAGTGTTTGAACAAGAGTAGAGAAAGTCATGTGTGTAAAACATTTGATTATCACTTAAAGTCTGCTGTATTCCCTTGTAACTACAATAAGATAATGTTTATCTTGAAGTAGATAGAGCAATAAGTGTTTGTACAAGAGTAGAGAAAGTCATGTATATAAAACATTTGACTATCACTTAAAGTCTACTGTATTCCCTTGTAACTACAATAAGATAATGTTTATATTGAAGTAGATAGAGCAATAAGTGTTTGTACAAGTGTAGAGAAAGTCATGTATGTAAAACATTTCACTATCACTTAAAGTCTACTGTATTGCCTTGTAACTACAATAAGATAATGTTTATCTTGAAGTAGATAGAGCAATAAGTGTTTGTACAAGAGTAGAGAAAGTCATGTATATAAAACATTTGACTATCACTTAAAGTCTACTGTATTCCCTTGTAACTACAATAAGATAATGTTTATCTTGAAGTAGATCGAGCAATAAGTGTTTGTACAAGAGTAGAGAAAGTCATGTATATAAAACATTTGACTATCACTTAAAGTCTACTGTATTCACTTGTAACTACAATAAGATAATGTTTATCTTGAAGTAGATAGAGCAATAAGTGTTTGTACAAGTGTAGAGAAAGTCCTGTATATAAAACATTTCACTATCACTTAAAGTCTGCTGTATTCCCTTGCAACTGCAATAAGATAATGTTTATCTTGAAGTAGATCGAGCAATAAGTGTTTGTACAAGTGTAGAGAAAGTCATGTATATAAAACATTTCACTATCACTTAAAGCCTGCTGTATTCCCTTGCAACTACAATAAGATAATGTTTATCTTGAAGTAGATAGAGCAATAAGTGTTTGAACAAGAGTAGAGAAAGTCATGTATATAAAACATTTCACTATCACTTAAAGTCTACTGTATTCCCTTGCAACTACAATAAGATAATGTTTATCTTGAAGTAGATCGAGCAATAAGTGTTTGTACAAGTGTAGAGAAAGTCATGTATATAAAACATTTCACTATCACTTAAAGTCTGCTGTATTCCCTTGCAACTACAATAAGATAATGTTTATCTTGAAGTAGATAGAGCAATAAGTGTTTGAACAAGAGTAGAGAAAGTCATGTATATAAAACATTTCACTATCACTTAAAGTCTACTGTATTGCTTTGTAACTACAATAAGATAATGTTTATCTTGAAGTAGATAGAGCAATAAGTGTTTGTACAAGAGTAGAGAAAGTCATGTATATAAAACATTTGACTATCACTTAAAGTCTACTGTATTCCCTTGCAACTACAATAAGATAATGTTTATCTTGAAGTAGATAGAGAAACAAGTGTTTGTACAAGATTGGAGAAAGTCATGTATATGTGACGCACACGTTCAACGAGCGATTGACACCTTTCAAAACGAGAATAATACGCAATAGTGAATGAGCAGCGTGGGAAAAGCTGGGATGGAGCCATTCAACTGAAATAAGCATCTTAACAAGTGAGGCGCTCCTTACGTAAGTTTCAGGACGTCAAACGGAATGTTGGAGTTCAATGGTAGAAAAGGCTCGTTCTCTTCCGTGTGAATGAACAAGAATCAACTTTTAGTCAGGTGTGTTCTTGGTCTTGTCTAGTTCGTGTTAGTCGAGATAACTGCAGCAGTGGCCAACTATTGTAACAAAAACACTGTGCTTGGGCCGCGGATTTCAACAATGTGTTTCCATGGTTTTATAATTTTTAGTGTTTGAATTTGTTTAAAAACATTGTTAGAATGTAAGTTTAACTTCACACTGCGTTTGAATGCAATTAATGAGACACTAATGAATAAAATTATCTGTTTTAGCATTTTTGTGAAAATGCACACTGTCTTTCAGATCGCGTTTATCGATGCTCGCTTGTTTTGAATCTTCTGTTGCAGGGTCATAAGTAGAGGCTGGACTTAAGGCTTAATGCCTTTTTAAGTGTGCTTTAGGTCAACGGTAGATCGTATATCGGTTGTATTAGACTTCTGGGGAAACTAAATCTGATAAACGTAATGACCCTTGCCCTCTATATTGTCGTGACACCTTGGTTTTGCCTCCCTCTGTCCTCTCCCGCCTCTCCCTTCCCCCCTGAGTGCCCCACTTATGGGCATTTTTTAAATTTACGTCCTCTAACATTAAGTCATATCGAACGGTGAATGAATTGGATGAAATGAAGCTCAAGTGATTCCAGGGTCCATGGAGCTTAGAGTTACCCGACATTCGTCTTGAAGGATAAGGGAAAACACCGGAAAAACCTTATCCAGGTAACTCACCCTGACCGAGATTCGAACTCGGGACCTCTTGAACGTGAGTCAGACATGCTACCATAAGTAAAATAGATCAAGCCTGATCGCAGTGCCCTTCATATGTTCTACCCTATCCTTAGATTGCCTCTACCTCTTACAGTTTACAGTTATACGAGGGTAGTCTGAAGAGTTTCCGACTTCAACATGAACGTGGCAGCACTCGTAAATAAAAGCTAGTAAATTTCGTTGTTCATCTGTTGACAGCTACTCAGCAAGGTTTCAGCCATTTTGGACGCTCAGTTGTTATGCAACAGTCGTTTGAGTGAGTTGATGTGAGTGTTTTTATGAAAATGGACAAAATCGAGTATCGAGCTGTCACTAAATATTTGTTTTTGAAAGGCAATACGCCTACGCAAATCAAAGATGAGTTGGCACATTTACCACAGTGAAATTTTGGGCAGCTGAATTTAAACGTGGCCGTAAGAGCTTTGGAGACGATGAACGTTCGGGAAGACCAAACCTGCAACTACCGACGAAAACATCGCCAAAGTTCAACAAATGTTACTAGACGACAGCCGAATTAAAGTGAGAGAGATAGCGGAGGCTATGAACATGACAAAAGGACGTGTTTGTCACATATTAAATCAACATTTAGACATGAGAAGGCAGTCCGCTCGTTGGGTGCCGCGTTTGCTCACGTTAGACCAAAAACGTGTTCGAATGACATTTCCAACGCTTTGTGGGCGCAGTTTAGGCGCAATAAATCCGAGATTTGGCGCCGATTAATTATTGTAGATGAAACCTGGATACACCATTATACGCCCGAAACAAGAGTAACGCTCAAACAGTGAACTACAAAGGGAGAACCGTCTCCAGAATAAAAGCTAGAACTGGTATTCTCGGCTGGGAAAGTGATGCCGACTGTTTTTGGGATAGTCATGGGGTTATTTTAATCGATTATGTTCGAAAAGGAAAGAGCATTACAGGAGCATACTACGCATCATTACTTGACAAGCTGAAGGCAGAACTTGCGGAAAAACGGCCCCATTTGAAGAAAAAGAGAATCCTGTTTCGCCAAGACCTCGCACCTCCTCACACCTCAGCGGTTGCAATAGCGAAAATCTACGAATTACGGTTTGAACTGCTTGACTCACCAGATCTAGCCCCGGGGACTTCTGTTTGTTCCCTCATCTGAAAATTGCGCTCGGAGGACAGAGATTTTCGTCAAATGAAGAGGCAATCACCTTCGTGAACAATTATTCTGTAGAGAAAAACGTCGAGTACTATTTGGACGTGTTACAGAGATGGGAGCATCGCTGGGAGAAGTGTGTAGGGTTACAAGGAGACTATGTTGAAAAATAAAAAAGAGAAACGTGAAAAAATTCATTGTATCTATATTAGGTCGGAAGCTTTTCAGACCACCATTCAAAATGAGTTGTCATTCAGAGTGAACAGGACTTCTAAGGACAATCATAGAAAATTCTATTTATACATTTTTTGTTCACATAAATATTTTAATATATAACAAATTCAAATAGTTTAAAAGGGTGTACGTCCATCAATCTAGTAACATAAACTCTCCATGGTGTGCGTGCGTGCATCAGTCCTCGGAGCGTCATTTCAAAGGAAACATGCGAACCCAATCTGTGACTTTATAAGGCATCACAAACAGGAAGTAGCACGGAAGCGCAGGAAGTTGGCACAGTGCAGAAAGCTGCCAAAAATTTCATCAATTTCAGCAAACAACAAGATTATCGTGAAGGGATTAAGTTTGGCCTTGTGTTACGTAACAGTTGGTTGGTGGCGTGTCGATACAGACATCGGTTGGTTCTTCACTTGTTTCTCTGCACAGATACAACCAACACACTGCTTTATGAGCATTGTACCATATGGAGCCATTCAAACATTCAACACAGGTATTGTCAGTAGATGCACTGTTTTAGTTGAATTTAGCTATGCTTCCTTGTCAACCCTAGTTTACTTCCTATTTGATAATTCAAAATTAGTCTGACATCTATGTACTTAGCTGGTGATGTTGTGTAAAAGTGAGCTTAAACCAAACGTGACAAAATGCCTTCAACTTAAGACTATACTTTACGTACAAAATGTTCCAACAATTTCGACTTTCTCAGAAGCACTTCCATCGATTTAGATTAAAGCACCAAACCATTAGTTTATTTGGCGCAATTGTAGCTTTAAACTGGCGCAAACCATGCGGAATTATGCTATTTCCGTCACCAATAACTAATCACCATGGCAACAAGATAGCAATGACGTCATCGAAAACCTGAAATCGCAGGTGCACCAACATTCAAACACAACAATCACCTCATCTCTATACTTATCTGTAATTAATCAATACAATCCGTGTTTGTCATAGCCTTCCCAACAAACGAAACATTTCATCACATCTCGGTGACACATTTACTAGTTATTTTTAATGTTTTTAATGATAGATTATGTAAGACGCGTATAATCTTTTCACTGTGACCCTAGACATATACCCGTGACACAGTCAATCACTAGTTACATAATAACTGTTATTTTATGACACATGAAATGTTTATCTTGAATTCTCTGTGTACCAATGTCCTCAGAAATCTGTTTATTCTGAATTGTAAACTCTAAAGTGTAAGACAAACAAATTCTTAATAAACAAAAATGTAAATGTGTATCAAATTCGAGATATTCTTTCTTAATTCCTTTGAATTTTTAATTTCTAATACGTTTCTGGTATGAGAAATCGTTATTCCTAGTTTTTTATTCCTTGGTCATGCAAAGAGAACAGAATTCCAAGGCCGTAGCAACGAGCTTAACAATTGACTATCACTTAAAGCTTTCAATTCAATTTTATTCATCCTTTAGAATCAAATCTGTACATAGTACCTTGATATAGGATACGTCAGTAATTTACACTTAATATTACAAAGTTAAACATCAAATATACCTAACCTACATTCAATTATATTGTGACACAAATTGGATATAATTATAAATGAGAGAAATGAACAAGCTAAGTAAATTCATGTTTTATGATTATCTGGATTTGTTAAATTGCAGATATTCCTTTACTGTGTAAAAGCAGTGCTCCTGCAAGAAAGCCCTGTTCTAGTTTTAAACATGTTGTAGTTATCTATGCTTTTGATGTCATTAGGAAGGGAATTATAAACTATTGTACAGGAATGCAGTACTCCATTCTTAAACATTGTAGTTCTGATTGAGGTTACGTGTATATCCTTAATATGCCTCGTGTAATGCATATGAACACTTCCGTTGTTTTGAAAGTTAAATCTATTTCTTTTTACAAATAAAGCTGTCTCCAAAATATAAACACATGCCAAAGGAAGTATGCAAAGCTTTCTGAACAGTGGCTTACATGAACATAGCATTCTTTCCTTGCCTATAATTCGAATGGCTTGTTTTTGTTTAATAAATATATCTTTGGCTTCTGGTGAATTTCCCCAAAATATTATTCCATATTTAATTATAGAATGTATATGTGCATAATAGGACATTAAAAGTACACGAAGGCTGACATTCTGACCTAATATTCTTAGGGCATATATATTCCTGCTTAATTTGGTTAGTAGATGATTTGTATGAGTTTTCCATTTTAAGTTATTTTGTATCCACAAGTCTAAAAAGTTTGTTTCACTTTTGTATGAAATAAATTTATTATTTAATTTTACTTCAGGAATACTTTCATTGTTTCCTCTGTCAGTAATACTAAATTTAAGACAAACTGTCTTATCTGTGTTTAAAACCAGGTTGTTGTTAGCTATCCATGACACCAAGTCTTTACTAGTGTGACTTAATGTATTATTTAATGTTTCGTTATTGTTTCCTGTTATTAGTAGGTTAGTGTCATCTGCAAACAGTACAGTGTTATGAGCCTTGGTGTAATTTACAAAGTCATTTATATACGAGATGAATAGAAATGGGCCCAGAATTGAGCCTTGCGGCACTCCATATGTGATGTCAAGTAAGTCTGATCTAACTGCCGAATGAGTATTGGTATTAGGGTTTGTGTCGAAAATCTCTGTTAATTGCTTTCGATTTGTAAGGTAAGTTTCAAACCAGCTGTACACTGGTCCTCGTATGCCAAAGTCAAATAATTTTGCTAACAGAATTTTGTGATCAACAGTATCAAAAGCTTTACTTAGATCTAAAAATATACCAATTGCTTTATCTTTATTATCCAAAGCGGTTATAACGCTATTTAAGAAAGAGTATATTGCAGTCTCTGTTGATTTTTTGTGTCGAAAACCATGTTGTGAGTTGGTAATTAAATCATGTTGTTCCATAAATGAGAGAAGCCTCCTATACATTATTTTTTCTAATATCTTTGAAAATACGGAGGGTATGGAAATTGGACGGAAATTAGATACTTCATTTCTTTTCCCTTTTTTATGTAGGGGTATAACCTTAGATAGTTTCAGTACGTCTGGAAAGATCCCGCTAGTTATGGATGCATTACAGAGATGAACAAGTGGTCTGATTATGTGCTTACTGCATCTTTTTACAATTATGTCTGGTATATCATCAGCACCTGCAGAATATGTATTATTCAATCCATTTATTATTTTAGTTATTTACTCAGGTGTAACTTCATGGAGGTATATAGAATTTAGATTATTAATAGTATTAGTCTTTGGCGGATTGTGAGGATGTCCATTGTTATTATGAACCAGATCATTAATTATTCCTGTGAAGTAAGTGTTAAAATATGTAGCAATTTCAGTTGCATCTGTTATCCTTCTATCATTATGTTCTAGTTCTATTTTACCTTGTGTGTGTGTTGCATTTTATTAGTTATTTGGTTTACTATTTGCCACATAGCTTTAATCTTATTTTTGAGTTGTTAATATGATTGTCATTATTATTAATTTTGGCCTGTCTTATAACTTTATTTAATATACGTTTATAGTTCCTAAAATAATTATCAAATTCCGTCGTTGTGTTACCTTTGCTTAACTCATACAGTAGCCTTTTGCGTTCACATGACCTTCGTATACCTGGAGTTATCCAGTTATTATTTGCTTCCTTATTGCATGTTCTTGTTATTTTGTGAGGGAAAGCTGTATTAAAGTAGAATATAAAACTATTTACATACAATTTAAATTTCACATTAGTATCAGCCGCATTATACATATCATGCCAGTCTTCTTTACTTAAAAGATAATTCATATATGAAATATTATCTGTATTAAATATTCGCTTTTTTGTTAGTGTTGATCTAAACAGCCTGGTTTTATTAGTTTCAATTTGAATTATTTGTGCTTCATGGTCACTAAAGCCTGTGTTTATTACCTGTGCGTTGAAGATACAGTTTTCATTAATTATAATTTGATCTACAGCTGTCTTTGAATGATTAGTTATTCTTGTAGGGGAAGTAATGACATGCATTAGGTTATGACTTTTTAGCAAGTTCATAAGATCTTGCTTCTCTTTACTGTCTTTAAGGAAGTCAATATTGAAATCACCACATAGAGCAAGTTTTTTATTGACTCTCATGAGAATGTTCAGTAACTTCTCTAAGTTGTTTAGAAATATTCTGAAATTACTATCTGGGGCACGGTATACAACAATCACGATAATACCTAGTTCAGTCAAATCCACAGCAGCCACCTCAAAATCACCTTCTCTGCATAATGTTTGGCATGTACCTATATTTACGAAGCAGATACCCATTTTGACAAAAATACCTACCCCACCCCCTACTTTGCTGGATCTGCAATACGAACTTGCTAATGAATAATTTGGTATCTGTATGTAATCAGCTTCATGACTCTTTAACCAATGTTCCGAAATACACAAGACACTAACCTCTTTCAGATCTTTCTCTAATAAGATTTCTATGTGGTTTAATTTATTGTGAAGAGACTGTACATTTTGGTGAAAAATTGTGAGACTGGGTCCATCTAAGGGCTTCCTTTCAGGAGCACTTACCTTCAACAGTTTTACTTCTGCACCATCTGCTCCTACTGTTGGTTGACTTGATTCACAGTCTTCGGTGTGTTGGTCCCTAGAAGCACTAGCACTTATGACACTTGCTTCTGTTCTGCATGTCTTGTAAAACTCCTGCACACTTACACCAATATTTTCAGTCACGTCATTTACTGTCTCTGGACCTGTTACATCCACCACTTTCTTCACTGGTTTCCCTTTATCACAGAGTAAATTACGTTATTCATAAGCCGTCCGAATTTGAAGGACCTTCTTCTATTTAGGTGCGTCCCATCACGACCGAAATCGTTGTCATGTATCCAGTGATTGCCATCCACTATTAAACAATTCTCCTCAAAGCACATCCCGTCCAGTTCGTGGTTGATTCTTCTGATTCTTCTAATGGTCACATCCTGTCTGCGAAGAATTCCACTGATAATTATTTTGGCATCGCGTGCCTGAGATCTGATGCTTCGTACTAAGTTCCTTGCTTCTTCTGTTATATGCTCCGCTCTTACCCCGATTCGAATGTTATTCGTGCCCGCATGCACAAGCACAACATCAGGTTTCTCTTGTTTTAGGTTCATTGTTTCTACTTTATTTTGCAGCTCACCTAACGTAATGCCCGGGAAACAGTGTACTTCATACCCGTTCTCTTTGCATGCTTCCCCTGAAAATTTCAGGAGAGAATCGCCGATTACTAACACCCGTTTTTTCTTTTCACCGATAGACTCTTCTGGTTCCCTGCACTTCACGTTTGCTGTATCACATTCATTACTCACTGCACAATCTTCATTAAGAAGGTCAAATCTGTTTTCGCTAGTTATGTTTTGCTGGCTTTCCGCCATCTTGCATTCCGCTGATTTTCTCGCCTTACTAACAGTTGTGGAGTATGATAACTTATCACATTCTTTAATTTTGTTTTTTAAGTTCTCATTTTCCGATTTTAGCTCTTTAATTTCTTTCTGAGCATTCAGGAGATCCTTGGTAAGTATGGTTCTTCCTTCTATAGAGACATTTGTGAATATATTTATGTAAAGTTTAACTAAATTAAGGAGAAATGCGTATAAAAATAAGAAGGTTAGGAATAATTTCTACAACAATGGATCTAGGAAGCTATGTAATGTATTTTCTCTGGTTGACAAAGCAAGTATTGCATCCCAAATAAACATCGGACATAAAATGGACGTTGTAGTGTCTGTGATGCGAAGAAAACGTGTCTTATTAAACGTTCTTGCACATTTGTATGTGTATGTGTGTGTGTGTGATATTGTCCTGTTAGTAGTTTTAGTAACTTATTAACTAAATTTACGAGATGTTTTATAACAAATAATCATTTTCAGCGGCGAAACAATGTATAAAGCCTGTTGGATGGTTTTTAAGGTTAACACAAACACATTTATCAAATTAGTGTGAGCTTCTATTACTGGACCTTTTTGCACGCGAGTGAACTTTGGCTTTCTATGACCCAGGTCCTGAGCTCGAACCCTGACCCACACTATGACCTTCATATGCATTAGTTACATCTGAAACACCTTCGGCAAGAAACGGCAGAAGCTACGCTTGGTTCAAACAAAAATAATATGTTCAATTCTGTCATTTGAAGTTACTAGCCTTCTTGAAGTTTTGTGTAGGTTTAAAAATTAATAATTCAAAACCATTCGAGAGAAAAATAAAATTACTTTAAAAGATTGAACTGCTTTGTCTTTGTAAATCTGCATGACAAATTTGGCACGTTTAGGGTTAAAACTGTATGTGTAGAATGTTTTCAAAATGTCATAGGGCTGAAAAACATTACATGTGAAAAAACTAAAATTTTAAAATAAAAGTTATTCTGAATTTTTAAAATACTTCATAAAAATATAGTAATTGGTAAAGCTAAAATATGAGTTAACCTAAACAGGCGGCTTTTGTTTTAAAACGTTATTCTCTTGTCTGTAACCTATATGAAGATTGAATGACAAAGAAACCTATAAACCAATATGAAATGATATTTAATCACTTCTTTTCTTGGAATAACACAAAACAATTGATGAAAATATTTGATATCTCGCTGCATACGAGAACTGATATCGACTAAAATGTGATTTTTCTTAGTTTCAAGAATAAGTGTAACATTATTGAAGCTACGCGTGTTAAAACCGTTTTATTTTGATCACAGGATTGTAAAACATAACCTCACTTTTATCCCTTTTATCATAATTCACTAATATCGATAAATGTTAAAGCAGTATGAGAAGTTTTGGAAATGTTTATATAAAAAGAACAAGATTTAGGAATATCAGCTGACTAATAAAATACGTAGTTATTTTTCTAAAGCAGTTAGGGTTTTAAAATTGGTAGAAATGTTTCTTTAGTACAAGGCCCTTCCTTGTCTTACCCCGCTGCCTCTAAATTGAAGGGGGAATGTTACCAACAAAGGAAATCAAAAAGAATTCCGTTTCTGTTTGCCCAGGTCTCCCTTCTCTCTTTGTTTCATAAAATGAATGTTGGGGTTATTTCGAAAACTGCTTTGATCCTTTCAATCAGTTGTTAAAGAATAGGAACAAAAGAATCAAGCTCTGGATAACAAACATTGCAGACTTAAATTATACCAAAATTATACACATAGTAAACCGCTGATTTTATTAAGAAAAACAACTAAAATAAAAAGGTTGTTATTTGAGCTAGTGTTTGTTCTCAGTTATGTTCACAGACCAGAGACATTTTCCCTAAAATGTTTATATATTTATTTATTTCTTCACGAATGCTCAAGAAGCGTATTTATAGAAAAATTCGGTATCGAGCTTGCACGCTGAATGCAATACATTCTTTAATTGTTAATTTTAGTTTTAATAATATATATTACTTATTACTGAAGTTTGTACTGAAGTAATTTGTACCGTGGATATATTTAGAGACAGTAAATATACTGTAGAGGCACACCCGGTGTTATGATCACGTAGCTGGGAATGTTTTTATGAGAATGGATACGAAAGAGGGAGTTTAATTTCAGAGTGACCATCTATCAAGACCTACCAACTCCCACTTTATTGGTTTTATGGGCCTGAAAATTCATCAAGCGATGAGCCGGCCCTCCAAACAGAATTGCTGCAAAAACTGCTTTAATATTCAACATATCCAAGCTTCTTGTCCACTCTGTTTGCTTAAGACGATAATTGTCTCCCTGAGAGGGATTAAAGGAGGCAGTGTCTGTGGTCCATGTTAGATTCCCGGGCCGACCTACCTCACCCATGCGTTTTTTTTTTTTTTTTTGGCATTATCTCGGGTCGGTAGGAACCATAATTTCATCCGTCAAGGTCATAGGCACAAACAATCGTCAACGTGCTAATCCCCAATCAGCAAACCTTTCATACAGACATCTGTCTGTCATTAATCGAGCACGAAAACTCCGTTTAATTACAGACGTGGAAGCTACTAAATCCACAAGTTAATTTTTTGTTATTTGTGTTCTTCCTCAAAATTTCCTGTTAATATTTCGATTAAAACCTTAAGATAAACATTTTATTTCTTATTTTATTGCTTTTAAAATAATGAATGTTAAGTTTGTCTAAAAATCTCTATCACTTCCTCTTTTAGGTGATAAACACACATCCTCCTGAAACATCAATGTCACGAACCCAGAGAAGAGTCACAGATAACACGTAAACATTTCTCAGCCCTTTTCCAAGTAAAAACAAAAGGCATAACCTATACTGAACGCGCTCTTTCAATCCTAGACAAGAGAGTAACGACTGTACGATTCAATCTTGTTTTCAGTTACACTGTAAATAAGCTAAACTGTCTTATTATTTTATTACTAAACACTTTTACGTAAATCACTTAACTGTATTAGTGAAACAGCGTTAGCAAATGTAAATAAACTTTCTAAATGCTTAGTAGCTCGAGAACTTATTGAAGATTAACAAAACACTCGGAACAGTAATTTCTTAGACGAATAAGTATAAACTAGCAAGACCAGTTTTAGAAAATAGAGACAAGAAAAAAATCAGTATCTCCTTATCATTTCCAAAGAGTCTCTAACCCAGATTATACTATATATATACTACTTTACTATCGTTATACTATTTTGTAAAACATAGCTCTAGGGCTTTAAATAAATTAACATATGATTAAGATATTTTCATGGTTAAGGAAATGTACCACTTGAAATTACAACAAACGCCCCTGAGATTTCTTGTCATTTTGAATGACCTTTGTATAACTGTAAACTGTAAGAGCTAGACAGAGTATTACCAAATACAAAATATAGATCTGGTTAAAACACAATTTATGTCCAATGATCTGTTTTGTACAATGAACCATTTTGGAAGTATTCCATGTAGTTTGTCCCATTTTGTCGAATTATAAGTCTTAATCACCTTTTATCTCTTGGCCATAGAACCAGTATGTATTGACACAGACGTTACATAATGACTATCACCTAAAGTCTACTGTATTCCCTTGTAACTACAATAAGATAATGTTTACCTTGAAGCAGATAGAGCATTATGTGTTTGTACAAGAGTAGAGAAAGTCATGTATATAAAACATTTGACTATCAGTTAAAGTCTACTGTATTTCCTTGTAACTACAATAAGATAATGTTTATCTTGAAGTTGATAGAGCAATAAGCGTTTGTACAAGAGTAGAGAAAGTCATGTATATAAAACATTTGACTATCACTTAAAGTCTACTGTATTCCCTTGTAACTACAATAATATAATGTTTATCTTGAAGTAGATAGAGCAATAAGTGTTTGTACAAGAGTAGAGAAAGTCAT
Source organism: Mantis religiosa (assembly GCA_030765055.1). Classification (NCBI taxonomy): domain Eukaryota; kingdom Metazoa; phylum Arthropoda; class Insecta; order Mantodea; family Mantidae; genus Mantis; species Mantis religiosa. The sequence goes on from CM060952.1 coordinate 5,806,406, forward strand.
GTATAAAAAACATTTGACTGTCACTTAAAGTCTACTGTATTCCCTTGTAACTACAATAAGATAATGTTTATCTTGAAATAGATAGAGCAATAAGTGTTCGTACAAGAGTAGAGAAAGTCATGTATATAAAACATTTCACTATCACTTAAAGTCTGCTGTATTCCCTTGTAACTACAATAAGATAATGTTTATCTTGAAGTAGATAGAGCAATAAGTGTTTGTACAAGAGTAGAGAAAGTCATGTATATAAAACATTTGACTATCACTTAAAGCCTACTGTATTCCCTCGTAACTACAATAAGATAATGTTTATCTTGAAGCAGATAGAGCAATAAGTGTTTGTACAAGAGTAGAGAAAGTCATGTATATAAAACATTTGACTATCACTAAAAGTCTACTGTATTCCCTTGTAACTACAATAAGATAATGTTTATCTTGAAGTAGATAGAGCAATAAGTGTTTGTACAAGAGTAGAGAAAGTCATGTATATAAAACATTTGACTATCACTTAAAGTCTACTGCATTCCCTTGTAACTGCAATAAGATAATATTTATCTTGAAGTAGATAGAGCAATAAGTGTTCGTACAAGAGTAGTGAAAGTCATGTATATAAAACATTTGACTATCACTTAAAGTCTACTGTATTCCCCTGTAACTACAATAATATAATGTTTATCTTGAAGTAGATAGAGCAATAAGTGTTTGTACAAGAGTAGAGAAAGTCATGTATATAAGACATTTGACTGTCAATTAAAGTCTACTGTATTCCCTTGTAACTACAATAAGATAATGTTTATCTTGAAGTAGATAGAGCAATAAGTGTCTGTACAAGAGTAGAGAAAGTCATGTATATAAAACATTTGACTATCACTTAAAGTCTACTGTATTCCCTTGTAACTACAATAAGATAATGTTTATCTTGAAGTAGATAGAGCAATAAGTGTTTGTACAAGTGTAGAGAAAGTCATGTATATAAAACATTTGACTATCACTTAAAGTCTACTGTATTCCGTTGTAAGTACAATAAGATAATGTTTATCTTGAAGTAGATAGAGCAATAAGTGTTTGTATCAGAGTAGAGAAAGTCATGTATTCCTGTATGTGGCCGTTACAGTTTTTAGTACGTGACACGCCGCTGTGTGGTCTGACTTCTGAAATGGCAGGGTAAAGCTAATACGTCTGCTTGATCCAATGAGGATTTGTGACTTTATTTATCCTGACGGAGAGCCGCGCGACAAAAAAAAATGGATCTGTTTCCCGCTACATTCACTACTGCTGCCACGTCTGCAAGAATTTTCCTTAATTAATGCAGACAAAGATAAAATTGCATTTGCCTCTTCCTCTACAATCTCTAATGGCAGAAAAGACCGTAAAACAATAAACGAGGGGCATTGCTGCGTAATGTACGGGAGAAATATAACCCTCCAATAGGATATGCTGTGTCACATGACTTTCTCTACTCTTGTACAAGCACTTTTTGCTCTATCTACTTCAAGATAAACATTGTCTTATTGTAGTTACAAGGGAATACAGTAGACTTTAAGTGATAGTCAAATGTTTTATATACATGACTTTCTCTACTCTTGTACAAACACTTATTGCTCTATCTACTTCAAGATAAACATTATCTTATTGTAGTTACAAGGGAATACAGTAGACTTTAAGTGATAGTCAAATGTTTAATATACATGACTTTCTCTACTCTTGTACAAACACTTATTGCTCTATCTACTTCAAGATAAACATTATCTTATTGTAGTTACAGGGGAATACAGTAGACTTTAAGTGATAGTCAAATGTTTTATACACATGACTTTCTCTACTCTTGTACAAACACTTATTGCTCTATCTACTCCAAGATAAACATTATCTTATTGTAGTTACAAGGGAATACAGTAGACTTTAAGTGATAGTCAAATGTTTTATATACATGACTTTCTCTACTCTTGTACAAACACTTATTGCTCTACTTCAAGTTAAACATTATCTTATTGTAGTTACAAGAGAATACAGTAGACTTTAAGTGATAGTCAAATGTTTTATATACATGACTTTCTCTACTCTTGTACAAACACTTATTGCTCTATCTACTTCAAGATAAACATTATCTTATTGTAGTTACAAGGGAATACAGTAGACTTTAAGTGATAGTCAATGTTTTGGTTGTTATGTGATGTCTTTGTAATTACTTTCTCTTTGTTGGTCAAAAAGTAAGAAATGAAAACTTCTTTTTCGAACTTACAGAATTTAGACCAATAACAAGAAATTCTTCAGAAATGGTTAATGCTACAAAAAGGAAAAATCTGTTACATGCACTGCCATTACATTTTATAACAAGTATTGCATGATATTATTAGAAAATTTACGTGATACTTTGCGTTATGAGATATGTTATCCACTCTTATTGTATCATAATATATCCTGAATAATGAGCAAAACTTTAAAAAGAAGCAAAATTTATACATTTTGACAAAGCTATAACACGAAGTGTTATTAGACTCATTTTTTTTACCAACACAGCACTGATTTTACCTTATTTTGCACTTGTACAAATACACAAAGTGTAAATGTGAAGACTAGTGTTCGTTTATGCCTCTGACTCGCGTTGCTCGTAACTTCTTGACGCTCACTGCACACTAACTTGAACACTCTAAGTGTTTACTGGTTCTACAAGAAGTCGGAACTAACTCAGGCTGGCTTTTCCAGTTCCTCTTATAGGCCACAGATCATGCAACGAAGGTTTAGGAAACCTAGGTTTCTGTAATCGCCTGGATGCATCATTGTCAATCTGTACAGGGTTATACATTATGCTTTTAGTCTGTCTTAGAAAACGCAATAGGATTTTAAAGATAATGTTTTACCTAAATACGTTAAACTAAAACTAATTTTCTGTCACATTTTTTCCACCATCAAATTCTGAGCTGTATTTAAAGTTTTAACGAATTACCGAGGATATACCCAAAAGTTTCAAGATAAACATTGCTTTTGTCATAAAAATATCACTAACACTTGATAGTTTAATAAAATAGTCAGAACAAGCCATAATAAAATCAAACATTTTCCAACAAATGTTCATGTAAAGTGCAGTTAGGTGTGGACGTAATTTGTTGATTTCCACTGTCATCTAAATATGACCTATGGTTAAAGTTTGAAGTCTCTTGCTCATCGTGAACTTACTTCAAAATAGTTTGCAAAGTTTGCACCGGACAGGATAGTAAATGATGAAAACTTTTGCAGAAACTATTATAAGTTGATCTCGCTGTAATTGGCGCCCAACGTGGGGCTAGTTGGAAAACAGAATACATTAAAGGTTTATATACATTAACAATAATAACCTCGTGCAACGATAGTTGGTAAAAGAGAGTGAATGAAATGGTGCTGTGTTTGTTTTCCAGATGTCGCTGACAGCAGATACAAATCCATCAGCGCTAACGAGACGAGGCGATGGCCCGTTGTCCTGCACCGAGTGGGCTGTGCCCTCTTCTACACCTTACATTTACTTCATCCTGTTCGACTACTTCAGCTCGTTGCAGGAATCTTCAATCACATAAACGACTTCACACTCTGTAAGTAAACTTCCTGTTTAGCTTACAAATAATGTCACATAAGCTGGGTTACTCTCATACCCTTACTTGCTCCGAACTTTTAAACCACTTGGAATGAAGACAAGCAATTGCAGAAAGTCATAATTCGCCTTGAATTTATGATCACAGGTGTTCCTAAATTGTAACATCAGAATACGTATAAGTATAAAATAAAGAATATTTCGGGATGGTTAGATTATCTTTCTTGGAAGAGAATCCCAAGGAAAACTGAACCCATGACGTTCCCTATATCGGCCACTTCCTGGGAAGCCACAAGTCCTACATTCTCGCCGTGTGCTTCTCCTTAACAAAGGAATTCCATTCATAAACATGCCTTAACAAAATGTGACAAATTTCATTGTGGGTAGAGAAGGCGGTATAAGCTTCTTACTGAGCGGCTTAGGACCAAGGTAATACAACGGTGCATTACACTCACCTGTCAGGTCACACCTGGATCACCTTCACACCAGCAACAATACCTCACTGCTTCAAGCAAAAACCTAACGTTAAAATGTACACAAAACCTCCGTACACTGGTAGCAAGGCGTGACTTTCAAATTGAGCGAAGCTCCAAATAATAATTTTCATTCAAACAAGAGAGAATAATGACTCAAAGAACTCATGATTCTCTTTAGTATTCTTTGTGTTGTACAGTCACACGTAGTTCCAGTAGCGAGCCGTGACTTTCAAAGTGAGGGAAACTCCAAATAATAATTTTCATTCAAACAAGAGAGGATAATGACTCAAAGAACTAATGCTTCTCTTTAGTACTCTTTGTGTTGTACAGTCACACGTAGGTCCAGTAGCGAGCCGTGACTTTCAAAGTGAGGGAAACTCCAAATAATAATTTTCATTCAAACAAGAGAGAATAATGACTCAAAGAACTAATGCTTCTCTTTAGTACTCTTTGTGTTGTACAGTCACACGTAGGTCTAAAAGCGAACCGTGACTTTCAAAGTGAGGGAAACCCCAAATAATAATTTTCATTCAAATAAGAGAGAATAATGACTCAAAGAACTAAGGCTACCCTTTAGTACTCTTTGTGTTGTACAGTCACACGTAGGTCTAGTAGCGAACCGTGACTTTCAAAGTGAGGGAAACTCCAAATAATAATTTTCATTCAAACAAGAGAGAATAATGACTCAAAGAACTAATGCTTCTCTTTAGTACTCTTTCTATTGCACAGTAACACGTAGATCCAGTAGCGAGTCGTGACTTTCAAAGTGAGGGAAACTCCAAATAATAATTTTCATTCAAACAAGAGAGAATAATGACTCAAAGAACTAATGCTTCTCTTTAGTACTCTTTGTGTTGTACAGTCACACGTAGGTCTAGTGGCGAACCGTGACTTTCAAAGTGAGGGAAACCCCAAATAATAATTTTCATTCAAACAAGAGAGAATAATGACTCAAAGAACTAATGCTTCTCTTTAGTACTCTTTCTATTGTACAGTAACACGTAGATCCAGTAGCGGACCGTGACTTTCAAAGTGAGGGAAACTCCAAATAATAATTTTCATTCAAACAAGAGAGAATACTGACTCAAAGAACTAATGCTTCTCTTTAGTACTCTTTGTGTTGTACAGTCACACGTAGATCCAGTAGCGAGCCGTGACTTTCAAAGTGAGGGAAACTCCAAATAATAATTTTCATTCAAACAAGAGAGAATAATGACTCAAAGAACTAATGCTTCTCTTTAGTACTCTCTGTGTTGTACAGTCACACGTAGGTCTAGTAGCGAACCGTGACTTTCAAAGTGAGGGAAACCCCAAATAATAATTTTCATTCAAACAAAAGAGAATAATGACTCAAAGAACTAATGCTTCTCTTTAGTACTCTTTCTATTGTACAGTAACACGTAGATCCAGTAGCGAGCCGTGACTTTCAAAGTGAGGGAAACTCCAAATAATAATTTTCATTCAAACAAGAGAGAATAATGACTCAAAGAACTAATGCTTCTCTTTAGTACTCTTTGTGTTGTACAGTCACACGTAGGTCTAGTAGCGAACCGTGACTTTCAAAGTGAGGGAAACCCCAAATAATAATTTTCATTCAAACAAGAGAGAATAATGACTCAAAGAACTAATGCTTCTCTTTAGTACTCTTTCTATTGTACAGTAACACGTAGATCCAGTAGCGAACCGTGACTTTCAAAGTGAGGGAAACTCCAAATAATAATGTTCATTCAAACAAGAGAGAATAATGACTCAAAGAACTAATGCTTCTCTTTAGTACTCTTTCTGTTGTACAGTCACACGTAGGTCTAGTAGCGAACCGTGACTTTCAAAGTGAGGGAAACTCCAAATAATAGTTTTCATTCAAATAAGAGAGAATAATGACTCAAAGAACTAAGGCTACCCTTTAGTACTCTTTCAATTGTACAGTAACACGTAGATCCAGTAGTGAACCGTGACTTTCAAAGTGAGGGAAACCCCAAATAATAATTTTCATTCAATCAAGAGAGAATAATGACTCAAAGAACTAATGCTTCTCTTTAGTACTCTTTCTATTGTACAGTAACACGTAGATCCAGTAGCGAACCGTGACTTTCAAAGTGAGGGAAACTCCAAATAATAATTTTCATTCAAACAAGAGAGAATAATGACTCAAAGAACTAATGCTTCTCTTTAGTACTCTTTGTGTTGTACAGTCACACGTAGGTCCAGTAGCGAGCCGTGACTTTCAAAGTGAGGGAAACTCCAAATAATAATTTTCATTCAAACAAGAGAGAATAATGACTCAAAGAACTAATGCTTCTCTTTAGTACTCTTTGTGTTGTACAGTCACACGTAGGTCTAGTAGCGAACCGTGACTTTCAAAGCGAGGGAAACTCCAAATAATAATTTTCATTCAAATAAGAGAGAATAATGACTCAAAGAACTAAGGCTACTCTTTAGTACTCTTTGTGTTGTACAGTAACACGTAGATCCAGTAGCGAACCGTGACTTTCAAAGTGAGGGAAGCTCCAAATAATAATTTTCATTCAAACAAGAGAGAATAATGACTCAAAGAACTCATGCTTCTCTTTAGTACTCTTTGTGTTGTACAGTCACACGTAGGTCCAGTAGCGAACCGTGACCTTCAAAGTGAGGAAAACTCCAAATATTAATTTTCATTCAAACAAGAGAGAATAATGACTCAAAGAACTCATGCTTCTCTTTAGTACTCTTTGTGTTGTACAGTCACACGTAGGTCCAGTAGCGAACCGTGACCTTCAAAGTGAGGGAAGCTACAAATAATAATTTTCATTCAAACAAGAGAGAATAATGACTCAAAGAACTCATGCTTCTCTTTAGTACTCTTTGTGTTGTACAGTCACAAGTAGGTCCAGTAGCGAACCGTGACTTTCAAAGTGAGGGAAACTCCAAATATTAATTTTCATTCAAACAAGAGAGAATAATGACTCAAAGAACTAATGCTTCTCTTTAGTACTCTTTGTGTTGTACAGTCACACGTAGGTCCAGTAGCGAACCGTGACTTTCAAAGTGAGGGAAACTCCAAATAATAATTTTCATTCAAACAAGAGAGAATAATGACTCAAAGAACTAATGCTTCTATTTAGTACTCTTTGTGTTGTACAGTCACAAGTAGGTCCAGTAGCGAACCGTTACTTTCAAAGTGAGGGAAACCCCAAATAATAATTTTCATTCAATCAAGAGAGAATAATGACTCAAAGAACTAATGCTTCTCTTTAGTACTCTTTGTGTTGTACAGTCACAAGTAGGTCCAGTAGCGAACCGTGACTTTCAAAGTGAGGGAAACTCCAAATATTAATTTTCATTCAGACAAGAGAGAATAATGACTCAAAGAACTCATGCTTCTTTTTAGTACTCTTTGTGTTGTACAGTCACACGTAGGTCCAGTAGCGAACCGTGACTTTCAAAGCGAGGGAAACTCCAAATATTAATTTTCATTCAAACAAGAGAGAATAATGACTCAAAGAACTCATGCTTCTCTTTAGTACTCTTTGTGTTGTACAGTCACAAGTAGGTCCTGTAGCGAACCGTGACTTTCAAAGTGAGGGAAACTCCAAATAATAATTTTCATTCAAACAAGAGAGAATAATGACTCAAAGAACTAATGCTTCTCTTTAGTACTCTTTGTGTTGTACAGTCACACGTAGGTCTAAAAGCGAACCGTGACTTTCAAAGTGAGGGAAACCCCAAATAATAATTTTCATTCAAATAAGAGAGAATAATGACTCAAAGAACTAAGGCTACCCTTTAGTACTCTTTGTGTTGTACAGTCACACGTAGGTCTAGTAGCGAACCGTGACTTTCAAAGTGAGGGAAACTCCAAATAATAATTTTCATTCAAACAAGAGAGAATAATGACTCAAAGAACTCATGCTTCTCTTTAGTACTCTTTGTGTTGTACAGTCACACGTAGGTCCAGTAGCGAACCGTGACTTTCAAAGTGAGGGAAACCCCAAATAATAATTTTCATTCAAACAAGAGAGAATAATGTCTCAAAGAACTCATGCTTCTCTTTAATACTCTTTGTGTTGTACAGTAACACGTAGGTCCAGTAGCGAACCGTGACTTTCAAAGCGAGGGAAACCCCAAATAATAATTTTCATTCAAACAAGAGAGAATAATGACTCAAAGAACTCATGCTTCTCTTTAGTACTCTTTGTGTTGTACAGTCACACGTAGGTCCAGTAGCGAACCGTGACTTTCAAAGCGAGGGAAACTCCAAATAATAATTTCCATTCAAACAAGAGAGAATAATGACTCAAAGAACTAAGGCTTCTCTTTAGTACTCTTTGTGTTGTACAGTCACACGTAGGTCCAGTAGCGAACCGTGACCTTCAAAGTGAGGGAAACCCCAAATAATAATTTTCATTCAATCAAGAGAGAATAATGACTCAAAGAACTTATGCTTCTGTTTAGTACTCTTTCTATTGTACAGTAACACGTAGATCCAGTAGCGAACAGTGACCTTCAAAGTGAGGGAAACCCCAAATAATAATTTTCATTCAATCAAGAGAGAATAATGACTCAAAGAACTAATGCTTCTCTTTAGTACTCTTTGTGTTGTACAGTCACACGTAGGTCCAGTAGCGAACCGTGACCTTCAAAGTGAGGGAAACCCCAAATAATAATTTTCATTCAAACAAGAGAGAATAATGACTCAAAGAACTCATGCTTCTCTTTAGTACTCTTTGTGTTGTACAGTCACACGTAGGTCCAGTAGCGAACCGTGACTTTCAAAGCGAGGGAAACCCCAAATAATAATTTTCATTCAAACAAGAGAGAATAATGACTCAAAGAACTAATGCTTCTCTTTAGTACTCTTTCTATTGCACAGTAACACGTAGATCCAGTAGCGAACCGTGACCTTCAAAGTGAGGGAAACCCCAAATAATAATTTTCATTCAATCAAGAGAGAATAATGACTCAAAGAACTAATGCTTCTCTTTAGTACTCTTTCTATTGTACAGTAACACGTAGATCCAGTAGCGAACCGTGACCTTCAAAGTGAGGGAAACCCCAAATAATAATTTTCATTCAATCAAGAGAGAATAATGACTCAAAGAACTAATCCTTCTCTTTAGTACTCTTTCTATTGCACAGTAACACGTAGATCCAGTAGCGAACCGTGACCTTCAAAGTGAGGGAAACCCCAAATAATAATTTTCATTCAAACAAGAGAGAATAATGACTCAAAGAACTAATGCTTCTCTTTAGTACTCTTTCTATTGTACAGTCACACGTAGATCCAGTAGCGAACCGTGACTTTCAAAGTGAGGGAAACTCCAAATATTAATTTTCATTCAAACAAGAGAGAATAATGACTCAAAGAACTAATGTTTCTCTTTAGTACTCTTTCTATTGTACAGTAACACGTAAATCCAGTAGCGAACCGTGACTTTCAAAGTGAGGGAAACCCCAAATAATAATTTTCATTAAAATAAGAGAGAATAATGACACAAAGAACTAAGGCTACCCTTTAGTACTCTTTCGATTGTACAGTCACACGTAGGTCCAGTAGCGAGGTGTGACTTTCATAGTGAGCGAAGCTCCAAATAATAATTTTCATTAAAATAAGAGAGAATAATGACTCAAAGAACTAAGGCTACTCTTTAGTACTCTTTCTAATTTACAGTCACACGTAGGTTCCAGTAGTGAGGGATGACTTTCAAAGTGAGGGAAGCTCAAAATAGTAATTTTCATTCAATAAGAGAGAATAATGACTCAAAGAACTAAGGCTACTCTTTAGTACTCTTTCTATTGTTTTGTCACACGTAGGTCCAGTAGTGAGGCGTGACTTTCTAAGTGAGGGAAGCTCCAAATAATAATTTTCATTAAAATAAGAGAGAATAATGACTCAAAGAACTAAGGCTACTCTTTAGTACTCTTTCTAAATTACAGTCACACGTAGGTTCCAGTAGTGAGGGATGACTTTCAAAGTGAGGGAAGCTCAAAATAGTAATTTTCATTCAATAAGAGAGAATAATGACTCAAAGAACTAAGGCTACTCTTTAGTACTCTTTCTATTGTACTGTCACACGTAGGTCCAGTAGTGAGGCGTGACTTTCTAAGTGAGGGAAGCTCCAAATAGTAATTTTCATTAAAATAAGAGACAATAATGACTCAAAGAACTAAGGCTACTCTTTAGTACTCTATCTATTGTACAGTCACACGTAGGTCCAGTAGCGAGGTGTGACTTTCAAAGTGAGGGAAGCTCCAATTAATAGTTTTAATTAAAATAAGAGAGAATAATGACTCAAAGAACTAAGGCTACTCTTTAGTACTTTTTCTATTGTACAGTAACATGTAGGTGCAGTAGTGAGGCGTGACTATCAAAGTGAGGGAAGCTCCAAATAGTAATTTTCATTAAAATAAGAGAGAATAATGACTCAAAGAACTAAGGCTACTTTTTAGTATTCTTTCTATTGTACAGTCACACGTAGGTCCAGTAGTGAGGGATGACTTTCAAAGTGAGGGAAGCTCCAATTTATAGTTTTCATCAAAATAAGAGAGAATAATGACTCAAAGAACTAAGGCTACTCTTTAGTACTCTTTCTATTGTACAGTTACATGTAGGTGCAGTAGTGAGGCGTGACTATCAAAGTGAGGGAAGCTCCAAACAATAATTTTCATTAAAATAAGAGAGAATAATGACTCATAAAACTAAGGCTACTCTTTAGTACTCTTTCTATTGTACAGTCACACGTAGGTCCAATAGCGAGCCGTGACTTTCAAAGTGAGGGAAACTCCAAACAATAATTTTAATTAAAATGAAAGAGAATAATGACTCAAAGAACTAAGGCTACCCTTTAGTACTCTTTCTATTGTATAGTAACACGTAGATCCAGTAGCGAACCGTGACTTTCGAAGTGAGGGAAACTCCAAATAATAATTTTCATTAAAATAAGAGAGAATAATGACACAAAGAACTAAGGCTACCCTTTAGTACTCTTTCTATTGTACAGTCACACGTAGGTCCAGTAGCGAGGTGTGACTTTCATAGTGAGCGAAGCTCCAAATAATAATTTTCATTAAAATAAGAGAGAATAATGACTCAAAGAACTAAGGCTACTCTTTAGTACTCTTTCTAATGTACAGTCACACGTAGGTTCCAGTAGTGAGGGATGACTTTCAAAGTGAGGGAAGCTCAAAATAGTAATTTTCATTCAAATAAGAGAGAATAATGACTCAAAGAACTAAGGCTACTCTTTAGTACTCTTTCTATTGTACTGTCACACGTAGGTCCAGTAGTGAGGCGTGACTTTCTAAGTGAGGGAAGCTCCAAATTGTAATTTTCATTAAAATAAGAGACAATAATGACTCAAAGAACTAAGGCTACTCTATAGTACTCTTTCTATTGTACAGTCACACGTAGGTCCAGTAGTGAGGGATGACTTTCAAAGTGAGGGAAGCTCCAATTAATAGTTTTCATCAAAATAAGAGAGAATAATGACTCAAAGAACTAACGCTACTCTTTAGTACTCTTTCTATTCTACAGTAGCATGTAGGTGCAGTAGTGAGGCGTGACTTTCAAAGTGAGGGAAACTCCAAACAATAATTTTAATTAAAATAAGAGAGAATAATGACTCAAAGAACTAAGGCTACTCTTTAGTACTCTTTCTATTGTACAGTAACATGTAGGTGCAGTAGTGAGGCGTGTCTATCAAAGTGAGGGAAACTCCAAACAATAATTTTCATTAAAATAAGAGAGAATAATGACTCATTGAACTAAGGCTACTCTTTAGTACTCTTTCTCTTGTACAGTCACACGTAGGTCCAATAGCGAGCCGTGACTTTCAAAGTGAGGGAAACTCCAAACAATAATTTTAATTAAAATAAGAGAGAATAATGACTCAAAGAACTAAGGCTACTCTTTAGTACTCTTTCTATAGTACAGTCACACGTAGGTCCAGTAGCGAGCCGTGACTTTCAAAGTGAGGGAAACTCCAAATAATAATTTTAATTAAAATAAGAGAATAATGACTCAAAGAACTAAGGCTACTCTTTAGTACACTTTCTATTGTACAGTCACACGTAGGTCCAGTAGCGAGCCGTGACTTTCAAAGTGAGGGAAACTCCAAATAATAATTGTAATTAAAATAAGAGAATACTGACTCAAAGAACTAAGGCTACTGTTTAGTACTCTTTCTATTGTACAGTCACACGTACGTCCAGTAGCGAGAGGTGACTTTCAAAGGAAGGGAAGCTCCAAATGATAATTGCCATTAAAATAAGAGAGAATAATGACTCAGAGAACTAAGACTACTCTTTAGTACTCTTTCTATTGTACAGTCACACGTAGGCCGTGCTCTGACTACAAACTTCCCCTCATCGTTCAGATGTTCGCTGGCTCTCACCGTGTTAACTGTTAGTCTAACATGGAGAAAGTATCCAATCCACACACTTTTGTTAATAACTAAAAATTCCACAAGAATTTCCTATTTGGCAGTACTAAACACCAATCTATGTAGAATATGTACTTTTGCTAATAGCATTGAAATATTCTTACAGTTGCCTTTAAAAGCGTGATACAGAACAAATAATAAACTTTTCTTCACACGCTACAGAGACTGCAGGTGACAAAATCTGTCAGTGCTTCTTAAATATCGAAGAGTCGAGATTGTTTCCGGAAACCTACGAAACCAGGTATTCAAGGTAACAGATGCGTAAATACAGTATTGAATGAGGTCGTGTAACTGGTCACTTGAATCTAAGCGGCTGTCAAAGTGTCCAGAACCGCGGATGTTCGTGAATGCATTTTCAAATGTATCCAAATAAAGTAACATTGTTGGCATGAATTTTCTCGTGTTTGTCCTGTAATTGTTGAAGTGATAATAGCATTTCAGTGGAAATATACATTTTGGGGCCACTGGAACCAAAAAATGAAAGTGTTTTTGTAAAATGTCCATGTGCGAGATTGTGTGAACCGCAAGACTAAATTATAAAAGAATTAAATATTAAAATATTTTAAAATATTCTTATTTTCTAAGAAGTGGCTCTACTGTACTACAGTCCGGCCGCTCTATCTCCGACTCTGACAGTTCTCGAGAGAGGGGGAAGCGCGTTGTTGCCAGTTCTTTAGCGGGAATTTCAAGCAGAGGAACATATGTATTTTAAGTATTTCACGCATTTGCAGATCGTAACTTCGTGTATATGCATGATCCCAGAATAGTTGCATATGGAGACAATATACCATTTACTGGAAAAGAAATAACAGAATGCTACTTCGCACGAGTGGGAAATTCCTATCTCATATAATATTGATATACATGTCGCCTTATAGCATTCTTTTCAAAAGTATCAAGTGAAGCTTGCCTTTGCCTTCCCGGTGTATGCAGAACTGCAGACGGCGAACTTAAATCAGCTGTCACCTTTCCTTGGTCACATTCTTGCCACCTTCAAGGAGTCACAAACTCTGTCCAGCACCTTGGTCCACCATTTTCCCGCTCATTCTCGAAGTACTCACGTAGCCTGAATATAAATTCACGGCTTTGGCTCTTATAAGAGCCGATTCTTTTCTTGAATTCTGACGAACCAGTAGCCATAATAGCGATAATAATATAACTTACATACGCTACAAATCGGAATTCACGCACACACAAAAAATTAAACAAACCACCATCGCGGGATCCAAAAGCAACTAAAAGCCACGTGGTTCGAACAAAATTGCAGCGGCAACACGGTACTGGATTTGCAAGCGACAACGCTGATTGGCGCTAGCAGACAGTTTTAGCTTCCTGACCACGACACCGGATGTACAGACTCCCAATACTACCAACAGAAGCAGTTGGTGTGCGTGAAAGGTGTGAACGAAATATTCGAAATATGTTTTCAATTACTCATTATTATATGTTTGTACTATTAACCTTCCCCCTGCACCTCCTGCAGCCACTAAACGTCAGAGCCGGAGAAAGAGCGGCCGGACTGTAGTGTTTCCTTATGTTTCTTTTACACACACCAACTCATCTGGAGATAAACTGTCTATGAAGTTGTTAATGAAACGGTTCCAACTGCAGAAAAGATGTGGCGTCACGGAGATCATGAATGTGTGTCACGACTTGAAAACAGAGATTGCACGTGATCGAAACTTCTTGAACAAAGTCATTACAGGGGATGAGAGTTGGTGTTACGGGTATGACAAGCGTCAAGCCAGTGGAGGACTCCCAACTCTCCCAGACCAAAAAAAGCAAGGCAAGTGAGGTCAAATGTGAAGACGATGACCACTGTCTTTTTTGATGTTCGTGGAATTGTGCATCGGGAATTCGTACCTCCTGACCAGACAGTTAACCAGCACTTTTGCTTGGATGTTTTAAGGCGTCTGCGAGAGGATGTGAGGAGGAAACGTCCGGAACTTTGGCGATCAGGTGACACGACAACGCTCCAGCACACACGGCCTTACGAGTGACTCACTATTTGGCATCTCAGAGGTGGTCTGTCGTTACCCACGCTCCGTATTCGCCGGATCTAGCACCGTGCGACTTTTTCCTATTCCCACGAGTGAAAAAAAAACTTTAAAAGGGGAGCGTTATGACGATGTGGAGGCGGTAAAAGCAGCTTCGCTAAGGGCACTGGACAATATCAAACTAGAAGAGTTCCAAACATGCTTCCAACAGCGGGAAAAGAGACTTGACAAATGAATCGCATGTAATGGAGAGTATTTTGAAGGTGACTGAAGTAATTTTGTAAAACCGTTCATCGATAAAGTTTTTATGACAACAATTCGGTTTCTTTTAGGTCCCCCCGTAATATTCTGCTTCTCTTAAGATGTTCCATAAATATTTTCCTCCGATCGTGTTCTATTAGTTCACTATATTTATTGCACTCAAAAATAACATGTATTCCCAGTAAGATAATGTTTATCTTCAAGTAGATAGAGCAATAAATATTTGTAGGAGAGTATTGTTAACAGAAATTACGATGTTATATTTCATTGCCGCGTGTGTTCTTCTGTTAAAATCTGTTCCGATAAAGTAAACTTAGGCATTAGGAAGTGGTACGGTAAAAGAGTGAGACTTTATGGTAATCTCATTTCCATGTTCTCGTCCGTGTGTTGCAGCCGTGTCTCGGAAATCTTGTCTCTCAACCGATCGCCTCTTTGATGCGACTTCAGGAACGGCCCTGTACGAATGTGTATACTCGACCACTACAGCTCGGGGTTGGCGGACGTTTACTCGGTCTCTAAGAAGTGTTTTCTGGTCTATACTGTATCTAAAGTTCGTTTTTGAGTGCAGAAATCTCAAATCGTGTACTTGCATTAAAGTTTCGATATCAAACTTTGAGTAGAAATACTTCTTTATATATGTCCTGTGATTAGATGGCAGAGAAAGTCAAAAGACATATTGAGTAACTACCCAATTTGGTATTTAAGTGGAGCATCTTTCAAGAATGTCCTGCGCTGTGGCGTAGTGACTTGGGGCGTTCTGCTTTGGGTCTCTGCAACGAAATGCACCCGAGTTTGATCCCAGCCCTGAGGGGTGTGCATTTTAAGTCCCGGGTATAAGACTGGTGTAAACGCAGCGTTGTGGGGTAGTTAACCTCATTTAGAAAGACAACTTTCCGCCCGGGGTACCGAGATGCTAAACACATCTCCTCCCTGTATCAGGTGCGTGATCGCCTAAATGTGGGCGTGAGGCCGGCAGACGGATTGACAGACTCAGACCAACTTTGGGCTTTTCACTTATAAAGAATGCCTTTCAAGAACGTGACACGAGCATTTGCGAGAATGCTCTCCAACCTCAGGCAACATTTAACATGCAACGTATTTCGAAGAAAAAGGACATACATGACAAATGAAATGTATATATTGTGATTTTGTGGGTTCGTGAAATAAAAAGTCCAATTGCACCACTCAAAAATGTTCTTTATTTCCACCTACTTACAGTTAAACACTTGCCAATTACACAGGATTACGTAATGCACACAATTACGATTCACCAGTTCGTCCGTTACAATTCCACTTTGCTCTCGCAATTACGTACAATCCTCCGATGCACGTACACAGTCTTCTCGTCCGTACACTAGCACTGCACTCTTACGCTGCTCGCCAAGAACTGACTGACTGAATGCAGCCCTTTTTATAGGAATATCACTGTTTTCTAGAAGTCTCTGGTTTCAGTGAATTACCGCCAAAGTTCCAGAGGACAGGGGAAGGGGAAAGAGGCGGCCAGCGACAAGTGACACTTCCCTTCAACCCCTCAGTTAGTGACTGAGATTAATGGGAGGGTGTGGCTCGGCTGCCTCTGACCCCTTCTCAGCTGTCGTTGGTCGGACTTTTCGCTAATTGGGTGACAATATTGAATTTTCTCTGAATATCTTCAGAAGTTATCTTCATTCTAAATCAATTTTGGAGATATAACTGATAAACTATAAGAGAGAGACAATATATTACCACATAAATACGTAGATAATACACAGTTTTGCAACTCTTGTACAGAAATGAGAATATAATAACAAAGACATCACATAACGATCAAAACATTTGACTGTCAGTTAAATTCTACTGTATTCCCTAGTGAAGAAGCCTGCACACAGGAAGCACAGCTTCCCCAAAAATTTCACGAGAAGAACAAGAAAATTCATGCCAACCAACGTTTTATTTGCTTTGGATGCATTTTCAAAATCTACTCGCGAACATCCCGGAGCTGGGGACAACTTGACAGCTGCTTAGATTTGAGTGACCAGTTCCGCGAGATCATTCATTACTGTATTTACGCATTCATAACCTCCAACACCATGCTTCGAGGATTTCCGGAAGCAATCGTGACACTTCGATAGTTAGAAAACACTGATAGACTTTCTTACATGACGTCTCTGTAGCGTATCAAGAAAAGTTTATTCTTTTGTTTTATGTGACATTTTTAAACACAACTGTAAGTATACTTCAATAACATTAGCAATACAAGTTTACGGAGATTGGTATTTAGTACCGACAAATGGGAAATACTTATGAAGGTTTAAGTTGTTTGCAAAACTGTGTGAATATTATACTTTCTCCATGTTAGGCTAACAGTTCACGTGGTGTCGTCCAGGGAACATCTGAGTGGAGAGGGGAAGCTTGTAGTATGAGCAGCGGCTACACGTGTCTGTACAATAGAAAGAGTACTGAAGAGCAGAGTCTTGGTTCTTTGAGACATTATTCTCTCTTGCATAGCCAAGTTATATTTACCAGTGTAAGGGAGAAAAGATAATTGAGGATATATAGGGAAATAAAGACAGTGTGGGGGAGGGAGAAGTACATAGTTGTGTGTAATAAGCCAGGGCAAGAAGGGTTTGCCTGGGCAAGGAGAGGAGTTAGAAATTTGAAAGGTATTAGATATAAAAAGGATACAGGGAAATGCCCAATGTGTGGAGAAGAGGATACTGATTGGCATAGTATACTTCATTGCAAACAAACAAAGATATGGAGAGAACAAATTTGGCAACAAAAGTGGGACAGTTTTAGGGATGGGGTAGGTATTAATAATAAAGAAAAAGTTATTGGTAAAAGGAGATAAGAATGTAAGAAATATAGGTGAATATCTGGTGAATGTTAGAGAGAAATGGTTAAGATTGATGAAGAATAACAATTAAGGGCTGGAAAACTAGAACGAGGGATACAAGGGAGAGGAGGGTCATTCAATACACGGAAAACCAGGGGTTATATGTTTTGAGACCGAGACTCGAGGCAAGCAGGTAGAAAGGGTATGTTAAATGTGAGTAAGTCATTTTGTTATTGTGTGAAAGAAATGTTATAAATGTCAAGGAATCAATGAAATTGTACGAGTATGTAGAATAAACATGAGAAAAAAAAATATATATATATATATATATATATATACTCCTGGAAATGGAAATAAGAACACATTGACGCCGGTGTGTCAGACCCACCATACTTGCTCCGGGCACTGCGAGAAGGCTGTACAAGCAATGATCACACGCACGGCACAACGGACACACCAGGAACCGTGGTGTTGGCCGTCGAATGGATCTAGCTGCGCAGCGTCTGGACACCGCCGCCGTCAGTGTCAGTTTGCCGTGGCACATGGAGCTCCATCGCAGTCTTTAACACTGGTAGCATGCCGCGACACCGTGGATGTGAACCGTATGTGCAGTTGACGTACTTTGAGCGAGGGCGTATGGTGGGCATGCGGGAGGCCGGGTGGACGTACCGCCGAATTGCTCAACACGTGGGGCGTGAGGTCTCCACAGTACATCGATGTTGTCGCCAGTGGTCGGCGGAAGGTGCACGTGCCCATCGACCTGCGACCGGACCGCACCGCCACTTCCCAGCAAATTAGGGACACTGTTGCTCCTGGGGTATCGGCGAGGACCATTAACAACGGTCTCCATGAAGCTGGGCTACGGTCCCGCGCACCGGAAGGCCGTCTTCCGCTCACGCCCCAACATCGTGCAGCCCGCCTCCAGTGGTGTCGCGACAGGCGTGAATGGAGGGACGAATGGAGACGTGTCGTCTTCAGCGATGAGAGTCGCTTCTGCCTTGGTGCCAATTATGGTCGTATGCGTGTTTGGCGCCGTGCAGGTGAGTGCCACAATCAGGACTGCATACGACCGAGGCAACACCCGGCATCATGGTGTGGGGAGCGATCTCCTACACTGGCCGTACACCTCTGGTGATCGTCGAGGGGACACTGAATAGTGCAAGGTACATCCAAACCGTCATCGAACCCATCGTTCTACCATTCCTAGACCGGCAAGGGAACTTGCTGTTCCAAAAGGACAGTGCACGTCCGCATGTATCCCGTGCCACCCAACGTGCTCTAGAAGGTGTAAGTCAACTACCCTGGCCAGCAAGATCTCCGGATCTGTCCCCCATTGAGCATGTTTGGGACTGGATGAAACGTCGTCTCACGCGGTCTGCACGTCCAGCACGAACGCTGGTCCAACTGAGGCGCCAGCTGGAAATGGCATGGCAAGCCGTTCCACAGGACTATATCCAGCATCTCTAGGATCGCCTCCATGGGAGAATAGCAGTCTGCATTGCTGCGAAAGGTGGATATACACGGTATTAGTGCCGACATTGTGCATGCTCTGTTGCCTGTGTCTATGTGCCTATGGTTCTGTCAGTGTGATCATGTGATGTATCTGACCCCACGAATGTGTCAATAAAGTTTCCCCTTCCTGGGACAATGAATTCACGGTGTTCTTATTTCAATTTCCAGGAGCTTCCTTCATTTGGAGCTTCCTTCACTTTGAAAGTCACGCCTCGCTACTGGACCTACGTGTCACTGTACAATAGAAAGGGAACTAAAGTGTAGCCCTAGTTCTTTGAGTCATTATTCTCTCTTATTTTAATGAAAACTATTACTTGGAGCTTCGCTCAGTCTGAAAGTCACACCTCGCTACTGGACCTACGTGTGACTGTACAGTAGAAAGAGTACTAAAGAGTAGCCTTAGTTCTTTGAGTCATTCTTCTCTCTTATTTTAATGAAAATTATTATTTGGAGCTTCGCTCAGTCTGAAAGTCACACCTCGCTACTGGACCTACGTGTGACTGTACAATAGAAAGAGTACTAAAGAGTAGCGTTAGTTCTTTGAGTCATTAATCTCTCTTATTTTAATGAAAATTATTATTTGGAGCTTCCCTCGCTTTGAAAGTCACACCTTGCTACTGGATCTACCTCTGCCTGTACAATAGAAAGTGTACTAAAGAGTAGCCTTAGTTCTTTGAGTCATTATTCTCTCTTATTTTAATGAAAACTAATATTTGGAGCTTCCCTCGCTTTGAAAGTCACACCTTGCTGCTGGATCTACCTCTGCCTGTACAGTAGAAAGGGCACTAAAGAGTAGCCTTAGTTCTTTGAGTCATTATTCTCTCTTATTTTAATAAAAATTATTATTTGGAGCTTACCTCACTTTGAAAGTCACACCTCGCTACTGGACCTACGTGTGACTGTACAATAGAAAGAGTACTAAAGAGTAGCCTTAGTTCTTTGAGTCATTATTCTCTCTTATTTTAATGAAAATTAATATTTGGAGCTCCCCTCACTTTGAAAGTCCTCTAATATTCTCTTGTAAGTATTATTTGATCATGATTATTTTAAAGTAGATAGAGCGATAAGTATTTGTACAAGTAGAGACAGTCATGTGAGTTTGTCCATCAAATTATTTATTTTTATTGTGTTTATTAGGATAATGCGGTGTTTACCAGGTGTATAATTTCTATTGTAGATGTTCTCTGCCTCGCATGCTTCCTGATGTCTACCACGTCCATATTGTTGTGTCTATTGCTCTATTGCTATCGGCTGTGCTTTGTTTAGGTCTGTAGTTCTGTCTTGCCATTGCGTTGCTACCGCATGAGTTTGTTACTCTGTTGTAGGTAGATAATTATTTTCAAATTATACATTTTCTGTACGGTAGCGTTATTTCGGGCTACACTTGTGTGTCTGTGTTAATTAACAAGTTATTGACAGGCGCGATCAAAGAAAACCTTACAGTCCACATTTTTAATGCCTGCACCGACATGTGCGTGTCTCTGTGGACCATTTACGCCTTTTCAAGTGGTTCCACTGAAACTGTCTAATTGACCAAATTATAATAGAAAAAACGATTTTTCTCTTCTTTGATATACGAGGGCTGTTCAATAAACATTGATCACAATATTTTGACAACGTACTTTTACTCATCCTCAAAATGGTTCTTCTCAAAATAGTCTCCCCTGCATGTGATGCACTTGTTCCAGCGTTTCTGCCAGTCTTCAAAGACATGCTGGAAACTATTTTTGAGAGATCCCTCAAAATCGCCTCCGCAGCCTTCACCACTGCTTCTGATGATGGTTAATATCTCCCACGAAGGCGATTCTTCAAGTTAGGGAATAGAAAAGAGTCATATGGTGCTAAATCCGGATTATATGGAGGGTGAGGGATGCACTTCACGTTGATTTTTGTAAGATATTCAGCAACAACATTGGCAATATGCGGCCGAGCATTATCGTGGTGCAGCATCCAGCCTGCTTCACGGAAGTGTGGTTTTTTGCGCCTGATATGGACTTGCAATGTTTTCAGGACATCCCTGTAGTATTGTCCAGTTACTGATGTGTGTGCAGGTACAACATGCTTATAAACCATTCCATGAATATCAAAGAATGAGATGACCATAAATTTCCCAGCAGAAGCAACCACTTTTGCTTTTTTGGGGTTTGGTGATGAAGGGGATCTCCACACTGAGCTTTGCTGTTTGCTCTCAGGATCAAAATGATGTAGCCAAGTTTCATCAGCAGTGATTACGTTTAAAAGAAACTCCTGATCTTCCTCTGACATCAACTTTAACTACAAGCAGACCTGCATCCGAATGTCCTTCTGTTCGGGAATCAACAGTCTTGGAACACATCGCACACAAACACGTCTCATGTGTAATGTTTCTGTCACCAACGTGTGGGTGACACCCAATGAAATGTTCAGAATTTCAGTAAGCGATCTTAAGGTAATTCGTCGATCCTCTCTCACAATGGCAGCAGCAGTGTTGATGTTTTCTTCCGTAAGAGCAGTAACTGGAGCACCGGGTCCACCTTCCTTTGAAATTGATTGTCTCCCCTCTTTAAACATTTTAAACCACCTTCGAGCTGTGCTGTAGGGAAGGCCATAGACGTCCTATAACATTGTATAGGCCTCAACTGAAGATTTGTTGAGACGAAAGCAGAATTTCAAAGCCGTGTATTGTTCCTCGCGTGTTACCTCCATTGCAGCAGTAGGCGATACTGAACATGTCTGAACTTGCCTGGTTCTCACAGGCGGGAACCAGGACTATCAAAATGAAACTACTACGGCGTGTTTGTTTCACATTAAGCTAACAGAATATAATAAGATTGAATTTTATTGTGAAAGGGTATGACCACTCTTTATTGAGCAGCCCTTGTATAATATTTGGTAACAATATGGTTTGTAAATATGCAAACGAGGTTCATCTGTAATTTTGTGACACTTCCATGACTAAATGTTTAAATAAAGGTACGACAGAGTTATTTTTAAACATTTTTATTGCGGTTTGAGCAAAGTTCTATCGTAAGGTAGTTTTTACATCACAAAAAAATTAGTTTGAAAAGTAAAAAGTGAACGATATTTGAATCCTGTGTTTCTTAATAGAGAAAAAGCGAAGGATTTGTTGTTACTAAACACATAGCTATAGTACACTTTTGGGGTAAGTAGAGTCAGACTGAAGAATTCAATGCCATAGTCAGGATTTGAGCGCTGTGGCGTAGCCTTGGTCCCTGGCCACTGAAAGCGGCCCGGGTTCGATCCCACCCATGTGGTGGCGATTTTAGGTCCTGGGTATAGGACCGGTGCCCACTCAGCATCGTGAGGAAAGTGAGGAGTTTACGCTAGATAAGCGGCCCTGGTCACGGAGACCAACATTCCCGCTGGGGAATGCCGAGATGCTGACCACATCTCCTCCCCGTATCGGTTGGATGATCGTCCACCTCTGCCGTGCGTAAGTGGGCGTGAGGCCGGCAGTCGGGTTGGTAGGCCTTGGTAGGCCTTGGCCCTCTAAGGGCTGTCGCGCCATGGATTAATTAAAATTAAAGAAGTCAGGATTTGACCCCGTAACAAACCTCAGTTGCTCATTCTTCAGGAGAATGCTCCTGCCCATTGTTCTTTCACTGCAATTGAAAAAATGTACGGATAAAACTTGACATTGCTTGAACGTTCACCCTACTGCGCAGATCCAGCACCCAGTGACTATCAACATTTCTCGAACCTCAAAAAATGTTTAGAGGACCAAGATTTGAGAACAACGAGGAGGTCAATGATGCGGTAAACAGCTATTTAACAGAAATAACTACATTTGTTACTGTAAGGCCCGAGATTTATCATCCTTTTACCTCGCCGGTACGGATGGAGCTTGGAACGCGGCCTGTGCAACTTGCCGCAATCCATTACACAGTATTATCAGCATCATCATTACCGCCTCGACTCAAGATGTCTGCTAAGCCCTGAGCACTTAGTCGTCCCTCTCACAAGACAATACTCCGGGGATTAACTCGCAGTCTGAGACGACGAAAAATAAGTGATAACGAGGGATTCCATCCAACAACCTCATTAGTGTACAGGAACACAATGCTAATGTCAATGAAAACCTCAACTTTGAGCTTAGCTAGCACCAAAAACACGTAAAAATAACTAACTGAACCCGGCAACGCCATCTAGTAGCGAGTTACAAAAATGGAGATAGCACAAAAGCCTTCGCTTTCTGGAAAAATAAGTTGATATTAATTTTCATATAAATCGGTTAGACATACTGGCAAGGACTGACTTTCAAAGTGAGGGAAACTCCAAATAATAATTATCATTAAAAATAAGAGAGAATAATGACTCAAAGAACTAAGGCTACTCTTTAGTACTCTTTCTATTGTACAGTCACACGTAGGTCCAGTAGCGAGGCGTGTCTTTCAAAGGGAGGGAAGCTCCAAATAATAATTTTCATTAAAATAAGAGAGAATAATGACTAAAAGAACTAAGGCTACTCATGAGTACTCTTTCTATTGTACAGTCACACGTAGGTCCAGTAGCAAGAGGCGTGTCTCTCAAAGGGAGCGTAGCTCCAACTAATAATTTTCATTAAAATAAGAGAGAATAATGACTCAAAGAACTAAGGCTTCTCTTTGGTACTCTTTCTATTGTACAGTCACACGTAGGTCCAGTAGCGAGATGTGACTTTGAAAGTGAGGGAAACTCCAAATAATAATTGACATTAAAATAAGAGAGAATAATGACTTAAAGAACTAAGGCTACTCTTTGGTACTCTTTCTATTGTACAGTCACACGCAGGTCCAGTAGCGAGATGTGACTTTGAAAGTGAGGGAAACTCCAAATAATAATTGTCATTAAAATAAGAGAGAATAATGACTTAAAGAACTAAGGCTACACTTTGGTACTCTTTCTATTGTACAGTCACACGTAGGTCCAGTAGCGAGATGTGACTTTGAAAGTGAGGGAAACTCCAAATAATAATTGACATTAAAATAAGAGAGAATAATGACTTAAAGAACTAAGGCTTCTCTTTGGTACTCTTTCTATTGTACAGTCTCACGTAGGTCCAGTAGCGAGGCGTGACTTTTAAAGCGAGGGAAGCTGCAAATAATACTTTTCATTAAAATAAGAGATAGTAATTAATAGTATTAGTTCTGTAATAGTGTTAAAGTATTTGCGGATCAGAAGATGTTAAGTCGAACATATGGTATTTTGTTTTACTTTTTATTTACGTCCGCCCCAAATTTAAGTTATATCGGACCTTGAATGAGTTGGGTGAAACGATGCTCAAATGAGTCCAGGGTCCATGGAGCTTAGAGTTACCCGAGATTCGTATTGAAGGATAAGGGAAAACCCTGGAAAAACCTTATCTAGGTAACTCACCCTGGACGAGATTCGAAGTCGGGACCTCTTGAACTTGAGGCAGACATGCTACCATCTACACTACCGAAATGGGCGAATGTATGGTATGTCGAACGGACATCAATTTCAGAAATAAAACTTGCTAAGTCAGCCTTTTCGAGTTAGATGTTGTTAAGTCAACTAGTTGCCGCATTGGCCGTTTGGTGGTGCTACCTAAGGTCTTTGATATCAGCTGTTGATACGCTTTTGATTGGACGTTTGGACATTTTTAGACGTTCATCAAGTGCACCTTTACAAAGTTTATCTGTACTTTTCAATAGCGGGCACTCTTTCGTGGCTATTGACAAAACTTTTGGCAATATTGAGCAGAAGAAACGACCAATGGAAGGTCTTAATCCCTTCCACATGGCTTAAATCCAGGGGGAGGGTATTTCTAAAGAGGATGTGTACCAGAAGTTCGTCACACAATGTCTTCCTCACTTTATCGTCCCCAGTCTCTTTTGAGGAGAGTAGTGAGGTTACAGGTCTTACACAAGACATGTGATAGTGCAAAAAACACACCAGATAGGCTTCGGAAGATTAAGAAGATAAAATATTTCCATGTTCATTTACTACTGGAACATGTCACTCTGCCAGAAGGTACCACGTTTTACGACATATGGAAGTGATGTGGTAGAGATGGAGCGATGACAATGTTGTATGTCAATCCATGAAGTCCATAGTAGAAATGTACTGGAGCAAATAAAGTAATAGTTTATCCATGGCCACATATTATAATATTGTATACTGGAAAAACTCTAACATTAAGAACCAGAAGCTGTTAAGTCAAGTGAATTATCAACTTTTCATCCATTTTAAATTAAAAGTTGTTAAGTCCTAATAAAATATTATTAAGTGTCCTGTCACACATGCTACATATGTCAAACCGTGAGAAACACTACAACACAGTGCTTTGTACCTCCAAACGCACACATAACATACATTTTTTTAAACGAGTGCTGTTCAATAAAGAATGATAACAACTTTTTTGACAACCTACGTTTACTCATCCTCATAATTTTGATGGTCCTTCTCAAAATACTCTCCCCTGAATGCGATGTACTTGTCCCAGCGTTTCTGCCAGTCTTCAAAGACATGCTGGAAAATTTTTTGACGGATTCTTCAAAATCGCCTCCGCAGCCTTCACCACTGCTTTTGATGATGGATAATGCCTCCCACGAAGGCGTTTCTTCAAGTTAGGTAATAGAAAAATGTCACATGGGTCCAAATCCGGACTATAGGGAGGGTGAGGGATGTACTTCACGTTGATCTTTGCAAGATATTCAGCAACAACATTGACAATATACGGCCGCGCATTATCGTGGTGCAGCATCCAGCCTGCTTCACGGATATGTGGACTATAGGGAGGTGAGGAATGCACTTCACGTTGACTGATATGGACCGATATGGACTTGCAATGTTTTCAGGACATCCCTGTAGTATTGTCCGGTTACTGATGTGTGTGCAGGTACAACATGCTGATAAACCATTCCATGAATATCAAAGAATGAGATGACCATAACTTTCGCAGCAGAAGCAAACACTTTTGGGTTGGTGATGAAGCAGGTTTCCACACTGAGCTTTGCTGTTTGCTCTCAGGATCAAAATGGTGCAGCCAAGTTTCATCAGCAGTGATTACGTTTGAAAGAAACTCCGGATCTTCCTCTAACACCAACTTTAACTACATGCAGACCTGCATGCGAATGTTCTTTTGTTCGGGAATCAACATTCTTGGAACACATCGCACACAAACACGTCTCATGTGTAATGTTTCTGTCACACGCGTGTGGGTGGCACCCAATGAAGTGTTCAGTATTTGAGAAAGTGATCTTAAGGTAATTCCTCGATCCTCTCTCACAAGCAGCAGCAGTGTTGATGTTTTCTTCCGTAAGAGCAGTAACTGTAGCACCAGGTCCACCTTCCTTTGAAATTGATTGTCTACTCTCTTTAAACATTTTCAACTACATTCGAGCTGTACTGTAGGGAAGGCCATAGGCCTCCCGGAACATTGTATAGGCCTCAACTGAAGATTTGTTGAGACGAAAGCAGAATTTCAAAGCCGCATATTGCTCCTCGTGTGTTACCTCCATTACAGCGGTAGGCGATACTGAACATGTCTGAATAGTGATCCGAACTATAAAGCCCAGGCCTTAAAGTACTTACAGCATAGTAAGTCGTCATTAAGGTAGTTGTCTCATGTGTTTATGAGAACTCCTAGTGGTTTACCGGGATAAACACGAGTCAGTTGTACCTAATAGTGGTCCGAACTATAAAGCCCGGGCCTTAAAGTACTTACAGCATAGTAAGTCGTCATTAAGGTAGTTGTCTCATGTGTTTATGAGAACTCCTAGTGGTTTACCGGGATAAACACGAGTCAGTTGTACCTAATAGTGGTCCGAACTATAAAGCCCGGGCCTTAAAGTACTTACAGCATAGTAAGTCGTCATTAAGTTATTTGTCTCATGTGTTTATGAGAACTCCTAGTGGTTTACCGGGATAAACACGAGTCACTTGTACCTAATAGTGGTCCGAACTATAAAGCCCGGGTCTTAAAGTACTTACGGCATAGTAAGTCGTCATTAAGGTAGTTGTCTCATGTGTTTATGAGAACTCCTAGTGGTTTACCGGGATAAACACGAGTCAGTTGTACCTAATAGTGGTCCGAACTATAAAGCCCGGGCCTTAAAGTACTTACAGCAAGTAAGTCGTCATTAAGGTAGTTGTCTCATGTGTTTATGAGAACTCCTAGTGGTTTACCGGGAAAAACACGAGTCAGTTGTACCTAATAGTGGACCGAACTATAAAGCCCGGGTCTTGAAGTACTTACAGCATAGTAAGTCGTCATTAAGGTAGTTGTCTCATGTGTTTATGAGAACTCCTAGTGGTTTACCGGGATAAACACGAGTCAGTTGTACCTAATAGTGATCCGAACTATACAGCCCGGGCCTTAAAGTACTTACAGCATAGTAAGTCGTCATTAAGGTAGTTGTCTCATGTGTTTATGAGAACTCCTAGTGGTTTACCGGGATAAACACGAGTCAGTTGTACCTAATAGTGGTCCGAACTATAAAGCCCGGGCCTTAAAGTACTTACAGCATAGTAAGTCGTCATTAAGGTAGTTGTCTCATGTGTTTATGAGAACTCCTAGTGGTTTACCGGGATAAACACGAGTCAGTTGGGGAATTTAATGTCGTATCGGCACGTTGGACATAGTAGCTCAAGGGTTAGAACGGCTGGACAGAGACCAGAAGATCCGTGGTTCGGTTCGCAGCTATGGTATTGAATTTTTCAGTCTGAATTTACTTTTCCTTATCATAATATTGCATAATGGAGCAACTCTAACATTAAGAATTAAAAGTTGTTAAGTCCTAATAATAAAGTATCCTGTCACACATGCTACATATGTCAAACCGTGAGAAATACCTCAACACAGTACTTTGTACCTCCAAACGCACACATAACATAAAATTCTTTTATTTGTATTAATATATTGGAATTTAAAATTACTTTTGAATATTTTGAGAAGTTCTCGTGCATAATTTGAAAAAGTTACTTAGCAACTTCTACTTCTTGAGTGCTACAGTTAGCGGGATGTGAGATCGGCCTCGGGAAACGAACCCGACATCCCGAAACTGAGTCGCGGGTAAAACATGGCAAGGCGTGAATGTTGATATTCTTTTATTTAAATGGGAAATGTTGGAGAGAAAAGTCTTCTCGAATGCTGTTTATAAACAGATTCACATTTTACGAGTCTAAATGTTCGCACATCAACATGGATCATAAAATATACAACGCTTTCAGAAGATGAGTAGCAAAGGAAACGGAAGTAATTCGATTTTTTCTCATCTCACAAATTTTATAGTAGCATGGACCGAAGTTGCAGAGGAACTTTTGCATCTTATGTTTCTACCCAAGTTTTCCCTCTTCATTTCTCCATTTTCTATTGGCCCCGTTAAAGTGCTCCTTTTCTCTCATCTTATGAACTTTGAAAAAGCTTTTTATTTTCTGAAGAAAGCGGAAGGAAGAGAACTCGCGGGGAACATGAATATGAGGAGAAGGGGTTGAAGGGAGAATCAATCAATTTTAAACCCCTTCTCTCTTCCTTTCTTGTGTTCGGCTCCACACATCAACGCAAAAACACGATCTCTGCGCAGTTCAAGGTTGACCAAATTAGCTTTATATAGTGTAACGGGAGCATTGGAGCATCCTGTAACCAGCTGGGAACGGAATGCAGGGGGGAGGACCGCATTAGCCACACCTTCCCCTCGTTTGTCTTGTAGTATTTGACAGGCAGTGGTTGGGAGGAAAAACATCAGTGGGCGTCTGTTTCTGCCCACCTGGTTCCAGAAATTACGGAGTCTGGAACATTCTCCTGGTCACTAGAAACCGGCGATATTCCTATAAAGAGGGTTCCAGACAGACGGAGGAGGAGTCAGTCAGTTGTTGAGTTGGTTTTGGTGTAGTCAGTCAGTTGTTGGTTGAGTTGGTCAATCAGTTGGTTAGTGAGTGTGAAGACAGTCGCAGTTCTTGGTGTAAGAGTTAGTCAGTGACGTGTTAATGAACGAAAGGATTGTGCAACGGAAGACTGTGCGAACTGTGTATGAGTATCGGAGTTTATGTAATCGCGAGTACAAGTGAAGTTGCAACGGACGAACGGGTAAATTGTAATTGTGTGCAGCAAGTAATTTTGTGTAATTGGCAAGAGTGTTAAACTGTAAGTCGGTGGAAATAAAGAACATTGTTGAGTGGTGTAATTGGACTTTTTATTCCACGAACCCACAAAGTCACACTGGCGTCAGAAGTGGGATATAACACGAAGTCACAATATATAGCCGAGCTTTGCTCATTGAGCCGCGCAGTCGATGTCGAGAGGTCGATACTGAGCAAAGAGATAAGTAGCGCGCTCTCGACCAGTGTTGCCAACTCTAGTGTGCTTTCTAACGTTTTAAAGTGACATTTACAGACAATTCCAGAGAGTTAAAGTTTTCCTTACTACTAGAGGAGCGAAGGATATTATGGAATAGTCGAGAAATATAGAATACCAATATTTCGGCTCTGTTTGGTGCTGCTATCACGTGGAAATGCCATGAACTAGTCAAGGAAGACTCCCATGAAGCACTGCAGTGACAGTTGACAGCTTGTACTCGCTACAGGCTAAAGTCAGTTTTGTAATTTTCAAAAATTTTTACAGACAGCAGTGGGTGTATGCTTTTCTTCTAATTTAAATTCATTGAAATGCAAATGGATTTGCCACTTACTGGCGCCGACCCCAAAGGGAAGACCTTGAATCTAACAACCCCCCGCCCATCTGGTCCTGTGGACTCAAGACGGGATGGAAGTGAATTTGCCACTTACGCGCTTCAAACCCAACTGGGAAATCTACCGATTAACCTCGGTAGGGTCGCCTGGTGATCTAGAACACATTCTACTAGCTATGCGGGCTATTACGTGGGAATATATGGCTTCCCTAAACCCCGTCCGGAGACGTTCCCGTTCTTCCAGAGGTATCGGGAACCACTGGCCCCTCGATTCCAACCCAATCTGAACAACTCCCATTCAGAAGGGGGATCGACAGTTAGGCCCGAGGTTCCTCTAGTAAAGTCAGAGGTAAAGTCTGTCTACTCAACGCAAGTGCACGGCGGCCGCTTTCTTTGAGGAACCCTCATAATTGTTTTACAACATGGACCCTCCTCCTGAAGGTCCTTTCTACAAGGTTGCAACATTTTAAAATCACCGTTTTGCACCTAATGAAACATAACAACTGGAAGTTGGAACTTTGACAACTGAGACTTCACGCGGAGTAGACATGCGACTGTCATTTTCAGAAATCGGGATTGCTATTGGTCGCCAACGACAGTGTTCCATTTCTGAAGTGTGGAGATATATTTATGACGGTCATTAGTGGGCGGGAGGCTCAGGTCCTTTGAGGTCCCTTTGAGTGGGAACTGCACACACGTTAAAAAAACAGACTTTACCACGAGTGCTAGGGTCCTCAGCGCCCGCACCATGGCAGCTGAAGGGGACGGAACCCCTCCCCTACGGGAGGACTACAATGCAGTATAAACATAATCTCCTCGAGAAGGATTAGATTAAATTTCTTCTCAAATAAGTTAAATAGATAATTAGTTGAATCTTTTAAAGCGCCAAAACATTCCGAAAGCATTGGTCAAAGTACGGTCTGGTGTTTAATAGAAGATACGTGAAGGTCATCTGTTTCTCCACGTGAGCAGATCCCCTTTCTTTATCCTCTCAACACTAGAAACATAAACAAGGGTTCCAACTATCTGACTATATGACTAACCAGTGTAACCAATCTTTAGGTTTCCATAGCAACGACCTTCCCCTCTTGACCTTCACGTATCTTCTTTTAAAAATCTGACTGTATATCAAACCCTTTTAAACAATAAGTGGATTCTCTCTAGAGGCTAAAAAGTTGTTCAGTCGCTATAATATTGCAAAATTTCGTGTAACTCGTTCAAAGCCTTCGAAAAGATGAACAGGGAAAAATTTTCTTCTGATTAGGAAAGTGAATTTTGCTCTTGAAATTATAAAATATTATATGTACGCCTTTTCGAGGCGTGTCCATACAATAAGGCCTCCAATTTTATCGTCAATGAATGTTACATTGATGGGGGAAAAAAAGGCCGAGATCTTGCTCTACAGCAAGACCTCGGCCTCCTTAATTCTGGGAGTCTGGTGCCTATTTTACAAACCAGACTGTGTTCCACATTGATACATTTGTTTTTACAATATTTATTTTGAGGTACCCTAGGAGAACTTACAATTAACTTTACATATAAGTATTACTTAATTTCTAACATAAGCTTATCCTAATTACTAATTTTAGCTTAACCTAATTATTTTCTGTCATCGCCGGTAGTTTGTCTTAGTCGAGAGTGCTTTTAAAGTTGTCTTCCATTGATGAATTCTTCCCTTGTCTTAATTGAGAAGGTGTTTGCCGCTTTGTCAAACCAAGTCCAGAGTCGTCTGCTTCTTATTATTTCGTGAATTGACTTGTCCTGTACGTACGACATCGCTGTTGTCCTATGTCGTATTGTTAGTGGACATTCCCATACAGCATGTTCCGGTGTTTCGGTTGTTCCACATTGGCAGTTTTCTGTATCTTTCAGGTGGAATCTGTGGTGGTAACTGGAGTATGGGTCATGACCAGTCAGATAATGTATTAGGCCTCTGGATGGTTGTAGGAATTTCATTTTCAGGCGTTCCTCGATATTTGGTAGGATGTCATACGTACGCCTGCCGGTTGTGCTCACGTCCCATTCTTGTTGCCATTCAGCAGTTAGCACTTCCTTAATTTCTAGCTCATCGCGCACTGCTCCGCCAGCTAATTGTGCTGCCCGAATGTTGTTGTTCTTACGTAGTCAGTAGCATGCAGCTCTCCGGCGAATCTCCAGATCTAGGGGAATTTGCCCTAGCA
This sequence comes from Mantis religiosa, assembly GCA_030765055.1. Classification (NCBI taxonomy): domain Eukaryota; kingdom Metazoa; phylum Arthropoda; class Insecta; order Mantodea; family Mantidae; genus Mantis; species Mantis religiosa. Next base: position 5,838,263 of record CM060952.1, read on the forward strand.
TGGGATGGCGGGAAGGCGGAACGTAATCACCATTGTGATCGATGTACTTTTGCATGCGCTGTGACAGTTTTTGTATACCCTTGTCAAAGCACTCTCCCGCCAAGTTGTACAGGCAGCACTCAACCTCGTTTTTCAAATCATCGTCGGTCTGGAAATGTGTTCCTCCCAGGTGTAACTTCAACTCAGGAAAGAGATGATAATCACTAGGTGCTAAGTCTAAACTGTAGGGGCGATGGGTGAGGATGTCCCATTCGAACTGTTCCAGGAGATCATTCGTTCCATGTGCAGTATGGGGACGAGCGTTGTCGTGAAGAAAAATCATTCCCTTAGCCAGCATTCCCCTCCTTCGATTTTGAATGGCACGTCGCAAGCTTTTTAAAGTCTCACAGTAGCTAGCGGCGTTTATTGTTGTGCAGATAGGCATAAACTCGCTCAACAATACGCCTTTTCTGTCCCAGAACACACTAGCCATCACTTTGCCGGCAGAAAATGTCTGTTTGAACTTTCGCGGATTTGGCGAATTCAAATGCCGCCGCTGACGAGAACGTTCTTTAGTTTCTGGTGTTGTGTACTGCACCCAGTTTCATTGCCAGTGACAATTGAATCCAACAATTCCTCGCCCTGTTCTGCATAGCGCTACAGGAATCGATGCGCCGTTGCCGTTTACGGTCTTCGGTGAGCATTTTGGAGACCCACCTCGCACACACCTTACGATGCTAATTTTCGGTCAAAATCTTGTCAATCGTAGTCTTACTGACTTCAGGTATAAGTTCGAACAGCTCCTCAACTGTCACACGCCGATCTTTAAGCATTTCTTGCTCCACTTTTGCAATTGTTTCGGCTGAAACCGAAGGCCGACCAGAACGCTGTTCGTCATGGACGTCTGTACGTCCGTCTTTGAACTCTCTGACCAACTTTCTCACGTTTTTTACGTCCATACATTGTGGCCCATAGACTTCGCATAACTGACGATGAATTTCAGTGGGGGTATGCCCTTGGCACACAAAAGCCGAATCACTGCACCCAACTCGCACTTGGCGGCGGAAGTGATAAGAAGCTCCATCGCAAACGACTGCCCAGACAAGACTAATAGTTACAACGGGTTCATTGTTGTGGGTATTTAAAGGGGTGAAACCAAGCTCCACGCCAGTGTTGCCATATCTCACGTAATACCTGTTCAAGAAATTCAACCAGCAATTGAGTTTAGAAGATCTGAAAGACGTATTAATCCACGTAATGAAGAAAATCTTGTTATTTAAGAAGGTATGGATATTAATGATTAGCAAAATATAAATAGAAGAAGAGGATATTGTGTTTCCCTTGGTCGACGAGATTGGGGCAACAGGAGAACTAGAGCCGTAGCAGAATCCGGAGGTGATGCAGAGAGGATGAGGGTGGCGCAATTCCCCTTCCATGTCTACCAGTTCTGAGGAGGATACATAGAGTTCCTGCCGGCGAACCAGGTACTCGCTTCAAGGCTGTTGGTGCAACTGATCCAGTAATGTCCAACAACCTGTACAACGAGGAGGTGACCGCAGGAATGAAAGTGTTTTAGTGTTCAGTGTAATATAGTATCCTGTGAAATTTTTAGGGGGAGGGATGCCCTCCCCTCAAATTAAATATAATTTTGAGTAGTGTCAATGGTATATCTAAAGCCCCTCCCCCTGGTGTTTAAAGTGAATTAAGAAGTTTATTTGTGGTTTAGTTTAGGGAGGAATTTTCCCTCCCCGGAGTAAGATGATGAGAGAAGTGTTGTAAGTAATAATGTGGTGTAGTTATGGATGAGTAAAGTATTTTGGATGGTTGTTTTGTAGTGAAGGATATTGGTGAATTGAGTTATGGATTATTATTATGGATAATTTGAGTGAAAGGTGAAGGAGGATTTGAATGGATTATTTTAAGAAGTGGATATTTAGAAAAATGGATTTAAGGAGTTGATTTGATAAATTATTTAGTTATGTTATTTAATATAACTTTGGTTTAAATTGAGGATAGATAAATTTTGAGATAGTGTGTTTTGAGAAATTATAGAATAGAATTTTTTATATATAATTTTTTTAAAGATTTACGAGATTTAATAGTTGAAATGTGTTTTATTATAATGTTAAAGTGATATTTTTGTGTTAATAAGGTAAGAGAGTAATTTATTTTCTCATCTTTCCTTTTTCATCAACAAATGGAAATACAAAATCAAGATTACAATTATAAAATCCACACTGAAATATGCCATATATTCCTAAATCCTGAAAATCCTATCATGTTGCCCACCATTGAATAGTAATTCGGTCTCCATAGGTTTTTGTGACCCTCTCCTCCTCTTTTACACTTTCTGCCATTTCACCTATCCCACTCTACATTTTTCTCTTAATTGTTCTTAGCCATCTCTCTTTAACTTTCCCTAAATAATTCCCTATATTTCTCCTCTTCTTTTCCCTTTTACTGACAACATTTTTGTTAATAAGGTAAATAAATTAAATTATAAATAAATTAAATTGAATTGCTTGGTTTGGTTGTTGAAGTTGTTTATTGTAATAGTTTAATTTTGAATTAATATGAAGGCTTTTTTTAATGTATGATTATTGTTTGTTTAATATTTTCGAATTGTATTGTAATTTTTGAAGGTTATTATAGATGAATTTTTTAATTCTTAAGATTTGAAATTTCTATTTTTAGTTTGATATAAAGTAGCTTTGAAAAGAAATTATTGATTTATATAGAAGTATGAATAATAATTTAATTTATGTTTGTTATTATAAATTGATATTATGTATTTTAATTTGTTTAATTTGTTTAAAGAATTTGGAGTAGTTTTAAATTTGTAAATTTTGTGATTTGTGAAATATAAATTTTATGTATTATTTTTATATAATTTTTTGGTTAAATTTTGTGATTTACTTAAAAAAGGGGTATTTATTAGTTGAAAAGGTAAATTGATAAGTTTTAAATGTACTAGTTCCAGTACATTAAGTATCAGTTTCCGGTATTGTAATTTATTTTGTAATTGTAGCTGGTTATTTGTATACTGGATTGCAGTAAATTTTTCTTAGTTAAATTTGAAAGTTTTTAAATTGGTAGCTTTTGTATTTGTTGTAATTTGTTTTTTTTTAATTTACTGTTTTTCTTTTATTACCTGAAAAATTATTGTTTAAATTGTATTTTTGTATTTATTTGGTAGTTAATAAATTAGAATTTGGAAATCATGTCCTGGTATAAGAAATTAGGTACCGGGATTAAATTTTCATATTTTATTTATTTATTTTATCTCACGTAATAGCGTTCCTCACTGATCCAGCGCCTTGGAGACCTAATTTTACGGACAAGCCTCGTGCATTGATAATATGGTAAATGTTTTGATTTAGCAATTTGATGACTTTTAGCTAGCAGTAGTTGGCAAGCCCGGAACGAGGTCAAAGAAGAAAGCTTTGCAGAAGGCATACGCATATAAAATACGTTAAAAATACATAAATTTACAAAAACAGATTTAAAATCAAATTATAAATATATAACTAAATCTATATTATGGAGAAACATACTCGAAACATTTTGCTGTGTGGATGTAGAATGCATTACTGTAACATGGGCAACACTGCTACCATCTAGCGGCCCAGGCTTCAGTATCCGTGCAGAGAGTTGAAGTATATCAACAACAGATGGCAGCACAAGCATTTACTTGTGCGATTTTTGCAAATTGAGTGAGAGTAACGTATTTAGCAGTAAATGTTTATAGTTTTATATTTAGTGTTTGAAACTTTGCTTTTCTAAATAGCGGTTGATGTTGGATAAGTGTAGTTGTCATTATATTGTAAATTATAACTAAACATATCAAAGCATATTATCGGTAAAGTATATTGTTTGTAATTTATAAACTTCTTATGGTGCAACAACAGACATTCACACAGACAGCCCGCACCCCAAGTTATGTGAGGGTGGAGCTGTCTGTGTGAATGCCAAGAATCATTCAATCATCACGGTGGAGGCGTGCCTATACATAGAGGGCTTAGTCCTCGTCTGACCAGGGACCGAAAGTCTGGCTTCCGGACTTTGAAGTGTCCACGCGCAAGGTGTTGCATAATTAATCACATATTAATCTTGACAGAAAGCAATTTTTTTATTTATTCCATTTATAACAATTCGTCTTTAACTCCAATAGTCATATCGGCGGCCGCTCTTCTTTGAACATATCGACTTTTTTTTGTAATTTACGGCGTCCAACGTTAATTCTTATCGGACAGTGAATGAATTGAGTGAAATGATGCTCAAATGAGTACAGGGTCCATGGAGCTTAGAGTTACCCGACATTCGTGTTGAAGGATAAGGGAAACCCACGGAAAAACCTTATCCAGGTAATTCACCCTGACGGAGATTCGAATTGGGGACCTCTTGAACATGAGGCAGATACGCTACCGATGCAGGCATAACATATCGAAGGTGTTAACTCGTATTCGTTGGTATTTAATTATTAGATCACGCACATATTCGTACTTCCATTCATACTTCCAGACTCTGGGGAAGATGCGGAATTATGTTGGATGGAGAGAAATCCCCACGCCCAGTCGGAAATTGAACCCGGGACCCATGCTCTACCATCTGAGCCATGGGCCCAGCCAAGGCAATTGTCGAAGCGAAATTGGACGACTACATTCCTTTAGGAAACATTAATGCCAATATTATTATAAAATGATCTGATGAAATACCTTCGACCTTAGTCCACCAAGCTTCATATTATACCCCGCCTTTAACTGCAATGGTCATATCGGCAGAGACATATCGCAGGTGTTAACTCTTGTTCGGTTGGTCATTACATCACGCACACATTCACACTCTCATTCATACTTCCAGACTCTGGAGAAGATGAGGAATTATCTTGGATGGAGAAAAATCCCCACCCCCACTGCCCAGAATCGAACCCGGGACCCCTAGCACGGCAGATAGGTGCTCTACCGACTGAGCTGAGCTATGGGACCAGCCAGAGTTGTCTTTATTTGTAACATTACCCTCCAAACACAGAGTTGATGCGGTATGCCCTCTCACACCATTAGATTTCTTATACCGAAGGAGCTGGTGCACCATTTTCTATTGGAATGCTACATCGCCGTGATATTTCGTTACGGAGTTCACATGTGGAAATGTTTTCTAGACATTAAATGACACGTTAATGGAAATTAATTGTTCTTTCACACTGGCCGTGTGTAGGCTAAATTGTGGAAACGTAGAATCAGACTGAGTAGCTCAATGGTAGACCGGCTGGACGGAAACCAGAAGATCCGTGGTTCAAATCCCGGCTATGGCATTCAATTTTTCAGTCTGACTCTACGTTTCCATAATTTAGCCTACACACGGCCAGTGTGAAAGAACAATCAATTTCCATTAACTGATCTAATAGTGGGTAACTATAAAGCCCGGACCTTAAAGTACTTACAGCATAGTAAGTCGTCATTAAGGTAGTTGTCTCGTGTGTTTATGAGAACTCCTAGTGGTTTACCGGGATAAACACGAGTCAGTTGTACTTAATAGTGGTCCGAACTATAAAGCCCGGGCCTTAAAGTACTTACAGCATAGTAAGTCGTCATTAAGGTAGTTGTCTCATGTGTTTATGAGAACTCCTAGTGGTTTACCGGGATAAACACGAGTCAGTTGTACCTAATAGTGGTCCGAACTATAAAGTCCGGGCCTTAAAGTACTTACAGCATAGTAAGTCGTCATTAAGGTAGTTGTCTCATGTGATTATGAGAACTCCTAGTGGTTTACCGGGATAAACACGAGTCAGTTGTACCTAATAGTGGTCCGAACTATAAAGTCCGGGCCTTAAAGTACTTACAGCATAGTAAGTCGTCATTAAGGTAGTTGTCTCATGTGTTTATGAGAACTCCTAGTGGTTTACCGGGATAAACACGAGTCAGTTGTACCTAATAGTGGTCCGAACTATAAAGCCCGGGCCTTAAAGTACTTACAGCATAGTAAGTCGTCATTAAGGTAGTTGTCTCATGTATTTATGAGAACTCCTAGTGGTTTACCGGGATAAACACGAGTCAGTTGTACCTAATAGTGGTCCGAACTATAAAGTCCGGGTCTTAAAGTACTTACAGCATAGTAAGTCGTCATTAAGGTAGTTGTCTCATGTGTTTATGAGAACTCCTAGTGGTTTATCGGGATAAACACTAGTCAGTTGTACCTAATAGTGGTCCGAACTATAAAGTCCGGGTCTTAAAGTACTTACAGCATAGTAAGTCGTCATCAAGGTAGTTGTCTCGTGTGTTTATGAGACCTCCTAGTGGTTTACCGGGATAAACACGAGTCAGTTGTACCTAATAGTGGTCCGAACTATAAATCCCGGGCCTTAAAGTACTTACAGCATAGTAAGTCGTCATTAAGGTAGTTGTCTCGTGTGTTTATGAGACCTCCTAGTGGTTTACCGGGATAAACACTAGTCAGTTGTACCTAATAGTGGTCCGAACTATAAAGCCCGGGCCTTAAAGTACTTACAGCATAGTAAGTCGTCATTAAGGTAGTTGTCTCGTGTGTTTATGAGAACTCTTAGTGGTTTACCGGGATAAACACGAGTCAGTTGTACCTAATAGTGGTCCGAACTATAAAGTCCGGGTCTTAAAGTACTTACAGCATAGTAAGTCGTCATTAAGGTAGTTGTCTCATGTGTTTATGAGAACTCCTAGTGGTTTACCGGGATAAACACGAGTCAGTTGTACCTAATAGTGGTCCGAACTATAAAGCCCGGGCCTTAAAGTACTTACAGCATAGTAAGTCGTCATTAAGGTAGTTGTCTCATGTGTTTATGAGAACTCCTAGTGGTTTACCGGGATAAACACGAGTCAGTTGTACCTAATAGTGGTCCGAACTATAAAGTCCGGGTCTTAAAGTACTTACAGCAAAGTAAGTCGTCATTAAGGTAGTTGTCTCATGTGTTTATGAGAACTCCTAGTGGTTTACCGGGAAAAACACGAGTCAGTTGTACCTAATAGTGGTCCGAACTATAAAGCCCGGGCCTTAAAGTACTTACAGCATAGTAAGTCGTCATTAAGGTAGTTGTCTCGTGTGTTTATGAGACCTCCTAGTGGTTTACCGGGATAAACACTAGTCAGTTGTACCTAATAGTGGTCCGAACTGTAAAGCCCGGGCCTTAAAGTACTTACAGCATAGTAAGTCACCATTAAGGTAGTTGTCTCGTGTGTTTATGAGACCTCCTAGTGGTTTACCGGGATAAACACTAGTCAGTTGTACCTAATAGTGGTCCGAACTATAAAGCCCGGGCCTTAAAGTACTTACAGCATAGTAAGTCACCATTAAGGTAGTTGTCTCGTGTGTTTATGAGAACTCCTAGTGGTTTACCGGGATAAACACTAGTCAGTTGTACCTAATAGTGGTCCGAACTATAAAGCCCGGGCGTTAAAGTACTTACAGCATAGTAAGTCGTCATTAAGGTAGTTGTCTCATGTGTTTATGAGAACTCTTAGTGGTTTACCGGGATAAACACTAGTCAGTTGTACCTAATAGTGGTCCGAACTATAAAGCCCGGACCTTAAAGTACTTACAGCATAGTAAGTCGTCATTAAGGTAGTTGTCTCATGTGCTTATGAGACCTCCTAGTGGTTTACCGGGATAAACACTAGTCAGTTGTACCTAATAGTGGTCCGAACTATAAAGCCCGGGCCTTAAAGTACTTACAGCATAGTAAGTCGTCATTAAGGTAGTTGTCTCGTGTGTTTATGAGACCTCCTAGTGGTTTACCGGGATAAACACTAGTCAGTTGTACCTAATAGTGGTCCGAACTATAAAGCCCGGACCTTAAAGTACTTACAGCATAGTAAGTCGTCATTAAGGTAGTTGTCTCATGTGTTTATGAGAACTCCCAGTGGTTTACCGGGATAAACACGAGTCAGTTGTACCTAATAGTGGTCCGAACTATAAAGCCCGGGCCGTAAAGTACTTACAGCATAGTAAGTCGTCATTAAGGTAGTTGTCTCATGTGTTTATGAGAACTCCTAGTGGTTTACCGGGATAAACACGAGTCAGTTGTACCTAATAGTGGTCCGAACTATAAAGCCCGGGCCGTAAAGTACTTACAGCATAGTAAGTCGTCATTAAGGTAGTTGTCTCATGTGTTTATGAGAACTCCTAGTGGTTTACCGGGATAAACACGAGTCAGTTGTACCTAATAGTGGTCCGAACTATAAAGCCCGGGCCGTAAAGTACTTACAGCATAGTAAGTCGTCATTAAGGTAGTTGTCTCATGTGTTTATGAGAACTCCTAGTGGTTTACCGGGATAAACACGAGTCAGTTGTACCTAATAGTGGTCCGAACTATAAAGCCCGGGCCGTAAAGTACTTACAGCATAGTAAGTCGTCATTAAGGTAGTTGTCTCATGTGTTTATGAGACCTCCTAGTGGTTTACCGGGATAAACACGAGTCAGTTGTACCTAATAGTGGTCCGAACTATAAAGCCCGGGCCTTAAAGTACTTACAGCATAGTAAGTCGTCATTAAGGTAGTTGTCTCGTGTGTTTATGAGACCTCCTAGTGGTTTACCGGGATAAACACGAGTCAGTGGTACCTAATAGTGGTCCGAACTATAAAGCCCAGGCCTTAAAGTACTTACAGCATAGTAAGTGGTCATTAAGGTAGTTGTCTCGTGTGTTTATGAGACCTCCTAGTGGTTTACCGGGATAAACACTAGTCAGTTGTACCTAATAGTGGTCCGAACTATAAAGCCCGGACCTTAAAGTACTTACAGCATAGTAAGTCACCATTAAGGTAGTTGTCTCATGTGTTTATGAGAACTCCTAGTGGTTTACCGGGATAAACACGAGTCAGTTGTACCTAATAGTGTTCCGAACTATAAAGCCCGGGCCTTAAAGTACTTACAACATAGTAAGCCGTCATTAAGGTAGTTGTCTAATGTGTTTATGAGAACTCCTAGTGGTTTACCGGGATAAACACTAGTCAGTTGTACCTAATAGTGGTCCGAACTATAAAGCCCGGGTCTTAAAGTACGTACAGCATAGTAAGTCGTCATTAATTTAGTTGTCTAATGTGTTTATGAGAACTCCTAGTGGTTTCCCGGGATAAACACTAGTCAGTTGTACCTAATAGTGGTCCGAACTATAAAGCCCGGGTCTTAAAGTACTTACAGCATAGTAAGTCGCCATTAAGGTAGTTGTCTAATGTGTTTATGAGAACTCCTAGTGATTTATCGGGATAAACACGAGTCAGTTGTACCTAATAGTGGTCCGAACTATAAAGCCCGGGTCTTAAAGTACTTACAGCATAGTAAGTCGTCATTAAGGTAGTTGTCTAATGTGTTTATGAGAACTCCTAGTGGTTTATCGGGATAAACACGAGTCAGTTGTACCTAATAGTGGTCCGAACTATAAAGCCCGGGTCTTAAAGTACTTACAGCAAGGTAAGTCGTCATTAAGGTAGTTGTCTATGTGTTTATGAGAACTCCTAGTGGTTTATCGGGATAAACACGAGTCAGTTGTACCTAATAGTGGTCCGAACTATAAAGACCGGACCTTAAAGTACTTACAGCATAGTAAGTCGTCATTAAGGTAGTTGTCTAATGTGTTTATGAGAACTCCTAGTGGTTTATCGGGATAAACACGAGTCAGTTGTACCTAATAGTGGTCCGAACTATAAAGCCCGGGTCTTAAAGTACTTACAGCATAGTAAGTCGTCATTAAGGTAGTTGTCTATGTGTTTATGAGAACTCCTAGTGGTTTACCGGGATAAACACTAGTCAGTTGTACCTAATAGTGGTCCGAACTATAAAACCCGGGCCTTAAAGTACTTACAGCATAGTAAGTCGCCATTAAGGTAGTTGTCTCATGTGTTTATGAGAACTCCTAGTGGTTTACCGGAAAAAACACGAGTCAGTTGAAGAATTTAATAGCATGTCGGCACGTTGGCCATAGTAGCTCAATGGTATAGAGCGGTTGGATGGAGACCAGAAGAACCGTGGTTCAAATCCCGGCTATGGCATTGAATTTTTCAGTCTGACTCTACCCTTTCAATAATTGCGTTATTTACTCAGAAAGTTAATTTTAAAATGTGGTTATTCGAGCCAGATATTCATTATTTGTCTTTGACAGTTGTTCATTTATTATTATGAAAAAATTTTATTTATTTATTTTTTTTTTTTTTTTTTTGTAGATCATTTTTTTACATTTATGGGCATTTTCTATATTTTAAAGGCCTTATGTGGCTCATTTATAGAGAAGTTTTAGGTCAACACCTTCCGGGTCCTAATTATAACCTTTCATTCTGTGAATTAGTAGTTGGTTGTATATATTTTAAAGCTAGAATTCAAGAAAAGCTTTCTAGTCTTATTTATAAAAACTCACAATCACCAAAATTATGCACTACATGCATAAATAACCATATTAAAAGTCAAGAAGGTTTCGTAAATGAAAACAAAACACAGATATTTTGAGTTGAATGTGGCGTTTTTGCCTTTTAATGGAAGGGAGTGGCTAATGTGAATCCAATAGTGGCTCCATTGTGACTCTCGAGGGTTGTTTTTATTTGACGCCTGAGGGTCCTTGTCGGTAAGAGGCAACGCGCTCCGCTACTAGCGCGGCTTCACGTCATATTGCCTCACGGCGATGTAGTAATCACCTCCCACAAAAATGTATACTTAAAATACACGTTTGGAGGTACCCTCAATACAGAACTAATGTCGTTGTGTTTGTAAGCAATATAATTTAAAATAAAAAGTCGGATAGAAAGTCAGCATTCCCTAGGATTATAAATACGTAACAATGAAACTGGGAGATAGATGCTTATTTACTTTGTACATTGTTGACACTTACTGCTGAGGTCTCCATTGTGGGCAAGCGAAAGGCTGCTTTAGATAATCGTTTAGCTTTACGAGGTGACCAAACGCCGTAATCATGACGTAACAAGCTTCAATATGGGGCTTTCAGGGGCAATAGAGGCTCTCTAGACAGCTCTAGCACTCAAAGCTCTACCGAAAGGCATGACTCAGGTTCTAATGTTTGTCGCTCGCACTCCGGAAGTTGCAGTTCATATCCCGCGGAGAAATTCCTAACTTTGGGCTGCTCGAGCCAGAATGCGGAAGCTGCTCATCCTCCCTGTTTTATTTCCCTTCATTTCATTCTTTTCATCCGGTGCGAGGGTTTCATCTGTGGTCCACATTCCGCAGGTCCCGATCCGGTTCCCGTGGCTGATCTACCTAACACATGGCTCCTTTTGGGAATTTCCTGCACGTCAGGATGATAACTGGCTATGTAGGATTGACAAATCACAAACCTAGCCAGTGCTGAGAAGTGACTTTCAAAGTAAAGAAAGCTCACAATATTAATTTTCATTAAAATAAGAGAGAATAATGACTCAAAGAACAAAGGCTACTCTTTAGTACTCTTTCTATTCTACAGTCACACGTAGGTCCAGTAGCGAGGTGTGACTTTCAAAGTGAAGGAAGCTCCAAATAATAATTTTCATTAAACTAAGAGAGAATAATGACTCAAAGAACTAAGGCTACTCTTTGGTACTCTTTCTATTGTACAATCACACGTAGGTCCAGTAGCGAGGCGTCACTTTAAAAGTGAGGGTAGCTCTAAGTAATAATTTTCATTAAAATAAGAGAGAATAATGACTCAAAGAACTAAGGCTACTCTTTAGTACTCTTTCTATTGTACAGTCACACGTAGGTCCAGTAGCGAGGCGTGACTTTAAAAGTGAGGGAAGCTCTAAGTAATAATTTTCATTAAAATAAGAGAGAATAATGACTCAAAGAACTAAGGCTACTCTTTAGTACTCTTTCTATTGTAGTCACACGTAGGTCCAGTAGCGAGGCGTGACTTTCAAAGTGACGGAAGCTCCAAATAATAATTTTCATTAAAATAAGAGAGAATAATGACTCAAAGAACAAAGGCTACTCTTTAGTACTCTTTCTATTGTACAGTCACACGTAGGTCCAGTAGCGAGGTGTGACTTTCAAAGTGAGGGAAGCTCCAAATAATAGTTTTCATTAAAATAAGAGAGAATAATGACTCAAAGAACAAAGGCTACTCTTTAGTACCCTTTCTATTGTACAGTCACACGTAGTTGCAGTAGCGAGGTTTGACTTTCAAAGCGAGGGAAGCTCCAAATAATAATTTTCATTAAATAAGGGAAAATAATGACTCAAAGAACTAAGGCTACCCTTCAGTACTCTTTCTGTTGTACAGTTACACGTAGGTCCAGTAGCGAGATGTGACTTTCAAAGCGAGAGAAGCTCGAAATCATAATTTTCATTAAAATAAGAGAGAATAATGACTCAAAAAACTAAAGGTACTCTTCAGTACTCTTTCTGTTGTACAGTTACACGTAGATCCAGTATGCGAGGTGTGACTTTCAAAGCGAGGGAAGCTCGAAATAATAATTTTCATTAAAATAAGAGAGAATAATGACTCAAAGAACTAAAGCTACTCTTCAGTACTCTTTCTGTTGTACAGTCACACATAGGTCCAGTAGCGAGGTGTGACTTTCAAAGTGAGGGAAGCTCCAAATAATAATTTTCATTAAACTAAGAGAGAATAATGACTCAAAGAACTAAGACTACCCTTTAGTACTCTTTCTATTGTACAGTCACACGTAGGTCCAATAGCGAGGTGTGACTTTCAAAGTGAGGGAAGCTCGAAATAATAATTTTCATTAAAATAAGAGAGAATAATGACTCAAAGATCCGAGGCTACTCTTCACTACTCTTTCTATTGTACAGTCACACGTAGGGCCAGTAGCGGGACGTGACTTTCAAAGTAATTATTTACAGCGATAGTATGAGTTCATGTAATGTCGGTCTATCTCCTCTCTTATATCAACCATTAAGTAAAAGCACAGCCAATGCAATGTTACCTGCAAATGACAAGTAAATTCCTTTGGTTGAAAAATTACTGGGCTTAATCAGACCGTAACAACAGCATCAAACTAGACAAAACACCATTCTGTTCTCTAGGTGACGATAGTGTATTGTTTTGTTGGAAGGAAGAAGTTAACTATCTGAGACAGTTGACTGTGTAATACGATTGTCTTTTGTCAGTCTAAGTGACAATTCGAGCTTCTTTTACGGAAACGAGGTATGTCATTGCTCCATTTCTGGTATTTTGTTATTTTTTAAGTTCGTTTAATATAGATATATAACGAATGTGCACTGAAATTGCTCCAGAAACTTGTACAATAAGAAAATACAGACTTTCTTACTTCCATATTCCCACTTGTTATAATTGTCACTTAATCAGTGTTACCAACAGGCAGAAAGAAATACTGCTACAACAGCGGACGATGCGGATTAAGGTAAGGTAGGGTATTCAGCTCTTTATTTACGTCTTGCAACGTTAAGTCATATCGGACGATGAATGTAGTAGGGGATGGATTTCATGAAGCACATCATCCTATACTCCTTGTTGACAAGGGGAGGACCATGGTCAGCCTAGTGATCGGACCTAGAGCCATGGCGAGATATTTGGGAAAGTATTATTGCAGAAACCGACGCCCTCGGACGTCCGATTCCGCTACAAAAATTGAACTTCTTAGAATTGAATTACCTTGAAGAAATAAGCCGAGGGGAAGCATTTATAAATTAGAAGTAAGGTCTTCCTGGTTGATGTACTGTGATAGATTTACTTATATTTTATGATATTATTATATGTATATTTATAAAACTTTATCTTCCATTCAGAAAATCGAAGTTCCAAGTGCTCAGTAGTAAACTTTATAAATATTTCTTGGTAAATGCCCTATTCCTGATGCTTTTTCTAACACTACACAAGTAAGTGTTCGTGCTGCCATCTCTTATTGATATAGTGTAACGTAGGACAAGTTTACTCAAGGCAGGGGCGCTAGATGTTAGCAGTGTTGCTTATGACGACGTTTTCGAGCTATGCATTGTACATTGTTATTTATACTTTCCAAAATATAAAATATGCGTTCGATATATAAAGATATGAATATACAAATGTAGAAATGTGTTATTTTGTTCTCATGATTACATTATGTACTCAAATTGAATGTTCCATTCCGATTCGTCCGCAATGCCAGTCCTATTTTCAGATAACAATAAATAAAATAAAATAAATTGCGGGCTAAGTTTTTCGATAAAGAATTTGCTGTATACTTCCGTTTTCATTTTTATTCCGAGCGGAAACAAATGCTAATCGCAGCAGACCGGTCTGCTGGTCTGCTGTGATTAGCATTTGTTTCCGCTCGGAATAAAAATGAAAACGGAAGTATACAGCAAATTCTTTATCGAAAAACTTAGAATTTGACATAATGTAGAATGTCCAGACTTCACTATAACGTAAAAGCTATCATATTTATATGACAAATAGGGATTTTGGGAAAGATTGACTTCTGTGTGTTTTTATTTATTTAATATACCAGACTGGATCGATACTGATATCGATATTCATTTTAAACATCGATAATCGATACTAATTCCCGATTTCACCAACGGATGTTAAAACAACATTAACAAATGTGACGTAACAATAGCCAAAACGTTAACGAAACTGTTATTCTTGCATTTCACGAAATTGTGTTCTAAAAATGTTAACAAAAACGTGTTAACGCTGAGAAACTTGTAAATATTACTGATATAGGAGACTGTGAATGAATCGCACTATCTTCTGAACGTACTGCGATGCACTTTTGTTTTTATTTTCGTTTACATACAGCTGAAAAAAATGGTGGGTGAACATAATGAAAGAGAAGCCGTGAGACAAATTTCTGATTAATAGAGAAGACATTAGTACAAAAGTGAATCGAGAAGATATTGACACATTGCTTCACTCACACTGTTTATTCACAGGACATGTTTCAAGAGCTCTTGCTCCTATCCTCAGCTGATACTCGACTAGTGCAAGTTGTAGTGGTTTCCTCTTTCTCCGTATTGTTAATAGATGGCGTGATGTACTGTCAAAGATGTCCGGTGGTGGAGTTTCAAAATTCATGACTCTATGACGATATTTGTTGATGAAGATTTTTTCCCCATACAGAAAGGTCTATGGGGTGATTAACATATTTTATTAGAGATGTTTCCAAGTTGATGTCATGTCTAGTATTCAAAAAAATGAAAAGCCACTGCTGATTTTTCTGTTTCACCATTTTTAATGTTTCTTAGATGTTCTTTAGTTCTGATGTTAATATTTCTTTTTGTTTTTCCTATATCAATTTTAGGGCAAGTTTCACATTTGATCTCATAGATTCCTGGTTTTTCTTTGGTAGTGATTGAATTTTTGGGATGGCCTTTTAACAAATTTCTGATATTAAACCTATTTTGAGGTGCAAGAGTTATGTTGTGTTTTGAGAAGATTTTTTTGGAATTTGTTATAGGCTGATGGGTGGAAGGTGAATTTTTTAAAAAGTTTTTTCTCTTTTTCTCCTGTAGGTTCTAGGGTGGTGGTTTCTTTTATTTTCTTAGCTTTGTTGAGTCTGTTAACTGTTTTGTCTACTAAATTTGGGTTGAAACCGTTGGATATAGCTACTTTTTTTTTATGTGTAGGTATTCTTCTTGATAATCTTCTCTGTTTAGTGGAAAGTTGATCTTCCGAAAGATTAAACTGTTGAAAATGGCATGTTGGTGTTGTTTTGGGTTGAAACTGTTGTTCTTGATGTAATTATCTGTGTGTGTCGGTTTCCTGTAAATACCAAAAGTGAGTTTGTTGTTCATTTTTTGATGTTAATGTCCAACACAAATAGGTTCTGACAAGCAATTAACTATAGACCATTAGATTCCAAGGTCTTGAGTCATCGTTCAGCGAGGTTTATTATCCTACGATGGTAACAGTCTCTGGTTCTTTATGTGAAGAATTTGGCGACACCCATTTGTACTGCTTCAATGTTGTCAACATTTATTCCACGTAGAAAATGGGCCATGGATAAAAAAATGGCAATCTGATGGTATGAGATCAGGACTGTATGCTGTGTGTGGTAGCAGTTCTATTACTCCCAATTCCTGAATTTGTTCCATGCTTGTTGCTGCAGTATGGGCTGTTACAATAAAACTTTGTTTCTGTTAACTAATGTTGGGTATCTGCGTCTCAAAATTTCATGAACTCGGTTCCAGTTGTTGAGAATAGAGATCCGCATCATCACCCGTCCGTTTGGAACAAACCCTCAGTGAATCACAACTTCAAAATTCCACACAACATTACTTTGAGACTGAACTGACTTCTTTAACGATGACTTTGGCAGCTTGGCGGGGATCAAGTCACTGGTTCGAGACATTAGGGTTTCGGTAATATGCCCATTTTTCATCACGAGTGACAATTCTCCTGGAAAATTTGTCACCTATGTGATTACGGATAACCTGACGACAGATACATTCAGCCTGTTGAGGTGTCAGTTCATGAGGTACAGATCTGCAGCTTCTGCACGATGTTTCAAGTGTTTTAATGTGGCAATGTACTCACCAAGTTCTTCTGAAAGCCTACGGGTACTTTTTTGCGGATTTTCTCAAAACTTGACGTGCATCCTTTAGGTCTTCTAGAACATGGTAAATGGTTAGTGTTTCGTCTCCATTGTTGAAACGTTGGAACCATCGTTGTGCCACACTCTCACTAGCGACATCTTCTTCTTCCACTTCACATATTCTTCGAGCTGTGACAGCGACTTTATAATCTTGTTTCTAGTAATGTTTTAGAAGTACTCTAAGTTCAAACTTTGTTATCTCCATTTTGTGATCGTTTATTAACAACTGAACACTGATACATCCTTGGAATGCACGTGACACTCGCCATGGCATCCCGTAAATGGCATTGCCAAACAAAAGAAAGTCAATTAATTTTACGAAACACCAAAATAAAAAAAAAATAAAGAAACCGTCTTTACTTATGAGACAACCTAATAACTAGCGCTCGGAAGTTGAGCTATAAAACGCCCTTAAAATATAAAAAATGACCTAACAAAAATTAAGAATTCCTTTCAGAATAATAAATTAATAATTTTCACAACAAATAATGAATACAGAATGTTACAAAAAGGTACGGCCAAACTTTCAGGAAACATTCCTCACACACAAAGAAAGAAAATATGTTATGCGGACATGTGTCCGGAAACGCTTAATTTCCATGTTAGAGCTCATTTTATTACTTCTCTTCAAATCACATTAATCATGGAATGGAAACACACGACAACAGAACGTACCAGCGTGACTTCAAACACTTTATTACAGGAAATGTTCAAAATGTCCTCCGTTAGCGAGGTTACATGCATCCATCCTCCGACGCATGGAATCCCTGATGCGCTGATGCAGCCCTGGAGAATGACGTATTGTATCACAGCCGTCCACAATACGAGCACGAAGAGTCTCTACATTTGGTACCTGGGTTGTGTAGACAAGAGCTTTCAAATGCCCCCATAAATGAAAGTCAAGAGGGTTGAGGTCAGGAGAGCGTGGAGGCCATGGAATTGATCCGCCTCTACCAATCTATTGGTCATCGAATCTGTTGTTGAGAAGCGTACGAACACTTCGACTGAAATGTGCAGCAGCTCCATCGTGCATGAACCACAATGGGGTATTTTGACATTTGTCTGCACGAATGATTTCAATTTACATTTTAAGAGAAACACTAAAATGTGCTCTAACATGGAAATTTAGCGTTTCCGGTCACATGTCCACATAACGTATTTTCTTTCTTTGTGTGTGAGGAATATTTCCTGAAAGTTTGGCCGTACCTTTTTGTAACACGCTGTATATTGTTGGAATAGCCACATTTTAAAATTAACTTTCTTAGTAAATAATGCAATTATTGCTAGTAAATAATAAATAAATTCAAAATTCATCAGGTAATCTTCAATGTTATAAAACATGAAAAAATAAGTTACTGTACCTATTAGCCAAAACTTACCTTACTTAGCGTTGGTCATCTTCAAGTTATCAAAAGTAAATGAACGGCGATTGTCAGCTAAAACTGTTTTATACTTTGAGAAACCTCTGTCCACTTCCACAGATGTTATAGATGCATATTTGTAAAGCACTATGTCACTGCCTGTTAAATCCTGTTCAAAAATATCAGTTCTGAAATTTCTCCTGACAAGATATAGGCAATCTGACAAACTGTTTCGTATCCTTTATTTCTGTCGAACACAATTTTTAGTATCTGTCTAATTTTGTCCCGAATCTCACCTTTTACATTTTGTATCCTCTCTTCCGCAATCGACTTACACAATGTCATGCCACTTTCTTCAAGGCACTTACAAAGTTACTATTTCATAAAAGCTTATGATATAAATGAACTTTTAATCACAGATTATTTTAAAAAAGCGCCCATGTGTCAGGGTCAGGGTGGCCATGGGAATGGAACCGGAGTCTCCAGAATGTGGGCTACAGATGAAAATGCCCAATAAATTCGTGAAAAAGAAATAAAATGACCAGAAAATGCATCTAAATGTTAAAAATGACTTTATTATAAAAATGTACATAAATTGCATTTTGATGACCTATAAAGCCATATATATAACGTGTTTGTTCCAGAATGCACTTAATTTCCAATAAGCATCGTCTGTGGCTACTCAGAAAATAGATAACTTTTCGTCAAAATCCCGGCTCTTGTAATAACTTCTGCTAAGTAGACTAACAGTCCGTTAAGTCTTAACATCTGTTGGTGAAATCGGGCGTTAGTTTACAACAGACTTGTTTTTGTTTATTGTTTTCAGATGTCGCTGTATTATGTTCAATAGAGATTCCTGACTGCCGTCTTCATTTGTTTTGGTAAACGTAATGACAACTCAGTTTTGTATTAGAAACAAGACTTTGTCATTCAGAAATATAGTCAAGGGATACTTGTGCGAGGATATAACCTGAAATGTCATTACAGAAGTATCCAGTTTAAGTAACGTAAGATATAAAAGTATCCAAGTTTAAGATACACCTCGATAGCGCCACGTATACACTGACTCTCATAAATAATAGGACAGACTTTGCATTTCACTATGGAGTGCCCTATAAAGCAGGATAGATTATGTGTATCACCTTGTGTTAAGTAAAAATCATTTGCTATGAATATCCATTTTAGAGATTGAAAATGTGGCTAAACTAAGAGCTTCCCCATTCAACCTTGTTTATATCATGAGTTTACGACACAAAAAGTATCGGACAAAACAAATGAATTGCAATACAAACGAGTAGATGAACTCTGTCAGTAGACAAAACAACTACGTAGAAGTAGTACGTCAACTGTACACCAAGAATAAGACAAGAACATAGTATGGGGCCCAGAGGTAAGCAGAGTACCTTTGAACAGAGACAGTTAGTGACCTATCACTATGAAAAGAACAAAACATACCAACAAATAGCTGAGATTGTGAATCTTAGCAAAAGTACAGCTAGTGACATAATTCACCGGTATAAGTATGAAGACAATTGAATCTCGAGCAAAGCCAGGGCGACCAAAGCTTCTTACCGTTAGGCAGGAGTCTTAGATTATGTGGAAGGTAAAACGGAATCCGCGGGTAAGTGCTCCGGCGATTTGTGCTGAGAGTCAGGAAGAACTGGGACTGGCAGCCCTGAAACGGTCAGAGGGGTCATGCGAAAATAAGATTTTAAAGGTCACGTAGCCAGAAAAAAACCATACACTTCCAGCAAGAATAAAAGAAAGCGATAACAGTTTGTAAAGACGTTGTTGACAAGACAACCGATTGGTGGGACCAAGTTATTTTTTGTGACGCAAGCAAATATAACCTTGCTGGTTCCCATGTCAGGGTGGTTCTGTGCAGTTAACCAAAGACGGAGCTGGAAGATCGCAGTTTACAAGACACAGTCAAACACGGCGGAGGGAGTGTAACGGTGTGGGAGGGGGAAAGCTGGTGGGCATAGACACAGTCATGAACAAGGAAGTATATCTTAGACTATTACAGCAAAACTTAAAACAAAGTGTAGAAATGATGAGTATTTTGGACAGCTTGTCATTTTATCAGGATAATGATCCGAAGCATACGTCACACATTGTGTAGCTATGGTTACTTTACAACTGTAATCATGTACTGCATCCGCCCCCTCAGTCCCCGGATCCTAATCCGATAGAAGCAGTGTGGGATAAACTGGAGAAGGACGTGCGGAAGACCCATCACCTCCAAGCAACACTTAAAGGAGAGTGCTAGAGGAATGGAGCAAACATTCTACAGTTTACCTGGTTCACAGTATGCGAAATACACTCCTGGAAATTGAAATAAGAACACCGTGAATTCATTGTCCCAGGAAGGGGAAACTTTATTGACACATTCCTGGGGTCAGATACATCACATGATCATACTGACAGAACCATAGGCACATAGACACAGGCAACAGAGCATGCACAATGTCGGCACTAGTACCTGTATATCCACCTTTCGCAGCAATGCAGGCTTCTATTCTCCAATGGAGATGATCGTAGAGATGCTGGATGTAGTCCTGTGGAACGGCTTGCTATGCCATTTCTACCTGGCCCCTCAGTTGGACCAGCGTTCGTGCTGGACGTGCAGACCGCGTGAGACGACGTTTCATCCAGTCCCAAATATGCTCAATGGGGGACAGATCCGGAGATCTTGCTGGCCAGGGTAGTTGACTTACACCTTCTAGAGCACGTTGGAAGGCACGGAATACATGCGGACGTGCATTGTCGTGTTGGAACAGCAAGTTCCCTTGCCGGTCTAGGAATGGTAGAACGATGGGTTCGATGACGGTTTGGATGTACCGTGCACTATTCAGTGTCCCCTCGACGATCACCAGCGGTGTACGGCCAGTGTAGGAGATCGCTTCCCACACCATGATGCCGGGTGTTGGCCCTGAGTGCCTCGGTCTGTGCAGTCCTGATGGTGGCGCTCACCTGCACGGTGCCAAACACGCATACGACCATCACTGGCACCAAGGCAGAAGTGAATCTCATCGCTGAAGACGACACACCTCCATTCACGCCTGTCGCGACACCACTGGAGCCGGGCTGCACGATGTTGGGGCGTGAGCGGAAGACGGCCTAACAGTGCGCTGGACCGTATCCCAGCTTCATGGAGACGGTTGCGAACGGTCCTCGCCGATACCCGAGGAGCAACAGTGTCCCTAATTTGCTGGGAAGTGGCAGTGCGGTCCCCTACGGCGTCGCTGCGGTCCGGTCCCAGGTCGACGGGCACGTGCACCTTCCGCCGACCACTGGCGACAACATCGATGCCGTGGAGACCTCATGCCCCACGTGTTGATCAATTCGGCGGTACGTCCACCCGGCCTCCCGCATGCCCACTATACGCCCTCGCTCAAAGTACGTCAACTGCACATATGGTTCACGTCCACGCTGTCGCGGCATGCTACCAGTGTTAAAGACTGCGATGGAGCTCCGTATGCCACGACAAACTGACACTGACGGAGGCGGTGCCTAAACGCTGCGCAGCTAGCACCATTCGACGGCCAACACTGCGGTTCCTGGTGTGTCCGCTGTGCCGTGCGTGTGATCATTGCTTGTACAGCCCTCTCGCAGTGTCCGGAGCAAGTATGGTGGGTCTGACACACCGGCGTCAATGTGTTCCTATTTCCATTTCCAGGAGTGTAGATTGCGAGAAGTAGTGAAAAGAAGAGCGAGAGTCACAAAGTACTAAGCCATCTTTTGTATCACATATAAGTTATGTCCGATTCCTTTTGAAGGCCAAAAAATGCCATATTTCTTTTAAATTCTTATAAAAGAAACATTATATAATTATGTGAAATAACATTTATTTTCCTACAAAAACGAACCTGTCGATTACCATTAATTTCAATAAGATAGCATATCAAATGTTAATTTTCACTTTCAAAACTTACTACTCTGCTTGTCCGATTATTTATGGGTTAGAATCTGTTTTCCTTTGGGAGAAGCCATCAACATTACCTGAACAGACTTTGTGTGGCGTTACTTCTGCACATCGTTGGTTTCTCTGACTTGGGGCTCACTTTGCCCAGCCCCTGGCTATATCAAAGCGCTGGGCTGTAATGAAGTGGAGAAAATAACTTCTTTTTCTTCCTTCTCTTTTATTTTATCGTTGATTCCTTCTCTCTCAATTTTTTCCATCAGGCGCTATTTTCTTTTTCGTTGTAGCTCAGAAATCTGTAGCAATTCCTGGCCCCTCATCACTCAACTAAATCCTGTGTCGTTAACAATGACCATCGGGGGTAGCACCACGGATCCCCTCGCAGGAGTGCTTGGTAAAAAACCACGAGGCTGTTGCTGACATTTTGAAAAATGAGCAATATTTGCTTGCCCCTCATTAAACCGGACGTGACTCGCTCTGTAGTTGTGTTTACATTTGTAGAAATGACTAATCGAAGGCCCTTTATTCCAGCGTAAACAGAAATTTAATTGAAACTGTCGATGTTTACCGCCATATCGTGTCAGAAAAGCCCTTCAGTCAATTACTTCTCTGTGCTAATAGATCCAATTTCAAGTTTAGCCCCGCCTCTGTGCCATGGCGGCACCGCGACTACGTCACCTCCAAGAATCCCGAGTTGGAAACCCAGTTAGGGTGATAAGACTTATTCCGAAGCTTTCCCTTTTCCTAAAAGAAAACTGTCTGCTAACTCTAAGCTCTATGTACCCTGTACTCATTTGAACATCATTTCTTTCATCGTCCGATATGACTTAACGTTGGAGGTTTTCTCTTATCCTGAAAGATGAATGTCCGGTAACTCTAAGCTCTATGTACCCTGTACTCATTTGAACATCATTTCTTTCATCGTCCGATATGACTTAACGTTGGAGGTTTTCTCTTATCCTGAAAGATGAATGTCCGGTAACTCTAAGCTCTATGTACCCTGTACTCATTTGAACATCATTTCTTTCATCGTCCGATATGACTTAACGTTGGAGGTTTTCTCTTATCCTGAAAGATGAATGTCTGGTAACTCTAAGCTCTATGTACCCTGTACTCATTTGAACATCATTTCTTTCATCGTCCGATATGACTTAACGTTGGAGGTTTTCTCTTATCCTGAAAGATGAATGTCCGGTAACTCTAAGCTCTATGTACCCTGTACTCATTTGAAGATCATTTCTTTCATCGTCCGATATGACTTAACGTTGGAGGTTTTCTCTTATCCTGAAAGATGAATGTCTGGTAACTCTAAGCTCTATGTACCCTGTACTCATTTGAACATCATTTCTTTCATCGTCCGATATGACTTAACGTTGGAGGTTTTCTCTTATCCTGAAAGATGAATGTCTGGTAACTCTAAGCTCTATGTACCCTGTACTCATTTGAACATCATTTCTTTCATCGTCCGATATGACTTAACGTTGGAGGTTTTCTCTTATCCTGAAAGATGAATGTCCGGTAACTCTAAGCTCTATGTACCCTGTACTCATTTGAAGATCATTCCATTCAACGTCCGATATGACTTAACGTTGGAGATTTTCTCTTATCCTGAAAGATGAATGTTTGGTAACCCTAAGCTCTATGTACCCTGTACTCATTTGTACATCATTTCATTCACCGTCCGATGTAATGATAGAACTATTAATAGGTTGGGTTATTTGGAATAATCGTTTTACAATATCGGCACGCTCAAAAGCCCTAGCTAAGTATGGTGCCCTTTTTCTAAATCTTTTTTTTTTTTAATTAAATTGGCACAGTTGCCTTTGTCCGCGAGTTGAGATATTTTTACTGTTCGTTTAATGAGAATTGGAAGGCGACTTTTCTGTAATTAAAGTGGCTAAGGAGATAAATCGCATTTGTGGTTCTCCATATTTGAATAGGTTTATGGGCATTAAGTTTCTAGTGGATTGGCTTTATTAAAAATGAGAAAATATATGATAGTCCTGTAACCACGTGTTCCTGTTCTCTTGTAAGTTCACAATTTAAATGTTGAAGGTGGTGACGTGTTAGTATATGATAGGAATATCTCTAAATCAGTGACGTATGTCCTTGTATCTACTTCTTGAGCAGTGATTGTCTAATGTTAGAGGAACTAGGTGCTATATGAAGGCATTTTTAGAATTTGTTTGTATACAGCGTTTAAGAACACGAAATTATTTTCAAATAAATTTCTCTAATAGAAACTGGTCTTTGAGTACATTTACAGAAAATGTTAATTTTCTGAAGGTTAGTATCGCATAGTATGAAAAGTGAAATGTAGAAGGGTGAATAGAGAATGTCCTGTGAAAGCAAGAATTGAGAGCATTTTGTCCTAAACAGCTGAGTGGTTTGACGTTTGAGATCCGAGCGCATACGTCCGTCCCATTGCCTTGCATGCATGATTGGCTACAGTTCATTAATAAATGATGCAAGTTCTCTTTTGTTGAGCAGTCAGTCACCTGCCAACCGGAACTAAACGAATTATCGACGTGACAAAGGGAGACGTGGCTAATCCGACCAGAGGCGAGGCACCTGGCCTGGCTTTGCTCACTCAAGACACATTACATCATCACAAAGAAATTAATAATTTTGCTTTTATAAATATTCTTTTTACAACACCTCACACGATGTATGGCGGCTAGCACCTCCTCGGAGGAAGAGATGACGTGGTGGAACCATGAGACTTAACACCTTAACTACCAAGTGAAAACCCGGGAAAAGAAATAACCTTCTAACATCAGTAATTTCTGGTTTCGATGAAGCCAGTTGTTAAATCAATTATGTAATTCAGAAAACAGTTTTTGTAATGTTTCCCTGCTTCATCTAGTGACGAAAATGTGATCCAATGCATTTTATCTGTAATTTTGGCAACAAAAACAAATCCGAAGGTGCTATGTCAGGTCTGTATCCAGACACTCAGTTGTTATGAAAGGGTAGAGCCAGACTGCAAAATGCAATGTCATAGCCAGGATTTGAACCTCGGATCTTCTGCTCTCCGTTCAGCCACTCTAAACCATTCAGCTACTATGGCCAACGTGCCGACATGACATTAAATTGTCCAACTGACTCGTGTTTCTCCCGGTAAACCACTAAGAGTTCTCATAAACACATGAGACAACTACCTTAATGACGACTTACTATGCTGTAAGTACTTTAAGGCCCGGACTTTATAGTTCGGACCACTATTAGGTACAACTGACTCGTGTTTCTCCCGGTAAACCACTAAGAGTTCTCATAAACACATGAGACAACTACCTTAATGACGACTTACTATGCTGTAAGTACTTTAAGGCCCGGGCTTTATAGTTCGGACTACTATTAGGTACAACTGACTCGTGTTTATCCCGATAAACCACTAGGAGTTCTCATAAACACATGAGACAACTACCTTAATGACGACTTACTATGCTGTAAGTACTTTAAGACCCGGGCTTTATAGTTCGGACCACTATTAGGTACAACTGACTCGTGTTTATCCCGGTAAACCACTAGGAGTTCTCATAAACACATGAGACAACTACCTTAATGACGACTTACTATGCTGTAAGTACTTTAAGGTCCGGGCTTTATAGTTCGGACCACTATTAGGTACAACTGACTCGTGTTTATCCCGGTAAACCACTAGGAGTTCTCATAAACACATGAGACAACTACCTTAATGACGACTTACTATGCTGTAAGTACTTTAAGGCCTGGGCTTTATAGTTCGGACTACTATTAGGTACAACTGACTCGTGTTTATCCCGGTAAACCACTAGGAGTTCTCATAAACACATGAGACAACTACCTTAATGACGACTTACTATGCTGTAAGTACTTTAAGGTCCGGGCTTTATAGTTCGGACCACTATTAGGTACAACTGACTCGTGTTTATCCCGGTAAACCACTAGGAGTGCTCATAAACACATGAGACAACTACCTTAATGACGACTTACTCTTCTGTAACTACTTTAAGTCCCGGGCTCTATAGTTCGGACCACTATTAGGTACAACTGACTCGTGCTTCTCCCAGTAAACCACTAGGAGTGCTCATAAACACATGAGACAACTACCTTAATGACGACTTACTGTGCAGTAAGTACTTTAAGTCCCGGGCTTCATAGTTCGAACCACTATTAGGTACAACTGACTCGTGCTTCTCCCAGTAAACCACTAGGAGTGCTCATAAACACATGAGACAACTACCTTAATGACGACTTACTATGTTGTAAGTACTTTAAGGCCCGGGCTTTATAGTTCGGACCACTATTAGGTACAACTGACTCGTGTTTATCCCGGTAAACCACTAGGAGTTCTCATAAACACATGAGACAACTACCTTAATGACGACTTACTATGCTATAAGTACTTTAAGACCCGGGCTTTATAGTTCGGACCACTATTAGGTACAACTGACTCGTGCTTCTCCCAGTAAACCACTAGGAGTGCTCATAAACACATGAGACAACTACCTTAATGACGACTTACTATGTTGTAAGTACTTTAAGGCCCGGGCTTTATAGTTCGGACCACTATTAGGTACAACTGACTCGTGTTTATCCCGGTAAACCACTAGGAGTTCTCATAAACACATGAGACAACTACCTTAATGACGACTTACTATGCTATAAGTACTTTAAGACCCGGGCTTTATAGTTCGGACCACTATTAGGTACAACTGACTCGTGTTTATCCCGGTAAACCACTAGGAGTTCTCATAAACACATGAGACAACTACCTTAATGACGACTTACTATGTTGTAAGTACTTTAAGGCCCGGGCTTTATAGTTCGAACCACTATTAGGTACAACTGACTCGTGTTTATCCCGGTAAACCACTAGGAGTTCTCATAAACACATGAGACAACTACCTTAATGACGACTTACTATGCTATAAGTACTTTAAGACCCGGGCTTTATAGTTCGGACCACTATTAGGTACAACTGACTCGTGTTTATCCCGGTAAACCACTAGGAGTTCTCACAAACACATGAGACAACTACCTTAATGACGACTTACTATGTTGTAAGTACTTTAAGTCCCGGGCTTTATAGTTCGAACCACTATTAGGTACAACTGACTCGTGCTTCTCCCAGTAAACCACTAGGAGTGCTCATAAACACATGAGACAACTACCTTAATGGCGACTTACTTATTTTGAGTCTGCCTCTACCCTTTCATAGTGCGTCTTACACACGGCTAGTGTGAAAGAATAATTAATTTCCACTCAGTTAAATCCTTTCATGGAAGTGTTGAAAACATTGTTGTTGTATAAATTAAATTAATTAGGAGTCGATTAATGACACTAAACAACACTTACTTTTAAATTTTCCCGGAACTAGTTTCTGAGGCCTTCGCTCTATCTTCAGCCGGACATCGACCGGTTCTCATTGGTGTAGCTGGCAATATTTTGTCATCGGTCTCCTCTGGTGGCGGTTCGAGGAACTTGCTGAACAAATCTTTCTGGGGGATGTCGAAATTGAATACTTTGTTCCTATTTTTTGAAATAAAGATTTGTTCCCATGTGGACAGTTCTTCTTTTCCTGTTGTATGTTTTAGTAGTTTTGGTTCTGGATTTATGTTGTGGTTTTTTTTCCCAAAAATGTGTGGCAACTGCTGATTTTTCTAATTGTTTGTATTTTATGTTCCTAAAGTGTTCCTTTGCTCTTGTTTCTAAATTTCTTTTGGTTTTTCCAATATAAATTTGACTACAGTCACAGCATTCAATTTGATATATCCCAGATTTTTTGTTAGATGGAATGGCATCTTTGATGTTTGAGCAAATTAGGTTTTTTAAGGAGTAATGGTTCACTGGAGCTAGTTGAATGTTTTGTTTTTGAAGACTTTTTTGAATTTATCAAAGGCCCATGGATGGTAAGTGAATTTTTTGAAGATCATTTTAGTTTCTGTAGCTGAGAGGGTTGTGGTTTCCTTTAGTAGTTTCTTCTTTTTTGCTAAGTTCACTTTTCTGTCTACCAGTGATTTGGGAAAGTCATTTTTCTGTGCTATTTCAATAATTTTGTTGTATTCTATTTTGTATTCTTCTGCTGTGAGAGGGATGTTTACCAGTCTGTGTGCTAAACTATTGAAGATTGCCTGTTTGTGGGATCTTGGGTTGTTATCATTAGCTTTTATGTAGTTGTCTGTCTGTCTTGGTTTTCTGTAAATGCTAAAGTTTATTCTATTTTTATTTCTGATTATTTTTAGATCTAAAAATGGTAAATACTCGTCTTTTTCAACTTCTACAGTGAACTTGATGCTTTTTTCTTGAATATTTAAAAGTTTTAGTGCATCACTGATGTTTTTTTGGCACTATGGCAAACATGTCATCTACATATCTTTGCCAGTGTTTGAACATCCATGGGAAACCTCTAGTGATCCTTATTTCTAGTGCACTCATGTACAGATCAGCCAGGAAGGGTGATAAGGGGTTGCCCATTGCTAAACCAGAAGTTTGATGGAAATATTTTGTTTGAAACTGGAAGAAATTCTGTTCTATGCATAATTTGGTAAGTTCGATGTAATCTGAAATTTCAAGTGATGAAATTCCAAGTGATTTGAGCCATTTTTCTATCAACGGTGGGAGTTTATTAACTGGTATGCTGGGAAACAGTGATTTAACGTCAAATGAGACTAGTGTGTCCTCTTCATTTAGTTCAGTATCCTTAATGTGTTCTATAAGTTCATAGGTGTTTTTGATGCTTAGGTGTCGAATTTTGGAAATGAGTTGAATTTGTTTGTTAGCCACTTTGCAAGTTTGTATGTTGGTGAATTTATACTGCTAACTATAGGTCTCATTGTTATGGATGGTTTGTGTATTTTGTTTTGTGTCATTAATCGACTCTTGATTAATTTAATTCCACTCAGTTGTTAGTTTTTCTGTATAAATAGTTTGATGTAATACAGTCCGTGCATGTTTTCTTGAGTTTTGTATTCTCGGTGTGGTGCGGGCAGAGGGGAAGAAGCGATAGCTAACGCTCTTTTGTTTCTGCCGTGTGTTCAGCCTTGAAAAACACAGTTCAGAAAAATAGCGTGTAAGATAAGCAAAGATATCACAAGTAACGTTGCATTCTCTGAAAACATTCCTTAGTTTTGTCCACGCCAGCTCAATTGCATTCAGATCACAGTTATACGGAGATAGACGAATAATAATGTGTCCCCTTTCGAGAGCCATAACATCCACAAATGTTCATACAAATATAAATCATTTTCAAGTAAATGCTGATGTACCACACTCGTAACAAGGATAAACTGACAATTCGAGCGAATCAAACGAGCCTTTATGAAGGAAGCTTTAACTACAAAGTGATAATGTTATATAATAAACTTCCAAATTAATTTAAACAAGCTGCATCATTAAAGCACTTTAAGAATAAGGTTAAGACATTTTTGCATGTAACATGTATACGTTGTTAAGGACGAACTAAAATTCTAATTCTAACATACGATTGTTGTAAACTGGTTAGCTAATTAACCTCGAAATTGATCAAAACGAAATATGGCGGACACGATAAAGCTTAGCATATTAGCCACTAGATGTCAGTGTATAGCGCATTTCAAATTTCAAAGTTGTCGACTATGTTTACGGAGTTAAACGAAACTTACCGAATGAGGACTTGGAGCCCGATCGCTTTTCTTATCCCGCGCATACTGTACTTATATACGAGGGTTGTTAAATAAAGAAGGATCACATCTTTTTGACAACGTACCTTTACTCATCCTGAAAATTTTGATGGTCCTTCTCAAAATAGTCTCCCCTGAATGCGATGCACTTGTCCCAGCGTTTCTGCCAGTCTTCAAAGAGATCCTTCAAAATCGTCTCCGCAGCCTTCACCACTACTTCTGATGATGGATAATGTCTCCCACGAAGGTGTTTCTTCAAGTTAGGTGATAGAAAAAGGTCACATGGGCCTAATCCACACTATAGGGAGGGTGAGGGATGTACTTCACGTTGATGTTTGCAAGATATTCAGCAACAACATTGGCAATATGCGGCCGCGCATTATCGTGGTGCAGCATCCAGTCTGCTTCACGGAAATGTGGTCTTTTGCGCCTGATATGGACTTGCAATGTTTTCAGGACATCCCTGTAGTATTCTCCAGTTACTGATGTGTGTGCAAGTACAATATGCTCATAAACCATTCCACGTGTAGTGTAGTGTTTAACGCCCGCTGTTACTACATACGGCACCGCAGGCGATGATACTGATGATACATGAGATGAAGATTGAGCAACGGTGGAATGAGATGGCTGGGAAAACCGGAAATCCCGGAGAAAAACAGCCCCCAGCGCCGTGTTGTCCACCATAAATCTCACTTTGCGGTCGCCTGGAATCAAACCCGGGCCGCCTTGGTGATAGCCAAGCGGTCTAACCACTGAGCCGCGGCGCGGCCTAACCATTCCATGAATATCAAAGAATGAGATGACCATAACTTTCCCAGCAGAAGCAACCACTTTTGCTTTTTGGGGGTTAGTGATGAAGGAGATTTCCACACTGAGCTTTGCTGTTTGCTCTCAGGATCAAAATGATGTAGCCAAGTTTCATCAGCAGTGATTACGTTTGAAAGAAACTCCGGATCTTCCTCTAACATCAACTTTAACTGCATGTTACCTCCATTACAGCGGTAGGCGATACTGAACATGTCTGAACTTACCTGGTTCTCACAGGCGGGAACCAGGAGTACCAACAATGAAACTACTAAGGCGTGTTTGTTTCACATTAAAGAAACAGAATATAGTAAGATTGAATTTTAGTGCGAAAAATTATGTCCGTAAATAAATTATGATCATTCTTTATTGAACAGCCCTCGTGTAATACAAGAGTTATAAATGACATTTCATTTCGTGAGTAGATGTGATTCTGAAGAATCGAAACGTATGATCAAAATAAAATCATTGTAACTCGTACATCATACACTATATTTATATATAAATGTGTGGTATTGTTTTGCCTTTCTCATAGTCATGATATTAATTTGTCTTGTGTGTTGACAACTTTACGTTTAGAAAACCACAACATTTTATATAAGACAGGAAATGGAAATAATAAAATATGAAAATAACCTAACAAAAATTTAATTAAGTAATTAATAGATTATTACCTTTACCAACGTTTGTCATCTTTTGAGAATGTTGAATGTACAATAATTACAATTTGAAATAGTTATTCCTTGGACTTAACTCATATTGACTGCCTTCTTGAACGAGACGTTTGTCACAACAAACCAAGGTTGGTACTACTTAACGAAACAATTTTCTACGTTTAACAGTCATGGAGTACAAAACAGCCCACTTTTACTATCTACTGTCTAAAAGGACCACTTTGTGCGTTTCTAAAGACGTTTTTTCAAACATTTTGAAGTAAACAGATGTACATATATTAATGTGACCAGTGTAGAGCAACCAACACTACAAATTCTACACTTAGGTTATGTTTATGTTAATAAAACATTGGTGGAAAGTGTGATGCTCTGTGGAAATGGACTTCTGGAGAAGGTCTGCCAGGAAGTCAAGAAGGAATAGGATAAGGAATGAAATAATAAAGAGAGTTGTTGAATGTGGAAACAGGTGTTATAGAAGTCTTAAATGAGAAATGACACATATTGCCAAAGGAAGTTCTCAGATGGACCAAAAGGAAGAAATAAGAAGGGAGAGCCTAATGATCAGTGGATGGACAAAGTGACAGACTTGATGTAGATGCATTAGATAGGGAGAAATGGACGAAAAGGATTGCTATGTAAATGTTATATTGTGACACAATTTTCTAGTTGTCTGTTGGTTTGGTTGAGGTAACCTACAGCATTGCAGAAAGCCCTTAAAAAGTAGGTTATGTTTGAAACACACCTATTTCGCGATTGTAACATTAAATTGAAGACTCATCACCAGTAATAATATTATAAACGAAATTTCAAGTGCCGCCTTGGAATATTTACAAAGTTTTTCTGCACAAACCTTGTTGTCTTTTAATCAGGAGTCAGTTTATATAAATCCATCGACAACAAGATTTTTTCACGTCTAACTGATGATGTAAAACATTTTGTATTTAACACACAACAATGTATAAGATGTCTATCAATATTCTTCAAGCATTAACACAATATTTGCATCAATAAAAGCAGCTCTTGACGTCCTTCATGAAATACATCACTAAGAAAAAAGACGATCTATTTTGAATTCGCTGTAACAAATTTCATTTGTTTTTACAAGCACAGCCCTCTAACAATCTTCATTGCTACATGAATTACTGCAATACGATTCAAGGTTCTCCAAAAGTTAGGCGTTTTATGAGCTCAAATCCCTTAGACCAATAAATTAGATAAAAACTGGGGAGAAAGTAAAAAAATAGATGTCGCTTTCAGCGCAGTGCGCAGCTTAAGTTCGTTAATGGGAGTTATTATGCGTATTAAACTCCATGCTGAGCTCGAATTTAATCTGCTAAATCATTACACAAGCGAATTAATTCAAAGCGGGTTTTTATATCATTTTATGAGCTTCTTGCGAGATTCACCTAGACATCAGGTACACACGGAGCATTCTAGAATTGTTTAACGTATTAAGTCAATTCGAATCACTTATTGCTGAGTTACAAAACAACATTGAGCAGAACAGTTCTGTAGCACATGATGGCACTAAGTTATTCTTATTTACGTCGGGGTATTTCTTGAAAATTTATTTGTCATATCTTTGGAAGGTGCTCATAACGTAGAAATGTGCCTGCGTCAACTTTGTGGCCGCTTTCAGTCCATTGTACTTGTGTTCAATGCAATGAATAACTAAATATTTTTCACCCTTTTCTTGAAGAAATGTGTAAAAATCCGAGCTCTAGCTACCAGTTGCTAAAAATTCCCTGACGGTGTATAACCCAAACACAGTTTAAAAATTACATTTACCAATAGTAGCTTCTCTAAGCTGGTAAATCCCCTCCTTAGCATCACAAATTCTTATTACCCGTCTCTTAGTGTACTCTAACCTCATCCCTATCACGTTTTGGTTGCAGCTGTCAACTCCAGGTCGAGGCGACGTCGGAAATTGCTGTCGTGGCTCAGGCAGGCGGTGCCACATGACCGGCAAGTTCCCAACCTGACCACGGTGTGGCGGGACGGTACGATCTTGTGTTCTGTCATCGAGACGGCGATACCAGGATCATGTACCGAGCTACACCGCAGCCAATATGGACACATCTCCCTCCAGCACGCCCAGATGCTTGCTTCCAGGCACCTGGGTGTACAACCGGTAAGTCTATTTCTTAATACGACACAAGGACACAGTGTAGAAAGTGACAAGACCCATGTGGCGACAATGATTTCCCTTTTCATTCCACAATCATCCGATGAGTTGCTTGGCTACAAAATTCACCCCATTTTCAATCCAATGAACACCAGGGTGTCAGTAGCTGAGTTACGTTATTTCAAGATAAACACGATGCATGACTTTCAAAGTGAGGGAAGCTCCAAATAATAATTTTCATTCAAATAAAAGAGAATAATGACTCAAAGAACTAAGCATAACTTTAGTACTCTTTCTATTGTACAGTTACGCGTAGGTACAGTAGCGGGGCGTGACTTTCAAAGTGAGGAAAGCTCCAAATAATAATTTTCATTCAAATAAGAGAGAATAATGGCTCAAAGAACTAAGGCTACTCTTTAGTACTATTTCTGTTGTACAGTCACACGTAGGTCCAATAGCGGGGCGTGACTTTCAAAGTGAGGGAAGTTCCAACTAATAATTTTCATTAAAATAAGAGAGAATAATTACTCAAAGTACTAAGGCTACTCATTAGTACTCTTTCTGTTGTACAGTCACACGTAGGTCCAGTAGCGAGGCGTGACTTTCAAAGTGAGGGAAGTTCCAAATAATAATTTTCATTAAAGTAAGAGAGAATAATGACTCAAAGTACTAAGGCTACTCTTTAGTACTCTTTCTGTTGTACAGTCACACGTAGGTCCAGTAGCGGGGCGTGACTTTCAAAGTGAGGGAAGTTCCAAATAATAATTTTCATTAAAATAAGAGAGAATAATGACTCAAAGTACTAAGGCTACTCTTTAGTACTCTTTCTGTTGCACAGTCACACGTAGGTCCAGTAGTGAGGCGTGACTTTCAAAGTGAGGGAAGTTCCAAATAATAATTTTCATTAAAATAAGAGAGAATAATGACTCAAAGAACTAAGGCTAATCTTTAGTACTCTTCCTATTGTACAGTCACACGTAGATTCAGTAGCGAGGTGTGACTTTCAAAGTGAGGGGAATTAGAAGTGGATAGAGCAATAAGTGTTTGTACAAGAGTAGAGAAAGTCATGTATATAAAACATTTGACTATCACTTAAAGTCTACTGTATTCCCTTTTAACTACAATAAGATAATGTTTATCTTGAAGTAGATAGAGCAATAAGTGTTTGCACAAGAGTAGAGAAAGTCATGTATATAAATCATTTGACTATCACTTAAAGTCTACTGTATTCCCTTGTAACTACAATAAGATAATGTTTATCTTGAAGTAGATAGAGCAATGAGTGTTTGCACAAGAGTAGAGAAAGTCATATATATAAAACATTTGACTATCACTTAAAGTCTATGGTATTCCCTTGTAACTACAATAAGATAATGTTTATCTTGAAGTAGATAGAGCAATAAGTGTTTGTACAAGAGTAGAGAAAGTCATGTATATAAAACATTTGACTATCACTTAAAGTCTACTGTATTCCCTTGTAACTACAATAAGATTATGTTTATCTTGAAGTAGATAGAGCAATGAGTGTTTGTACAAGAGTGGAGAAAATCATGTATATAAAACATTTGACTATCACTTAAAGTCTACTGTATTCCCTTGTAACTACAATAAGATTATGTTTATCTTGAAGTAGATAGAGCAATAAGTGTTTGTACAAGAGTAGAGAAAGTCATGTATATAAAACATTTGACTATCACTTAAAGTCTACTGTATTCCCTTGTAACTACAATAAGAGTATATTTATCTTGAAGTAGATAGAGCAATGAGTGTTTGTACAAGAGTAGAGAAAGTCATGTATATAAAACATTTGACTATCACTTAGAGTCTACTGTATTCCCTTGTAACTACAATAAGATAATGTTTATCTTGAAGTAGATAGAGCAATAAGTGTTTGTACAAGAGTAGAGAAAGTCATGTATATAAAACATTTGACTATCACTTAGAGTCTACTGTATTCCCTTGTAACTACAATAAGATAATGTTTATCTTGAAGTAGATAGAGCAATGAGTGTTTGTACAATAGTAGAGAAAGTCATGTATATAAAACATTTGATTATCACTTAAAGTCTACTGTATTCCCTTGTAACTACAATAAGATAATGTTTATCTTGAAGTAGATAGAGCAATAAGTGTTTGTACAAGAGTAGAGAAAGTCACGTATATAAAACATTTGACTATCACTTAAAGTCTACTGTACTCCCTTGTAACTACAATAAGATAATGTTTATCTTGAAGTAGATAGAGCAATAAGTGTTTGTACAAGAGTAGAGAAAGTCATGTATATAAAACATTTGACTATCACTTAAAGTCTACTGCATTAACTTGTAACTACAATAAGATAATGTTTATCTTGAAGTAGATAGAGCAATGAGTGTTTGTACAAGAGTAGAGAAAGTCATGTATATAAAACATTTGACTATCACTTAAAGTCTACTGTATTCCCTTGTAACTACAATAAGATAATGTTTATCTTGAAGTAGATAGAGCAATAAGTGTTTGTACAAGAGTAGAGAAAGTCATGTATATAAAACATTTGACTATCACTTAAAGTCTACTGCATTCCCTTGTAACTACAATAAGATAATGTTTATCTTGAAGTAGCTAGAGCAATAAGTGTTTGTACAAGAGTATAGAAAGTCATGTATATAAAACATTTGACTATCACTTAAAGTCTACTGTATTTCCTTGTAACTACAATAAGATAATGTTTATCTTGAAGTAGATAGAGCAATAAGTGTTTGTACAAGAGTAGAGAAAGTCATGTATTAAAACATTTGACTATCACTTAAAGTCTACTGTATTCCCTTGTAACTACAATAAGATAATGTTTATCTTGAAGTAGATAGAGCAATAAGTGTTTGTACAAGAGTAGAGAAAGTCATGTATATAAAACATTTGATTATCACTTAAAGTCTACTGTATTCCCTTGTAACTACAATAAGATAATGTTTATCTTGAAGTAGATAGAGCAATAAGTGTTTGCACAAGAGTAGAGAAAGTCATGTATATAAATCATTTGACTATCACTTAAAGTCTACTGTATTCCCTTGTAACTACAATAAGATAATGTTTATCTTGAAGTAGATAGAGCAATGAGTGTTTGCACAAGAGTAGAGAAAGTCATATATATAAAACATTTGACTATCACTTAAAGTCTATGGTATTCCCTTGTAACTACAATAAGAGTATGTTTATCTTGAAGTAGATAGAGCAATGAGTGTTTGTACAAGAGTAGAGAAAGTCATGTATATAAAACATTTGACTATCACTTAGAGTCTACTGTATTCCCTTGTAACTACAATAAGATAATGTTTATCTTGAAGTAGATAGAGCAATAAGTGTTTGTACAAGAGTAGAGAAAGTCATGTATATAAAACATTTGACTATCACTTAGAGTCTACTGTATTCCCTTGTAACTACAATAAGATAATGTTTATCTTGAAGTAGATAGAGCAATGAGTGTTTGTACAATAGTAGAGAAAGTCATGTATATAAAACATTTGATTATCACTTAAAGTCTACTGTATTCCCTTGTAACTACAATAAGATAATGTTTATCTTGAAGTAGATAGAGCAATAAGTGTTTGTACAAGAGTAGAGAAAGTCACGTATATAAAACATTTGACTATCACTTAAAGTCTACTGTACTCCCTTGTAACTACAATAAGATAATGTTTATCTTGAAGTAGATAGAGCAATAAGTGTTTGTACAAGAGTAGAGAAAGTCATGTATATAAAACATTTGACTATCACTTAAAGTCTACTGCATTAACTTGTAACTACAATAAGATAATGTTTATCTTGAAGTAGATAGAGCAATGAGTGTTTGTACAAGAGTAGAGAAAGTCATGTATATAAAACATTTGACTATCACTTAAAGTCTACTGTATTCCCTTGTAACTACAATAAGATAATGTTTATCTTGAAGTAGATAGAGCAATAAGTGTTTGTACAAGAGTAGAGAAAGTCATGTATATAAAACATTTGACTATCACTTAAAGTCTACTGCATTCCCTTGTAACTACAATAAGATAATGTTTATCTTGAAGTAGCTAGAGCAATAAGTGTTTGTACAAGAGTATAGAAAGTCATGTATATAAAACATTTGACTATCACTTAAAGTCTACTGTATTTCCTTGTAACTACAATAAGATAATGTTTATCTTGAAGTAGATAGAGCAATAAGTGTTTGTACAAGAGTAGAGAAAGTCATGTATTAAAACATTTGACTATCACTTAAAGTCTACTGTATTCCCTTGTAACTACAATAAGATAATGTTTATCTTGAAGTAGATAGAGCAATAAGTGTTTGTACAAGAGTAGAGAAAGTCATGTATTAAAACATTTGACTATCACTTAAAGTCTACTGTATTCCCTTGTAACTACAATAAGATAATGTTTATCTTGAAGTAGATAGAGCAATAAGTGTTTGTACAAGAGTAGAGAAAGTCATGTATATAAAACATTTGATTATCACTTAAAGTCTACTGTATTCCCTTGTAACTACAATAAGATAATGTTTATCTTGAAGTAGATAGAGCAATAAGTGTTTGTACAAGAGTAGAGAAAGTCATGTATATAAAACATTTGACTATCACTTAAAGTCTACTGCATTCCCTTGTAACTACAATAAGATAATGTTTATCTTGAAGTAGCTAGAGCAATAAGTGTTTGTACAAGAGTAGAGAAAGTCATGTATATAAAACATTTGACTATCACTTAAAGTCTCCTGTATTCCCTTGTAACTACAATAAGATAATGTATATCTTGAAGTAGCTAGAGCAATAAGTGTTTGTACAAGAGTAGAGAAAGTCATGTATATAAAACATTTGACTATCACTTAAAGTCTCCTGTATTTCCTTGTAACTACAATAAGATAATGTTTATCTTGAAGTAGCTAGAGCAATAAGTGTTTGTACAAGAGTAGAGAAAGTCATGTATATAAAACATTTGACTATCACTTAAAGTCTACTGCATTCCCTTGTAACTACAATAAGATAATGTTTATCTTGAAGTAGCTAGAGCAATAAGTGTTTGTACAAGAGTAGAGAAAGTCATGTATATAAAACATTTGACTATCACTTAAAGTCTACTGCATTCCCTTGTAACTACAATAAGATAATGTTTATCTTGAAGTAGCTAGAGCAATAAGTGTTTGTACAAGAGTAGAGAAAGTCATGTATATAAAACATTTGACTATCACTTAAAGTCTCCTGTATTTCCTTGTAACTACAATAAGATAATGTTTATCTTGAAGTAGATAGAGCAATAAGTGTTTGTACAAGAGTAGAGAAAGTCATGTATATAAAACATTTGACTATCACTTAAAGTCTACTGTATTCCCTTGTAACTACAATAAGATAATGTTTATCTTGAAGTAGCTAGAGCAATAAATGTTTGTACAAGAGTATAGAAAGTCATGTATATAAAACATTTGACTATCACTTAAAGTCTCCTGTATTCCCTTGTAACTACAATAAGATAATGTTTATCTTGAAGTAGATAGAGCAATAAGTGTTTGTACAAGAGTATAGAAAGTCATGTATATAAAACATTTGACTATCACTTAAAGTCTCCTGTATTCCCTTGTAACTACAATAAGATAATGTTTATCCTGAAGTAGATAGAGCAATAAGTGTTTGTACAAGAGTAGAGAAAGTCATGTATATAAAACATTTGATTATCACTTAAAGTCTACTGTATTCCCTTGTAACTACAATAAGATAATGTTTATCTTGAAGTAGATAGAGCAATAAGTGTTTGTACAAGAGTAGAGAAAGTCATGTATATAAAACATTTGACTATCACTTAAAGTCTACTGCATTCCCTTGTAACTACAATAAGATAATGTTTATCTTGAAGTAGCTAGAGCAATAAGTGTTTGTACAAGAGTAGAGAAAGTCATGTATATAAAACATTTGACTATCACTTAAAGTCTCCTGTATTCCCTTGTAACTACAATAAGATAATGTATATCTTGAAGTAGCTAGAGCAATAAGTGTTTGTACAAGAGTAGAGAAAGTCATGTATATAAAACATTTGACTATCACTTAAAGTCTCCTGTATTTCCTTGTAACTACAATAAGATAATGTTTATCTTGAAGTAGCTAGAGCAATAAGTGTTTGTACAAGAGTAGAGAAAGTCATGTATATAAAACATTTGACTATCACTTAAAGTCTACTGCATTCCCTTGTAACTACAATAAGATAATGTTTATCTTGAAGTAGCTAGAGCAATAAGTGTTTGTACAAGAGTAGAGAAAGTCATGTATATAAAACATTTGACTATCACTTAAAGTCTACTGCATTCCCTTGTAACTACAATAAGATAATGTTTATCTTGAAGTAGCTAGAGCAATAAGTGTTTGTACAAGAGTAGAGAAAGTCATGTATATAAAACATTTGACTATCACTTAAAGTCTCCTGTATTTCCTTGTAACTACAATAAGATAATGTTTATCTTGAAGTAGATAGAGCAATAAGTGTTTGTACAAGAGTAGAGAAAGTCATGTATATAAAACATTTGACTATCACTTAAAGTCTACTGTATTCCCTTGTAACTACAATAAGATAATGTTTATCTTGAAGTAGCTAGAGCAATAAATGTTTGTACAAGAGTATAGAAAGTCATGTATATAAAACATTTGACTATCACTTAAAGTCTCCTGTATTCCCTTGTAACTACAATAAGATAATGTTTATCTTGAAGTAGATAGAGCAATAAGTGTTTGTACAAGAGTATAGAAAGTCATGTATATAAAACATTTGACTATCACTTAAAGTCTCCTGTATTCCCTTGTAACTACAATAAGATAATGTTTATCCTGAAGTAGATAGAGCAATAAGTGTTTGTACAAGAGTAGAGAAAGTCATGTATTAAAACATATGATTATCACTTAAAGTCTACTGTATTCCCTTGTAACTACAATAAGATAATGTTTATCTTGAAGTAGATAGAGCAATGAGTGTAGTATTTTTGCGGTAAATACGTGACATATGTACATCACAAGTGAATGTCAATGTAGCGTGTGGGAGGAAGTTGTAGCAGTAACGAGGTATGTTACTGGTGCAGCGGACCGAACAACCACAGGTACTGTCACTGCGCATGCTCACCCTAGCTGCGCTGTCAAACTTTCACCATTACAAATCGACTTTCTCCAACTTTGGATAAAAACTTTATAAAATCACATTTTCAGTGCGCCATTCTCATAACCTCACTAAATGAAAGAGGTTAACTTCATTTTACCTCCTCTAAAACTTCCTTTTTGAAAAAACATTACATGAAGCACTCAAGTGACTCTCTCACTCAATGTGCTCACCAACGCTTATTATTCTGCAAAACACTTCACACATATTTTGACCTGCCTCAGTAGCGTGTCCGCCTCAAGCACAAGAAGTCCCTTTCGCGATTCTCCGTCCCTTATCCTGTTTTTCCCTTATCCTGAAAGAAGAATGTCTGTAACTCTAAGCTCTCTGTACCCTGTACTTATTTGAACATCATTTCATTCATCGTCCGATATGACTAAACGTTGGAGGTTTTCTCTTATCCTGAAAGATGAATGTCTGGTAACTCTAAGCTCTCTGTACCCTGTACTTATTTGAACATCATTTCATTCATCGTCCGATATGACTAAACGTTGGAGGTTTTCTCTTATCCTGAAAGATGAATGTCTGGTAACTCTAAGCTCTGTGTACCCTGTACTCATTTGAACATCATTCCATTCATCGTCCGATATGACTTGACGTTGGAGGTTTTCTCTTATCCTGAAAGATGAATGTCTGGTAACTCTAAGCTCTATGTACCCTGTACTCATTTGAACATCATTTCATTCATCGTCCGATATGACTCAACGTTGGAGGTTTTCTCTTATCCTGAAAGATGAATGTCTGGTAACTCTAAGCTCTATGTACACTGTACTCATTTGAACATCATTTCATTCATCGTCCGACATGACTCAACGTTGGAGGATTGCTCTTATCCTGAAAGATGAATGTCTGGTAACTCTAAGCTCTGTGTACCCTGTACTCATTTGAACATCATTTCATTCATCGTCTGATATGACTTAACGTTGGAGGTTTTCTCTTATCCTGAAAGATGAATGTCTGGTAACTCTAAGCTCTGTGTACCCTGTACTCATTTGAACATCATTTCATTCATCGTCCGATATGACTCAACGTTGGAGGATTGCTCTTATCCTGAAAGATGAATGTCTGGTAACTCTAAGCTCTGTGTACCCTGTACTCATTTGAACATCATTTCATTCATCGTCCGATATGACTTAACCTTGGAGGTTTCCTCTTATTCTGAAAGATGAATGTCTGGTAACTCTAAGCTCTATGTACCCTGTACTTATTTGAACATCATTTCATTCATCGTCCGATATGACTAAACGTTGGAGGTTTTCTCTTATACTGAAAGATGAATGTCTGGTAACTCTAAGCTCTATGTACCCTGTACTTATTTGAACATCATTTCATTCATCGTCCGATATGACTTAACGTTGGAGGTTTCTCTTATCCTGAAAGATGAATGTCTGGTAACTCTAAGCTCTATGTACCCTGTACTCATTTGAATATCATTTCGTTCATCGTCCGATATGACTTAACTTTGGAGGTTTTTTCTTATCCTGAAAGATGAATGTCTGACAACTCTAAGCTCTATGTACCCTGTACTCATTTGAACAACATTTCATTCATCGTCCGATATGACTTAGCGTTGGAGGTTTTCTCTTATCCTGAAAGATGAAT
The DNA here is from genome assembly GCA_030765055.1 of Mantis religiosa. Classification (NCBI taxonomy): domain Eukaryota; kingdom Metazoa; phylum Arthropoda; class Insecta; order Mantodea; family Mantidae; genus Mantis; species Mantis religiosa. Next base: position 5,880,022 of record CM060952.1, read on the forward strand.
ATCTGATAACTCTAAGCTCTATGTACCCTGTACTCATTTGTTCATCATTTCATTCATCGTCCGACATGTCCTAACGTTGGAGGTTTTCTCTTATCCTGAAAGATGAATGTCTGGTAACTCTAAGCTCTATGTACCCTGTAGTCATTTGCTCATCATTTCATTCATCGTCCGATATGACTTAACATTGGAGGTTTTCTCTTATCCTGAAAGATGAATGTCTGGTAACTCTAAGCTCTATGTACCCTGTACTCATTTGAACATCATTTCATTCATCGTCCGATATGACTTAGCGTTGGAGGTTTTCTCTTATCCTGAAAGATGAATGTCTGATAACTCTAAGCTCTATGAACCCTGTACTTATTTGAACATCATTTCATTCATCGTCCGATATGACTAATCGTTGGAGGTTTTCTCTTATACTGAAAGATGAATGTCTGGTAACTCTAAGCTCTATGTAACCTGTACTTATTTGAACATCATTTCATTCATCGTCCGATATGACTTAACGTTGGAGGTTTTCTCTTATCCTGAAAGATGAATGTCTGGTAACTCTAAGCTCTATGTACCCTGTACTCATTTGAACATCATTTCGTTCATCGTCCGATATGACTTAGCGTTGGAGGTTTTCTCTTATCCTGAAAGATGAATGTCTGATAACTCTAAGCTCTATGTACCCTGTACTCATTTGTTCATCATTTCATTCATCGTCCGATATGACTTAACGTTGGAGGTTTTCTCTTATCCTGAAAGATGAATGTCTGATAACTCTAAGCTCTATGTATCCTGTACTCATTTGTACATCATTTCATTCATCGTCCGATATGACTTAACGTTGTACGTTTTCTCTTTTAGTGAAAGATGAATGTCTGTTAACTCTAAGCTCTATGTACCCTGTACTCATTTGAACATCATTTCATTCATCGTCCGATATGACTTAGCGTTGGAGGTTTTCTCTTATCCTGAAAGATGAATGTCTGATAACTCTAAGCTCTATGTACCCTGTACTCATTTGAACATCATTTCGTTCATCGTCCGATATGACTTAACGTTGGAGGTTTTTTCATATACTGAAAGATGAATGTCTGGTAACTCTAAGCTCTATGTACCCTGTACTCATTTTTACATCATTTCATTCATCGTCCGATATGACTTAACGTTGGAGGTTTTCTCTTATCCTGAAAGATGAATGTCTGGTAACTCTAAGCTCTATGTATCCTGTACTCATTTGTACATCATTTCATTCATCGTCCGATATGACTTAACGTTGTACGTTTTCTCTTTTAGTGAAAGATGAATGTCTGTTAACTCTAAGCTCTATGTACCCTGTACTCATTTGAACATCATTTCATTCATCGTCCGATATGACTTAGCCTTGGAGGTTTTCTCTTATCCTGAAAGATGAATGTCTGCTAACTCTAAGCTCTATGTATCCTGTACTTATTTGAACATCATTTCATTCATCGTCCGATATGACTTAACGTTGGAGGTTTCTCTTATCCTGAAAGATGAATGTCTGGTAACTCTAAGCTCTATGTACCCTGTACTCATTTGAACATCATTTCATTCATCGTCCGATATGACTTAGCGTTTGAGGATTTCTCTTATCCTGAAAGATGAATGTCTGACAACTCTAAGCTCTATGTACCCTGTACTCATTTGAACACCATTTCATTCATCGTCCGATATGACTTAGCGTTGGAGGTTTTCTCTTATCCTGAAAGATGAATGTGTGATAACTCTAAGCTCTATGTACCCTGTACTCATTTGAACACCATTTCATTCATCGTCCGATATGACTTAGCGTTGGGGGTTTTCTCTTATCCTGAAAGATGAATGTCTGGTAACTCTAAGCTCTATGTACCCTGTAGTCATTTGCTCATCATTTCATTCATCGTCCGATATGACTTAACGTTGGAGGTTTTCTCTTATCCTGAAAGATGAATGTCTGAAAACTCTAAGCTCTATGTACCCTGTACTCACTTGAACATCATTTCATTCATCGTCCGATATGACTTAACGTTGGAGGTTTTCTCTTATCCTGAAGGATGAATGACTGATAACCCTAAGCTCTATGTACCCTGTAGTCATTTGCTCATCATTTCATTCATCGTCCGATATGACTTAACGTTGTACGTTTTCTCTTTTAGTGAAAGATGAATGTCTGTTAACTCTAAGCTCTATGTACCCTGTACTCATTTGAACATCATTTCATTCATCGTCCGATATGACTTAGCGTTGGAGGTTTTCTCTTATCCTGAAAGATGAATGTCTGATAACTCTAAGCTCTATGTACCCTGTACTCATTTGAACATCATTTCGTTCATCGTCCGATATGACTTAACGTTGGAGGTTTTTTCTTATACTGAAAGATGAATGTCTGGTAACTCTAAGCTCTATGTACCCTGTACTCATTTTTACATCATTTCATTCATCGTCCGATATGACTTAACGTTGGAGGTTTTCTCTTATCCTGAAAGATGAATGTCTGGTAACTCTAAGCTCTATGTACCCTGTACTCATTTGAACATCATTTCGTTCATCGTCCGATATGACTTAACGTTGGAGGTTTTTTCTTATACTGAAAGATGAATGTCTGGTAACTCTAAGCTCTATGTACCCTGTACTCATTTGTACATCATTTCATTCATCGTCCGATATGACTTAGCCTTGGAGGTTTTCTCTTATCCTGAAAGATGAATGTCTGATAACTCTAAGCTCTATGTATCCTGTACTCATTTGTTCATCATTTCATTCATCGTCCGACATGACCTAACGTTGGAGGTTTTCTCTTATCCTGAAAGATGAATGTCTGGTAACTCTAAGCTCTATGTACCCTGTAGTCATTTGCTCATCATTTCATTCATCGTCCGATATGACTTAACGTTGGAGGTTTTCTCTTATCCTGAAAGATGAATGTCTGGTAACTCTAAGCTCTATGTACCCTGTACTCATTTGAACATCATTTCATTCATCGTCCGATATGACTTAGCGTTGGAGGTTTTCTCTTATCCTGAAAGATGAATGTCTGATAACTCTAAGCTCTATGAACCCTGTACTTATTTGAACATCATTTCATTCATCGTCCGATATGACTAATCGTTGGAGGTTTTCTCTTATACTGAAAGATGAATGTCTGGTAACTCTAAGCTCTATGTAACCTGTACTTATTTGAACATCATTTCATTCATCGTCCGATATGACTTAACGTTGGAGGTTTTCTCTTATCCTGAAAGATGAATGTCTGGTAACTCTAAGCTCTATGTACCCTGTACTCATTTGAACATCATTTCGTTCATCGTCCGATATGACTTAGCGTTGGAGGTTTTCTCTTATCCTGAAAGATGAATGTCTGATAACTCTAAGCTCTATGTACCCTGTACTCATTTGTTCATCATTTCATTCATCGTCCGATATGACTTAACGTTGGAGGTTTTCTCTTATCCTGAAAGATGAATGTCTGATAACTCTAAGCTCTATGTATCCTGTACTCATTTGTACATCATTTCATTCATCGTCCGATATGACTTAACGTTGTACGTTTTCTCTTTTAGTGAAAGATGAATGTCTGTTAACTCTAAGCTCTATGTACCCTGTACTCATTTGAACATCATTTCATTCATCGTCCGATATGACTTAGCGTTGGAGGTTTTCTCTTATCCTGAAAGATGAATGTCTGATAACTCTAAGCTCTATGTACCCTGTACTCATTTGAACATCATTTCGTTCATCGTCCGATATGACTTAACGTTGGAGGTTTTTTCATATACTGAAAGATGAATGTCTGGTAACTCTAAGCTCTATGTACCCTGTACTCATTTTTACATCATTTCATTCATCGTCCGATATGACTTAACGTTGGAGGTTTTCTCTTATCCTGAAAGATGAATGTCTGGTAACTCTAAGCTCTATGTATCCTGTACTCATTTGTACATCATTTCATTCATCGTCCGATATGACTTAACGTTGTACGTTTTCTCTTTTAGTGAAAGATGAATGTCTGTTAACTCTAAGCTCTATGTACCCTGTACTCATTTGAACATCATTTCATTCATCGTCCGATATGACTTAGCCTTGGAGGTTTTCTCTTATCCTGAAAGATGAATGTCTGCTAACTCTAAGCTCTATGTATCCTGTACTTATTTGAACATCATTTCATTCATCGTCCGATATGACTTAACGTTGGAGGTTTCTCTTATCCTGAAAGATGAATGTCTGGTAACTCTAAGCTCTATGTACCCTGTACTCATTTGAACATCATTTCATTCATCGTCCGATATGACTTAGCGTTTGAGGATTTCTCTTATCCTGAAAGATGAATGTCTGACAACTCTAAGCTCTATGTACCCTGTACTCATTTGAACACCATTTCATTCATCGTCCGATATGACTTAGCGTTGGAGGTTTTCTCTTATCCTGAAAGATGAATGTGTGATAACTCTAAGCTCTATGTACCCTGTACTCATTTGAACACCATTTCATTCATCGTCCGATATGACTTAGCGTTGGGGGTTTTCTCTTATCCTGAAAGATGAATGTCTGGTAACTCTAAGCTCTATGTACCCTGTAGTCATTTGCTCATCATTTCATTCATCGTCCGATATGACTTAACGTTGGAGGTTTTCTCTTATCCTGAAAGATGAATGTCTGAAAACTCTAAGCTCTATGTACCCTGTACTCACTTGAACATCATTTCATTCATCGTCCGATATGACTTAACGTTGGAGGTTTTCTCTTATCCTGAAGGATGAATGACTGATAACCCTAAGCTCTATGTACCCTGTAGTCATTTGCTCATCATTTCATTCATCGTCCGATATGACTTAACGTTGTACGTTTTCTCTTTTAGTGAAAGATGAATGTCTGTTAACTCTAAGCTCTATGTACCCTGTACTCATTTGAACATCATTTCATTCATCGTCCGATATGACTTAGCGTTGGAGGTTTTCTCTTATCCTGAAAGATGAATGTCTGATAACTCTAAGCTCTATGTACCCTGTACTCATTTGAACATCATTTCGTTCATCGTCCGATATGACTTAACGTTGGAGGTTTTTTCTTATACTGAAAGATGAATGTCTGGTAACTCTAAGCTCTATGTACCCTGTACTCATTTTTACATCATTTCATTCATCGTCCGATATGACTTAACGTTGGAGGTTTTCTCTTATCCTGAAAGATGAATGTCTGGTAACTCTAAGCTCTATGTACCCTGTACTCATTTGAACATCATTTCGTTCATCGTCCGATATGACTTAACGTTGGAGGTTTTTTCTTATACTGAAAGATGAATGTCTGGTAACTCTAAGCTCTATGTACCCTGTACTCATTTGTACATCATTTCATTCATCGTCCGATATGACTTAACGTTGTACGTTTTCTCTTTTAGTGAAAGATGAATGTCTGTTAACTCTAAGCTCTATGTACCCTGTACTCATTTGAACATCATTTCATTCATCGTCCGATATGACTTAGCCTTGGAGGTTTTCTCTTATCCTGAAAGATGAATGTCTGGTAACTCTAAGCTCTATGTACCCTGTACTCATTTGAACATCAATTCATTCATCGTCCGATATGACTTAACGTTGGAGGTTTTTTCATATACTGAAAGATGAATGTCTGGTAACTCTAAGCTCTATGTACCCTGTACTCATTCTTACATCATTTCATTCATCGTCCGATATGACTTAACGTTGGAGGTTTTCTCTTATCCTGAAAGATGAATGTCTGATAACTCTAAGCTCTATGTATCCTGTACTCATTTGTACATCATTTCATTCATCGTCCGATATGACTTAACGTTGTACGTTTTCTCTTTTAGTGAAAGATGAATGTCTGTTAACTCTAAGCTCTATGTACCCTGTACTCATTTGAACATCATTTCATTCATCGTCCGATATGACTTAGCCTTGGAGGTTTTCTCTTATCCTGAAAGATGAATGTCTGCTAACTCTAAGCTCTATGTATCCTGTACTTATTTGAACATCATTTCATTCATCGTCCGATATGACTTAACGTTGGACGTTTCTCTTATCCTGAAAGATGAATGTCTGGTAACTCTAAGCTCTATGTACCCTGTACTCATTTGAACATCATTTCATTCATCGTCCGATATGACTTAGCGTTTGAGGATTTCTCTTATCCTGAAAGATGAATGTCTGACAACTCTAAGCTCTATGTACCCTGTACTCATTTGAACACCATTTCATTCATCGTCCGATATGACTTAGCGTTGGAGGTTTTCTCTTATCCTGAAAGATGAATGTCTGATAACTCTAAGCTCTATGTACCCTGTACTCATTTGAACACCATTTCATTCGTCGTCCGATATGACTTAGCGTTGGGGGTTTTCTCTTATCCTGAAAGATGAATGTCTGGTAACTCTAAGCTCTATGTACCCTGTAGTCATTTGCTCATCATTTCATTCATCGTCCGATATGACTTAACGTTGGAGGTTTTCTCTTATCCTGAAAGATGAATGTCTGAAAACTCTAAGCTCTATATACCCTGTACTCACTTGAACATCATTTCATTCATCGTCCGATATGACTTAACGTTGGAGGTTTTCTCTTATCCTGAAGGATGAATGTCTGATAACCCTAAGCTCTATGTACCCTGTAGTCATTTGCTCATCATTTCATTCATCGTCCGATATGACTTAACGTTGTACGTTTTCTCTTTTAGTGAAAGATGAATGTCTGTTAACTCTAAGCTCTATGTACCCTGTACTCATTTGAACATCATTTCATTCATCGTCCGATATGACTTAGCGTTGGAGGTTTTCTCTTATCCTGAAAGATGAATGTCTGATAACTCTAAGCTCTATGTACCCTGTACTCATTTGAACATCATTTCGTTCATCGTCCGATATGACTTAACGTTGGAGGTTTTTTCTTATACTGAAAGATGAATGTCTGGTAACTCTAAGCTCTATGTACCCTGTACTCATTTTTACATCATTTCATTCATCGTCCGATATGACTTAACGTTGGAGGTTTTCTCTTATCCTGAAAGATGAATGTCTGGTAACTCTAAGCTCTATGTACCCTGTACTCATTTGAACATCATTTCGTTCATCGTCCGATATGACTTAACGTTGGAGGTTTTTTCTTATACTGAAAGATGAATGTCTGGTAACTCTAAGCTCTATGTACCCTGTACTCATTTGTACATCATTTCATTCATCGTCCGATATGACTTAGCCTTGGAGGTTTTCTCTTATCCTGAAAGATGAATGTCTGATAACTCTAAGCTCTATGTATCCTGTACTCATTTGTATATCATTTCATTCATCGTCCGATATGACTTAACGTTGTACGTTTTCTCTTTTAGTGAAAGATGAATGTCTGTTAACTCTAAGCTCTATGTACCCTGTACTCATTTGAACATCATTTCATTCATCGTCCGATATGACTTAGCCTTGGAGGTTTTCTCTTATCCTGAAAGATGAATGTCTGGTAACTCTAAGCTCTATGTACCCTGTACTCATTTGAACATCATTTCATTCATCGTCCGATATGACTTAACGTTGGAGGTTTTTTCATATACTGAAAGATGAATGTCTGGTAACTCTAAGCTCTATGTACCCTGTACTCATTTTTACATCATTTCATTCATCGTCCGATATGACTTAACGTTGGAGGTTTTCTCTTATCCTGAAAGATGAATGTCTGATAACTCTAAGCTCTATGTATCCTGTACTCATTTGTACATCATTTCATTCATCGTCCGATATGACTTAACGTTGTACGTTTTCTCTTTTAGTGAAAGATGAATGTCTGTTAACTCTAAGCTCTATGTACCCTGTACTCATTTGAACATCATTTCATTCATCGTCCGATATGACTTAGCCTTGGAGGTTTTCTCTTATCCTGAAAGATGAATGTCTGCTAACTCTAAGCTCTATGTATCCTGTACTTATTTGAACATCATTTCATTCATCGTCCGATATGACTTAACGTTGGAGGTTTCTCTTATCCTGAAAGATGAATGTCTGGTAACTCTAAGCTCTATGTACCCTGTACTCATTTGAACATCATTTCATTCATCGTCCGATATGACTTAGCGTTTGAGGATTTCTCTTATCCTGAAAGATGAATGTCTGACAACTCTAAGCTCTATGTACCCTGTACTCATTTGAACACCATTTCATTCATCGTCCGATATGACTTAGCGTTGGAGGTTTTCTCTTATCCTGAAAGATGAATGTCTGATAACTCTAAGCTCTATGTACCCTGTACTCATTTGAACACCATTTCATTCATCGTCCGATATGACTTAGCGTTGGGGGTTTTCTCTTATCCTGAAAGATGAATGTCTGGTAACTCTAAGCTCTATGTACCCTGTAGTCATTTGCTCATCATTTCATTCATCGTCCGATATGACTTAACGTTGGAGGTTTTCTCTTATCCTGAAAGATGAATGTCTGAAAACTCTAAGCTCTATGTATCCTGTACTCACTTGAACATCATTTCATTCATCGTCCGATATGACTTAACGTTGGAGGTTTTCTCTTATCCTGAAGGATGAATGTCTGATAACCCTAAGCTCTATGTACCCTGTAGTCATTTGCTCATCATTTCATAATTCGTCCGATATGACTTAACGTTGGAGGTTTTCTCTTATACTGAAAGATGAATGTCTGATAACTCTAAGCTCTATGTACCCTGTACTCATTTGAACATCATTTCCTTCATCGTCCGATATGACTTAACGTTGGAGGTTTTCTCTTATCCTGAAAGATGAATGTCTGGTAACTCTAAGCTCTCTGTATTCTGTACTTATTTGAACATCATTGTATTCATCGTGCGATATGAATTAACGTTGGAGGTTTTCTCTTATCCTGAAAGATGAATGTCTGGTAACTCTAAGCTCTATGTACTCTGTACTCATTTGAATAATTTCATTCATCGTCCGATATGACTTAACGTTGGAGGTTTTCTCTTATCCTGAAAGATGAATGTCTGGTAACTCTAAGCTCTATGTACTCTGTACTCATTTGAACATCATTTCATTCATCGTCTGATATGGTTTAACGATATGAATGAAATAATGTTCAAATGAGTACAGGGTACATAGAGCTTTAAAGGGAAAACATTATCTACGTAACTCACGTGGATAGAGATTGGAACTCGGGACCTAGACACATTATGACCACACCATAGTTTTACTACTTCTAGGGATAGAGACGTTTAATACGCTCAAAAATAATCTTTTTTTTTTTGACCAGTGTTCTATTTTGAGTGTTCTCTCAGTGCCGCCGGTGTGTTGAAGATTCATGCTCGGGAGCTGTATTACGTGGGAGTAAGATTTGGCGATTTCCCATTGTTAATATTGAAGTAAATATTAAACAAATGAGAGCAGAGGTCTGTTACACTGGGCAGCTGTTGAGAACGGCTTCCCTCCAACAATTTGCTAATAATTATTGGAGAAGGCGGCGGCGTGGAAGCGAATTAAGAGGGGAAAGTCTACAGGAGCAGTTCAATAAATAACCGGAAGGGGGCCTAGGGCTCATCTGCATTAAGGTTCGCTCGCTCCCTCGCTAGCTCTCAGATTTAATTCTGCTCAAATCCTTGAATTTAATATCACACCTAAACACCAACCACATTTCTGTATATTAATGAGAGATTTCACCATCGACTGAACCAATATACCCTAAGAGCTCATAGCTCTGTTACGTGCTCCTTTATGGGAATATGCAAGTACAGTGCTTTTAAGCGATAGGCAGATGTTTTACTGATGCTTTGCATATACAAATATAATAAGTTGTAACTTAAAACTTCACTTATCTAATAAGAAATGACGATAATTCTTATAAATTCTCCAGGATTGTGATTTCATGTATACTGATACACATCTTCAGCTGGAAAAACAAAACTGTCGTCATAGATACTAAACATTAGAAGTCGATCGATATGTTTTTGTTAGTCATACCAAGATACTACACATTTTCTTGCTGATTTTTTATGTGTGGTTTTTTTTTTCGAAATGCAAGTCACTAAAGCATTCCCTTTAATTTTTAAATTTTGGTGTAAATTTGTTGATGATATGTTTGCAATTGTTACTGATAAACTCACAAACGATGCTTTAAAGTTACTAAATTTGCAAGGTAAAGCTATACAATTTACTTTAGAAACTGAAATTCATGGATTTCTTCGTTTTCTAGGTCTAAAGATAATAATAAATAATAATATATTAAACTTTGGTATTTATAGGAAGTCTACTCATATTGATAATTACATCAAAAATAAAAGTTTTAACCCTTTTTCACATAAATTTGTTGTTTTCAATAGTTTGATTTATAAATTAATACACATACCCCTGAGTAAAGAATAATTTAATAAAGAATATAAACATATTATTGGTACTGCTTTAATTAATGGTTTTAATAAAGATTTTATAAATAAAACAATTCAAAAACTCAAATATCAGAAAACTGTTAATGGTATTTCCACTCTTACAAAGATAAAAGACGATCATAATTTTAAAAAATTTACTTACCACCCTTTGGTTAATAAACATTTTCAAAAAACTTTTAAACAGTTTGGTAAACGTCAGTTCTTCAAAATAAATATAGTATTAAAAATGCATTGCATTTTTCTACAGAAGATAAAATTCCTAATAATAAAAATCTAGTATTTATCATGGAAACGTAGAGTCAGACTGAAAAATTCAATGCCATAGCTGGGATTTGAACCACGGATCTTCTGGTTTCCGTCCAGCCGCACTACCATTGTGCTACTATGGCCAACGTGCCGACATGACATTAAATTCTCCAACTGACTCGTATTTTCTACACACGGCCAGTGTGAAAGAATAATTAATTTCCATTAATTAACCTAATAGTGGTTAACTATAAAGCCCGGGTCTTAAAGTACTTACAGCATAGTAAGTCGTCATTAAGGTAGTTGTCTCATGTGTTTATGAGAACTCCTAACTGGTTTACCGAGATAAACACGAGTCAGTTGTACCTAATAGTGGTCCGAACTATAAAGCCCGGGACTTAAAGTACTTACAGCATAGTAAGTCGTCATTAAGGTAGTTGTCTCATGTGTTTATGAGAACTCCTAGTGGTTTACCGGGATAAACACGAGTCAGTTGTACTTAATAGTGGTCCGAACTATAAAGCCCGGGCCTTAAAGTACTTACAGCATAGTAAGTCGACATTAAGGTAGTTGTCTCATGTGTTTATGAGAACTCCTAGTGGTTTACCGGGATAAACACGAGTCAGTTGTACCTAATAGTGGTCCGAACTATAAAGTCCGGGCCTTAAAGTACTTACAGCATAGTAAGTCACCATTAAGGTAGTTGTCTCATGTGTTTATGAGAACTCCTAGTGGTTTACCGGGATAAACACGAGTCAGTTGTACCTAATAGTGGTCCAAACTATAAAGCCCGGGCCTTAAAGTACTTACAGCATAGTAAGTCGCCATTAAGGTAGTTGTCTCATGTGTTTATGAGAACTCCTAGTGGTTTACCGAGATAAACACGAGTCAGTTGTACCTAATAGTGGTCCGAACTATAAAGTCCGGGCCTTAAAGTACTTACAGCATAGTAAGTCGACATTAAGATAGTTGTCTCATGTGTTTATGAGAACTCCTAAGTGGTTTACCGGGATAAACACGAGTCAGTTGTACCTAATAGTGGTCCGAACTATAAAGTCCGGGCCTTAAAGTACTTACAGCATAGTAAGTCGACATTAAGGTAGTTGTCTCATGTGTTTATGAGAACTCCTAGTGGTTTACCGGAAAAAACACGAGTCAGTTATACCTAATAGTGGTCCGAACTATAAAACCCGGGCCTTAAATTACTTACAGCATAGTAAGTCGTCATTAAGGTAGTTGTCTCATGTGTTTATGAGAACTCCTAGTGGTTTACCGGGAAAAACACTAGTCAGTTGTACCTAATAGTGGTCCGAACTATAAAGTCCGGGCCTTAAAGTACTTACAGCATAGTAAGTCGACATTAAGGTAGTTGTCTCATGTGTTTATGAGAACTCCTAGTGGTTTACCGGGAAAAACACTAGTCAGTTGTACCTAATAGTGGTCCGAACTATAAAGCCCGGGCCTTAAAGTACTTACAGCATAGTAAGTCGACATTAAGGTAGTTGTCTCATGTGTTTATGAGAACTCCTAGTAGTTTACCGGGAAAAACACGAGTCAGTTATACCTAACAGTGGTCCGAACTATAAAGTCCGGGCCCTAAAGTACTTACAGCATAGTAAGTCGACATTAAGGTAGTTGTCTCATGTGTTTATGAGAACTCCTAGTGGTTTACCGGGAAAAACACTAGTCAGTTGTACCTAATAGTGGTCCGAACTATAAAGCCCGGGCCTTAAAGTACTTACAAGTAGTAAGTCGTCATTAAGGTAGTTGTCTCATGTGTTTATGAGAACTCCTAGTGGTTTACCGGGAAAAACACTAGTCAGTTGTACCTAATAGTGGTCCGAACTATAAAGTCCGGGCCTTAAAGTACTTACAAGTAGTAAGTCGTCATTAAGGTAGTTGTCTCATGTGTTTATGAGAGCTCCTAGTAGTTTACCGGGAAAAACACGAGTCAGTTATACCTAATAGTGGTCCGAACTATAAAGTCCGGGCCTTAAAGTACTTACAGCATAGTAAGTCGACAGTAAGGTAGTTGTCTCATGTGTTTATGAGAACTCCTAGTGGTTTACCGGGAAAAACACTAGTCAGTTGTACCTAATAGTGGTCCGAACTATAAAGCCCGGGCCTTAAAGTACTTACAAGTAGTAAGTCGTCATTAAGGTAGTTGTCTCATGTGTTTATGAGAACTCCTAAGTGGTTTACCGGGAAAAACACTAGTCAGTTATACCTAATAGTGGTCCGAACTATAAAGTCCGGGCCTTAAAGTACTTACAGCATAGTAAGTCGACATTAAGGTAGTTGTCTCATGTGTTTATGAGAACTCCTAGTGGTTTACCGGGAAAAACACTAGTCAGTTGTACCTAATAGTGGTCCGAACTATAAAGCCCGGGCCTTAAAGTACTTACAAGTAGTAAGTCGTCATTAAGGTAGTTGTCTCATGTGTTTATGAGAGCTCCTAGTAGTTTACCGGGATAAACACGAGTCAGTTGTACCTAATAGTGGTCCGAACTATAAAGCCCGGGTCTTAAAGTACTTACAGCATAGTAAGTCACCATTAAGGTAGTTGTCTCATGTGTTTATGAGAACTCCTAGTGGTTTACCGGTATAAACACGAGTCAGTTGTACCTAATAGTGGTTCGAACTATAAAGTCCGGGCCTTAAAGTACTTACAGCATAGTAAGTCGACATTAAAGTAGTTGTCTCATGTGTTTATGAGAACTCCTAAGTGGTTTACCGGGATAAACACGAGTCAGTTGTACCTAATAGTGGTCCGAACTATAAAGTCCGGGCCTTAAAGTACTTACAGCATAGTAAGTACCATTAAGGTAGTTGTCTCATGTGTTTATGAGAACTCCTAGTGGTTTACCGGGATAAACACGAGTCAGTTGTACCTAATAGTGGTCCGAACTATAAAGCCCGGGCCTTAAAGTACTTACAGCATAGTAAGTCGACATTAAGGTAGTTGTCTCATGTGTTTATGAGAACTCCTAGTGGTTTACCGGGATAAACACGAGTCAGTTGTACCTAATAGTGGTCCGAACTATAAAGTCCGGGCCTTAAAGTACTTACAGCATAGTAAGTCGACATTAAGGTAGTTGTCTCATGTGTTTATGAGAACTCCTAAGTGGTTTACCGGGATAAACACGAGTCAGTTGTACCTAATAGTGGTCCGAACTATAAAGTCCGGGCCTTAAAGTACTTACAGCATAGTAAGTCGACATTAAGATAGTTGTCTCATGTGTTTATGAGAACTCCTAGTGGTTTACCGGGAAAAACACGAGTCAGTTGTACCTAATAGTGGTCCGAACTATAAAGTCCGGGCCTTAAAGTACTTACAGCATAGAAAGTCATCATTAAGGTAGTTGTCTCATGTGTTTATGAGAACTCCTAGTGGTTTACCGGGATAAACACGAGTCAGTTGTACCTAATAGTGGTCCGAGCTATAAAGCCCGGTCCTTAAAGTACTTACAGCATAGTAAGTCGTCATTAAGGTAGTTGTCTCATGTGTTTATGAGAACTCCTAGTGGTTTACCGGGATAAACACGAGTCAGTTGTACCTAATGGTGGTCCGAACTATAAAGCCCGGGTCTTAAAGTACTTACAGCATAGTAAGTCGTCATTAAGGTAGTTGTCTCATGTGTTTATGAGCACTCCTAGTGGTTTATCGGGATAAACACGAGACAGTTGTACCTAATAGTGGTCCGAACTATAAAGTCCGGGCCTTAAAGTACTTACAGCACAGTAAGTCGTCATTAAGGTAGATGTCTCATGTGTTTATGAGAACTCCTAGTGGTTTACCGGGATAAACACGAGTTAGTTGGAGAATTTAATGTCATATCGGCACGTTGGCCATAGTAGCACAATGGTAGTGCGGCTGGACGGAAACCAGAAGTTCCGTGGTTCAAATCCCGGCTATGGCATTGAATTTTTCAGTCTGACTCTACGTTTCCACAATTTAGCCTACACACGGCCAGTGTGAAAGAATAATTAATTTCTATTAGTATTTATCAGTTTAATTGATTAGATTTTGATAAAGTTTATATTGGAAAGACAAAACGTACTTTAAAAACCAGAACGAAAGTACATTTTCGTAACATTAAGTATAAACAAATTGATAAATCTGCCATAGCAGATCATTTTTGGTAATTTAACCATGAAACAAATCCAGAAGTTAAATTATTAAAACAATTAAATAGTCCGGTAGATTTAATTATTTGGGAAAATATATTTATTTTAAAAAAGAAACATTGTCTAATTAATTTTGAAATACCAGCAGTCGATTCTATTTTTAAATTTGCTTTATTTATAGATTTTGGTATAACTAACAAGAACATATTAACATCTAGTGTTTAGTAACCATGACGACGGCTGAAAATGTGTAAAAGTTTCACATGAAATCGCGATTCCGGACAATTTATAAGAATTATCATCATTTCTTATAAGATAAGTGAAGTTTTAAGTTACAAATTGTTATATTTGTATATATTTGTTTGCTTCATATTTTACGTCCTCGAACTTTAAGTCATACTTGCATGATATCGATATATCGAACAATTCGCTCGATACTTCGTTAGTGATACTGCAATTTTCGTTTGATTTGAAAATCACAAAATATTACTGCCGCAAGTAGAACATTGTGCGAGCAATATGGTAAGTGTACACTAACATTATACCAGAAAATAATATTAGACCTGAAGCTTTCCTGGCGACGGCCATTTCCTCCGAGAGGAGTACGCCAAATCGTGTTCAGCTCCTCTTGGAAACCAGCCTTAAAATGGAAATCTGTCGACCTAAGAAGCAAAGATCAATACAGCTTGATAATCAAGTTACGTTACTTTGACACAATTTTCTATACTCACACCATCTCCTGAGCTGGCATTTAATTTACTGAAAACAGTCTTTTGTTCAGTAATGCGAATTTTGTTAGTGTTTTGTCTTTGTTTATATTTGTGTTATATCCAGTGTTTCATTTTGTGGTTATAACATTTTATAAATATCCTGATGATGGGAGAGATGCACACTCCCTAATCGTCTTTTCGCCTGGCTGTCTGCCCGAGAAGAAAGTGAACAAGAAAATAATCGTGTGTCAACTGTCAGTTAACAGTTCACAAGAAGAAATCACTACGGCGAGTTGTTACTCTTTCTAGTATACTGTGACGCAGGCGGTGAACTCGCGTTGCCGATCGATAATGCGGACTGGTGGTGGCGGGGGGGACGCAAGGGGTGGCACCTCCTCCTATCGCGCGAAGGTGCTCGAAGGCTCCAGAATGATTTCCCCCTCCATAATGGAAGAATCCAGAGGTTTCGGGGCGATCGATACAAGCGAGGCGACGGTTAGTGGAGTGGAGTGGAGGACGTCGCGGTGTGCGGACGTGTAGTGAGTGACCGTGAGCCGGGCGGACGTGTAGTTGAGTTTAGCGGACGTGTAAAGACGAACTGGCAAGGTTGAATGGTGTAAATTAAATTTCAATTGTGTACGTGCATCGGAACGGTAACGGACAAACTGGTAAATCGTAATTGTGTATAGTAAACTGTAATTGGAATAAGGTGAAAATAAAGAACATTATTAAGTTTGTGTAATTGGACTTTTTATTTCACGAGCCCACAAAGTCACAATACTGCATTACTGGGAAACAAATTAAACATTTCCAAAAATAAACAAATAAATAATTAGCCTTTAAATATTTGTGTATTCCACGTGGGAGACTATTTAGTACAGCAGGACTGATATGTGACTTGACCCCGAAATAGTGAAAATGCTAGTAAACTACAGTTACCTTGTACGTTTTAAGTTTCACACGCCACGTCCCAATTCTTTTTGTGGTGAGTGCTCTAATCGGCTCCCTTGTATCATCAAGCCTCTCTTCTGATATCACGATCCTGTACGCTTGGCTTTATTGACAAGTTCATGAATAGTTCACCTGATAGGAATTCGGGCACCTGCATAACCTTGTAGCAGAAAAGTATTTCACATACGTGTCATACAGAAAAATACATTGTTGTAAAGTGTACTGGGTCATTAGTAATGGAGAAATTATCAGCAAGAGACAGAACACGCACACAGAACTCTAACTCGTCACGCAGCCTCGGGGAACGCACGGTATAAGAAAAGTATAAGTACGTACAGTAGACATAAGTGACAGTCAAATGTTTCAAACAGCCGGTGATGTATTTGTATGTCCAAGAGATAAAACTGAATAACGAGTTGGGTATTGGACAATTCAGACGAGTAACAAGGAATATCTCGGTAGTGGTTGGCACTACAGATAAATTAATTTGTCATAAGTTGTGTACATTTGTCCAGCTCTTACAGTTTACCTGATATATCAAGACTTCTGAGGACATTCGCTGATTGTAGAGTTGATATGTTATCAAAGCACGAGCTGTGTTCAAGTTATAACAACTAGTTTTTTCAAGACTGGGACCAGAGAGGAAGTTGTGCTTTTTTAAAAAATGTATGAGGACTCTTTGTGAATGCGTGAGAGAGATGGCAGCACTGTACGGTGCATAGAACTCTAGTGACAGGACTTTTTTGATACTTAAAATGGCGACGTTTTCATTGCAAGAACAACGTGTAATCATTCGTTTTCTCCATTTTCGTGATGTGACAATCGATGAGACGTGGATGCCATTTTTCAACCCTGAAACGAAGCACCAGTCAGCTCAATGGAAGTACACAGACTCACCGCAGCCAAAAATGTTTCAGTGCTGGCAAAATGATGATGGTCATCTTCTGGGACAGCAGAAAGCATTCCAAAGGGCACTACAGTGACAGCTGCATCCTAGAGAAACCTTTTGAAGAATAAACTTCTCACAGCATTGCATGAAAAACGGGTGGAAGAGGTTAGATGTGTGCTGTTTCACCAAGACAACGCACCAGCACATCGTGCTGCGTACTCACCTGATCTGGCTCCTAGCGACTTTTGGTTGTTCTCTCCGTAGTTGTACCGCTGTTCCCTCAGCGATTTTCCAGTGGTCAAAACACACTCCTAAAGTAGCGTTCGCAGAAACCATCCAAACATGGTGATTACTTTGTGAGAACAAAATAGGTGTTACTACTTGAACGCACCTCATATTAAACATATTGTACGTTAAATGAATATATTACAGGATATTTTTTTTTTAAAGAAAAGAAAAGTTTTCCTAAAGATTTTAATGTCGTACCCTTAAGAATGCTGAGCTTAAAATATATTTAGACGTCCTTTGTTTTTGGGTTATACTGCTTACCCACACTCTGTTCGAAGATCTCAAAACATGCTTCTGAGGGCCGTTTCAGGAAATATTAGAAGTACTGGAGGTGATTTGGCAGGGATGTACCTATGCCGCCAAGTGTATGTCTGTCTCTCTGTTTCTTTCCTCCCATATGTTCACAACCGTTCTAGTTTCTGGTGTTTTCATGTATAGAGGAAGAGAGAGAGAGATGGTCGATCGTGATTTAGAGGTTGGATCCGGTAACAATGTGTTCCAAGCAATTTGGTATCTAGTGTCGTGTTGTGTGTACATCCGCGTGAACCAATGCTCA
Organism: Mantis religiosa; assembly: GCA_030765055.1. NCBI lineage: Eukaryota > Metazoa > Arthropoda > Insecta > Mantodea > Mantidae > Mantis > Mantis religiosa. The sequence goes on from CM060952.1 coordinate 5,898,145, forward strand.
GAATGATACGAGCAGGTCAAAATGTTGACATGTCAGGACATGACAAGAGCCGGTCATAATGGTGTGAGCTGGCTTTGAACTCGTGACCTATCGGCGTCTAACTCAATCAATCAGACCGACTTTCTTGGAGAGAAAGTAATAAATAAAGGAAACAGAACCACAATTTCAATTAGTATTCTACATGTTCGACAAAATTTGCAACGGCAACGTATAATTTTTTCTCTCTCCTGGCCTCTCCGCACCGTCTTTTCTCTCCCTCTATCCCCTCCCTTTATCCTTCCCTCTTCCCTCATTTCCCCTCCCTCTGCCCTCCCTCTTCTCAACCTCTTCCCTCCCTATGTACCAATCCCTCTCTTAAATATCTTGTTCAGTTAGAACGACAATTTCTTGTTCTATATTACCGCACGGGTAAATCCGCACAGCGGATAGGTACCGTGGCGCGCAACCCTCCGCCCGGGAGAACCCGGGCGACCCGCACCTGCTCTTGGCTCTTGACGACAATTTCATTGTAAAGATTTGGTTGCTATGGGAACACATCCTCTACACTCGATATCTTGAAGTAGAAAACACTTGTAACGAGACCTAGCAGACTGACAGTCGAAAAGGAGAAATATATCACAACAAGTGATTGATTCCCTGCTTCAGTTAAAATGGGAACATCTTATAAAATAACTAGAAATTCATTCGTTACACTGTGTAATGACTTGGTGTCGCTGAAAGTGAGTTGTGGTGAACCTCGCTGACAATCCAGTTGCCGGAATGCAGAAGCTCCACGGCCGCTATCTTACCTTCAGAGGCGGTCTCACAAGGGAAGTCATAATTCAGCTATCAATTAAAATAAAATGGCAGTTCCTCCTTTGCTGTATAAAATTTGTATTTCAATTAAAAGGAAACTTTTCCAACCTTTCAATGCAAGCAGAAAGACACGCACCATCACGTCCATTTGCAGAAGACCAAAATGGCGGCAAGTGCCTCGGCTTTTACAACTCTGCCGTTACCATAACGACAACTAAACATCTTTCAGCTTTTCTACATATATCGTCATTCATTTTTAAATAAATATTTCTTAACCTAATTTTAACATTTAAATAATACTTATTTTATAAAGGATTGTCAAACTATTTAAAGTGAGACATCTGTTATATTAATTACTTAAATCGTTTCAACTGAATATGTAAATTGTAGAGAAAATTGTTAAACAAAAATGTTGCCATAGCAAGCAAAACTTTTGTTATGGAAACCTACCTTCATAAACTAAACCATGAATTACTATGTAGCTATTTAGGTTATGTTCGTAATGGACGTAGTTTTGTTCTCAGAAAGTTAAATGTGGCCTGCCTTTAATGTTACTTTATTTACATTATTTCTTATTAAAAGTCAGCACAGTGCGCAGAAGTAAGAATTCTAATGATAAAAACACTTCGGATAGTTATTTATGCTGGAGAATGAAGTAGATGTAAACAAAAACACGTGACCTTTGATCGTAGCGCGTCTTCACAATTTCCATGATGCCTACGCGCTACTGAGGTGTGGAGTCTTGAGTTCGTTTTTTTAAAGCGCACAAGTGCATACTTCAGCTATAAAAACATATACTAATAGATAGTTAAGTTAGTTTGTAAAGTAAATCATGCTGCGCGTGCATATTGAAGGAACTCCGTAAAACGCGGTAAGTTTATTATTTAGACGAGACGTGGGTTAACGAGGGACACACGACACCACATGCAATTTGATCTGGTTTAAGAGCAGGACTTAGTAATTCTACGGGGAAGGGTAAGCGTCTTAATAGTTTTGCACATAGGAAGTGATGATGGCTTCGTCGAGGGTAACGAGCTTGTGTTCGTCCCCAAAACAACGGAAGACTATCATAAAGAAATGAATGGCGACGTATTAAAATCCTGGTTTGAAAAGATTCTCCCCAAATGACAACCGAATAGCGTTGTTGTGATGGCCAATGCGTCCTACCACAGTGTGAGGTTAGAACGCATAACAAACAAGTGACGTCAAAACATGGCTACCACGAGGGTCATGTTAAGGCGGAATTGCTGGCAGTGGTCAGGTCTCGCGTTAAAGAGTACGAAAAATACGTAAGTAGCATTTAATTTTCATGGATACGTGATACTTAGCTCAAAAATGTGCCTGTAGTGTCGAAAATTTACGAGAGCTGTTCAATAAAGAATGATCACAATTTTTTTGAGAACGTACCTTTACTCATCCTCATAATTTTGATGGCCCTTCTCCAAATAGTCTCCCCTGAATGCGATGTACTTGTCCCAGCGTTTCTGCCAGTCTTCAAAGACATGCTGGAAACCATTTTTGAGACATCCTTCAAAATCGCCTCCGCAGACTTCGCCACTGCTTCTGATGATGGATAATGTCTCCCACGAAGAGTTTCTTCAAGTTAGGGAATAGAAAAAGTCACATGGAGCTACATCCGGACTATAGGGAGAGTGAGGCATGCACTTCACGTTGATTTTGGCAAGATATTCATCAACAACATTGGCAATATGCGGCCGAGCATTATCGTGGTGCAGCATCCAGTCTGCTTCACGGAAATGTGGTCCATTACGTCTGATATGGACTTGCAATGTTTCCAGGACATCCCTGTAGTGTTCTCCAGTTACTGATGTGTGTGCAGGTACAACATGCTGATAACCCATTCAATAAATATCGGAGAATGAGATGACCATAACTTTCCCGGCAGAAGCAACCACTTTTGCTTTTTGGGGGTTGGTGATGAAGGAGATTTCCACATTGAGCTTTGCTGTTTGCTCTCAGGATCAAAATGATGTAGCCAAGATTCATCTGCAGTGATTACGTTTGAAAGAAACTCCGGATCTTCCTCTAACATCAACTTTAACTGCATGCAGACCTGCATGTGAATGCCCTTTTGTTTGGAAATCAACAGTCTTGGAACCCATCGCGCACAAACACGTCTCATGTGTAATGTTTCTGTCACCAACATGTGGGTGGCACACAATGAAATGTTCAGTATTTCAGAAAGTGATCTTAAGGTAATTCGTCGATCCTCTCTCACAATAGCAGCAGCAGTGTTGATGTTTTCTTCCGTAAGAGCAGTAACTGGAGCACCGGGTCCACCTTCCTTTGAAATTGATTGTCTCCCCTCTTTAAACATTTTAAACCACCTTCGAGCTGTGCTGTAGGGAAGGACATAGGCCTCCTGTAACATTGTATAGGCCTCAACTGAAGATTTGTTGAGACGAAAGCAGAATTTCAAAGCCGCATATTGTTCCTCATCTGTTACCTGCATTGCAGCCGTAGCCGATACTGAACATGTCTGAACTTGTCTGGTTCTCACAGGCGGGAACCAGGAGTACCAACTATGAAACTACTACGGCGTGTTTGTTACACATTAAGCTGACAGAATATATTAAGATTGAATTTCAATGCGAAAATTATGACCGTAAAAGAATTATTATCATTGTTTATTGAACAGTCCTCATACATTAATATTATATTTAACGAATCGGTAACAAAATTGTCATTCCGAACGTATGTAGACACTGAGTGGCACGGTACTTCATTCTCTCGTTGGACATAGTACAGTATTGCATCAAGATGTATATTAACCATCACGAGGAAAAGGTTTGTTAATTTCCGCGAGTGTATAAATAAGTCTTGTACCATACAATGTTTTATCAAACACTTACTCTAATCATTAAAAACACTTACTACTTTTTAATTAAACAATAATAAAATAGTAAAATTATTTGTAATTATATGTTCTGGAATATATGGCTATTTAGAGCAAGGCCGCCTGTTGACTAATACCAATCCATGTTGGCTAGCCGTTTACTGTATTGACAGTTGAATGTCAACATATAGGAAAATATTTGTTAATTACTGAATGAATAGGAGTTGTAGCTGTAGTTGCAGATATACATTTCAATGTTAAAACTACAATAAATATTATACTTTAAATGTGGGACTAGTGTTTGTATACGGAGGTTAAAGTGAAATTTTATCCTTCCGTAATATTTATTTATTTGTTTATTGTTATCTGAAAAGGTTCCCAGAGCCATAGCTCATGCTAGGGAACAGTACAAAAATATATAAAATGATGGCAAACAGCCCTTAACAATACTTATATTACATTTTTAGAGTAGGAATGAATTACCGTACAAGAATAACATATATGAAAGTTATTAAAGTGTTACTTCATTGGGTTAATTAAGTGTTGAATAAAACAACTTCAACTGATATCTAAGGATGAAGCGACATTTACCCAAAAATACAAACGTGAAACATAAGTGATGTGGCGTCATCTCTCTTAATGGAGACCATTTATCACGTCATACTTTCTCAGTAAGTCATTATGTATAGATGTTGGTGATAAGCAATTCATCAAATGACCAGGCTCAGCCTTTGTAAACATGCGACGTCACGGTTTTGTATAGCGACACTGTTTACTCTCACGAGTCGTGATTTACGTCATTATTTATTAAAATTCTTCCTTTTTGATTTCGCCATATATTACAGGAGTACATTGCACGCAGAAATTCGATATTCAAATGTCACCACGGCCTCCTCAAACGCCTCCTGCATTTTAAACGATTAGGCCGTCCTCAGATACGAATACGTTATTCATTTTTTTTTACGTCTTGGACATGCAAGGAGAATGTAAAACCACTACGTGAAAATTATTGGAATAGTGTTCTGAATTTCGGTTTGAAAAAGCCATCTATTCTTTTGAGAAAACTGAACCCCATTCCTCAATGGCAGTCTTGTATTCATTATTTTGGAGGTGTCACGTATACCAAACTAAGTAAACATGCCCAAACCAGTAATCAGTCCTATGATTTCATCACTTCATCAGAATGTTGACACTCACCTCAAAGTAGATACTAATGGATGAAAGCGTGACACTTCACCTTTAGCAACTAACTCTAGATTATTATGTGTTTCAAATGGGAAGATGTTTGTCCTTGAGCGCTACAAGGTGAACAACCAATCGGAGTACTGCGGTGTTGTCGTATTGCATTCTCCCTAAGTGGTGTGTGACGAGCGCCAACCTAATGTCACCCGAGTGTTGGAACACCCTATAGAAGCAGCTGAGAGCGGGAAGCAGGGGAGGTCCGTGTTAGCCACCCCCCCCCCTCGTTTGTCTTATAGTGGTGACAGGAGGAGACTGGGAGAAAAAACATCACTGTGCCGTCTCTTTCTGCTCCACCTGTGTTCTAGAACTTACGGGATATTTCATCTAATGGAGAACCTTCCAGATCGGCAAGCGGACCCTATATAAGCAACACGTCGTGCAAGAGGAGTTAGTCAGTCAGTCAGTCAGAGTTCGTGGCAATCAGCGTAAGAGTGCAGTGCTAGTGTAAGGACGAGAAGACTGTGTACGTGCATCGGAGTATTGTCCGTAATTACTAGTGCAAGTGAAATTGTAGCGGACGAACTGGTGAATCGTAATTGTGTGCATTACGTAATTCGGTGTAATTGGCAAGTATCAAACTGTATGTCGGTGGAAATAAAGAACATTGTTGAGTTTGTGTAATTGGACTTTTTATTTCACGAGCCCACAAAGTCACACTAATCAATCTCTAATAAATACTATTTGCGCTTAGACAAAAATTCAGATTTTGCAAAAATTGATCCAAGAGGAAGAAGAGAGTAATTTATTTAACATAACCGTAAAACCCCCATATTTTTAGCTCAAATAGTTTTCCTAATACAAATAAATAAAGTAGATACCATTATATTATAATAATGCATTGTGACGTAAGCACTGTAATGAATATCATTGTTGGTTGGCATGTATGTGTGAACGTATATTTGAAATTTGTCAGAACTGAAACGAAAACATTAGACATGACGTGATAAAAGAAATATGTACTTTGAATAAGTCAAGGTGTTTGTTAAACTAGATGAGAGGAAACAATACACTTCCTGCTAGTCTGGCAGAACGTGTCTGGTCACATTATATCTTTGTTTATGAATGGTTCGTAATCTCTATTTACTCTAGAGAGTTCAAAGCAGCATTATTCAGTTACTCTTTCATGAAGAAGTGTATCAGCTGGATCAATGAGACACGATCCACCTTCCCATATTACTACTGCTAGAACAATCCAATAGAGTTAATGTGGGCTCAAATTATGTTGCAAACAGGAGTAATACTTTTAAACTGACTGATGCTGAACGACTTATTCACGAAGAAACTGACATCTGCGTGAGACATCAGATAAACCACAAGAAGACGAATTTTAGAAAGAAATAGCACGTAACAAGATTTTGGAACCTATCATCATAAATTTGCAGTACTCAGACTTTGAAGACAATGACAATGATGAATTATCTCTTAACGTAAGTAACATTCACAACTATACGGATGTACCTCTGGCGTTTTCTTTGGATTAGAAAAATAAGTAATTCATAAACTATAATTAACTGTACACTAAATACTTAAAACATTTGCGTAATATAGCAATATTCACGTTGCAATTGTGATTTCAACAACTGCATTATTATAAAACTTTGGAAAATTCAGTTTGTGTTCCCTTACATCTGACGCCACGAACACTCTCAAGTGTGCGAGAGAGAGGGGGGAATATAAAGAGTGGGGATAGCGAGGTGCCAACGCTGAAGGCTATAACGCATCTGATTCGCTACAGGCGAGAACTCTTCCCATTTGAACCACATAATACTTCTCTATTTTTCATGTGAAGCCTGGGCTGTCCTCAAAGCAACTGAAATTGGCACCCAAAGTCACACAAATCCACTAATTGTGATCTTCTCATACTCCATGTCAACAATTTCTGCCGTTGGAAACAAGTTTAATCATCATCCACTCATTCAAAGTATTCTAGAACGTTTAATTTACCACTATAATAAAGGCATATAGAAAACATGATGTTACATTGATGGGAAGGCGGAACGTAATCACCATTGCGATCGATGCACTTTTGTATGCGCTGTGAGAGTTTTTGTACACCCCTGTCATAACACTCTCCCGCCAAGTTGCGCAGGTAAGCGCTCAACCTCGTTTTTTCAAATCTTCTTCGGTCTGGAAATGTGTTCCACCCAGGTGTGACTTCAACTCAGGAAACAGATGATAATCACTAGGTGCTAAGTCTGGGCTGTAGGGGGGATGGGTGAGGATGTCCCATCCGAAGTGGGCCAGGAGATCAGCCGTTGCATGTGCAGTATGAGGATGAGCGTTGTCGTGATGAAAAATCACCCCCTTCGTCACCACTCCCCTCCTTCGATTCTGAATGGCACATCGCAAATTTTTTAAAGTCTCACAGTAGTTAGCGGCGTTTATTGTTGTACCGGTAGGCATAAACTCGCACAACAATACACATTTTCTGTCCCAGAACACACTGGCCATGACTTTGCCAGCAGAAAATTTCTGTTTGAACTTTCGCAACTTTGGCGAATTCAAATGCCGCCGCTGACGAGAACGTTCTTTAGTTTCTGGTGTTGTGTAGTGCACCCAGGTGTCATCGCCAATGACAATTGAATCCAGCAATTCCTCGCCCTGTTCTGCATAGCGCTCCAGGAATCGGTGGGCCGCTTCAACACGTTGCCGTGAGGACGTTGGGGACCCATCTCGCACACACCTTGCGGTCAAAATCTTGTCAATCGTAGTCTTACTGACTTCAGGGATAAGTTCGCACAGCTCGCCAACTGTCACGCGCCGATCTTTAAGCATTTCTTGCTAAACTTTTGCAATTGTTTCGGCTGAAAACGAAGGCCGACCAGAACGCTGTTCGTCATGGACGTCAGTACGTCCGTCTTTGAGCTCTATGACCCACTTTCGCACGTTTTTGACGTCCATACACTGTGGCCCATAGACTTCGCATAACTGACGATGAATTTCAGTGCGGGTAATGCCCTTGGCACACAAAAAACGGATCACTGCACGCAATTCCCACTTGGTGGCGGAAGTGATAGGAAGCTCCATCGAAAACGACTGCCCAGCCAGGACTACTGCTTGCAACGGGTTCGTTTTGGTGGGGATTTGAAGGGGTGAAACCAAGTTACACGCCAGTGTTGCCGGATCTCACGTAATAGCGTTCCTCACGGCTTCAGCACCTTGGGGATATTATTTTACGGATACGCCTCGTGTATAAAATTTATTCAACTATATCTTGTGTTCGTCAGATGTTATTACAGTTTCATTTAAATACACACTTTTTTATATTTAACTATTATTAACCTCATTGCTTTTTATTGGTATAATGTACCTATATTTCTACTTAAGTCACTATTTTTCATTGTAATGTGCGAATTTATTTGTTTTGTTTATTGTTGAAACCTGTTTGTACTGCTTGTTTTATATTTAATTGTTGTCTCAATAATGTATTAATTCCCCCCCTAGAGGAGGGGATCCGTCCTCTTCACCTGCCGTGGTGCGGGCGCTGCGGACCCCTAGTACTCGTAGTACCTCTGACGTTACTAGAGGAACCTCGAGCCGAACATTGGAATCCCTCCCTGAATGGGAGTTGTTCGGATTGGGTTGGACTCGAGGGGGCAGTGTGTTCCCGATACCCGCAGGAGATCAGCTACGTCTCCGGACGGGGTTGAGGGAAGCCATATATTCCCACGACTAGCCAGCACAGCTCATAGAAGTTGTACTAGATCACTAGGCGGCCCTACCTAGGCCGATCGGTAGCCTTCCCATTTGGGGTTGGTGCGCGAAAGTGGCGTATCTACTTCCATCCCGTCTTGTGTCCACAGGAGCTGATGGGGGGGGGGGTTTGTTAGTCTCTAGGTCTTAGCCTATGGAAAGCCCCACGGAGGCGCTGGGCATCCTTTCAGGAAAGCTCAGTAACTCCCTGGTTATTAGAGGGGCGTCAGTCTTCATCCGGTGTGGACTGCCCTGGTAGATACCCTCCACTGTGGTCACGGATAACCTTAGTTGTTGTAAAGCGACCTTAAATAAATGAAAAAAGGAGAACGTATACCGGCGCCGTGCTTAGTTTATGTAGCGATGTAAACAAAGCGGGAAAATGCATAACTCCAGAGACGAGCAAGATTAATACTTAATTAATTGTCTGAATATTGCTTTTAAACATTACTGAATGTGATTTGTTCTTTGTTTACAGATGTTCACGTACGAAGACCTGCATCAAGTGACTTTCTCAGTGTACCTAGAACGTCGACTTATCAGATACCTGCAGAGCTTTAGAACTGCTTTGACTCAATTATATTACAACAGGAACAGTTTGAGTCGGCGTCTACGAAACTTCGGACAATCAATTTTTGGTTTTACGCCTGCGATCAAACAGATCGATCGACCTCCGCCGCTGCCAGTAGACTGCGTCCTGAAGGGGATGGGTCTGATCGTGGCGGTCCAAGAACGTCGCTCCAGTTTCTACATCTACTTCCTCCAACCCCAACATTCTCATTTACTGCGTATCCAGCATCACCAGCACTACGACAGCGAGCCTGCAGACATCGCCGTGTTCATCCGCGGCCCTCAGGGTGACTACGGCGAGGTAATAATCCAACACCTGAACCCCTGCAAGTCCACCAGCTACAAGTCCCTCAACTTCAGTGCTACTAAATCCTCCTGCAACATACCGATCAACTACCGCCTGACCACCAGGTACATCCGCATCAATTACATGCCTCAGAGTCCTGGGACACACGAACTGGCCGTTCTGAGGCGAGGCTACCACTTACCAGGGTCGCCGTTCCTGGTCACAGTCGACGTCAGAAGTCAGTATGCAGTTCCACAGAGTTACGCGTTCTCTGACGATGAGGAGTGTTCCAAAAACAAAGCAAACAGAAGAAGGCTCCGGGTGATGTTCCGTGTTGTAGACTTTGTGACAGAGAAGATGCTGCTCACAGAGGATGGAAGACTCGAGAAGCTGCCGGTGCTCATGTCGGAGAGAATGCTGGCGTACAGATCATCTCAGACCTCCAGCAGCAGTCCTGACTCCCTCGACAGTGGCGATGTCCCAATACAGCGACAGAGATCTGCTAATTGTAACCTGTTCAAGACAAAGGCCGGCAAGGACCACAAACATATGTTACGAGGAAGGTGGAGGAAGGTTATGTTATTGTGTAGGTTCTTTGCAAAACATAGTTCCGACCACAGGAGGCTGCAGATCCTCAGAGCTGCAGGTCATATCTTTGACGGAAGACCTGTAAGACTAACGGAGAGTACCCTGAAGTTGATAGAAGAGGCGGTCAGTGCAATACCAAACGATAATTCTCTAGTAGAGATAGACGAAGTAGGCAATGTCTTGACTACACAAGGATGTGATGAAAATATTGAAACAGCACCTACCCAACAAGAAAACTGCAACGAAATATCAAATCTGGACATATCAAGTGAAATTCTGGAGGCGAATAAAACAGGACAAGATCAGTCTATGGAAGGTTTACGAGAACTTTACAAATCTTCAAATAGTGTGGGGTTAAACTTAATTACACATTTGCAAGATGAAAAGGATAAAGGTGCAATAACTACAAGAAAGATTGCGTGTTCTCAGCACAGAAAAGACGCGTCCATAGTTGTTGGAAAAGGGAATAAAACTGACCTGGAAGAAGTAAGACCTACGAGAACTGAAACATCCATAATAAACTCTGTGCCAGATGAACCTACCAGCTCAAACATTACTAAAAGCAAACAAAACGACAAAACTCAAAATAAAATGAATTTAGGAAACAATAAAACCCAAAAACGACACTCACAAGATATAAATGATGCAAGGAACAAAATTTCTCATATCCCAGTTGCACTGGAATTAGAAGCTAATAAATATTCCAGTGAAGAAAAAACAGATGAACACTTAGACAGTAATAAATATGGCGCACAATCACAAAATAAATCTGGAATCAAAGGAGGAACAGATGATGATCTAGACAGTAAATACAAAGAGTACAATGTAGATGATTTTGACCATGTATCTACAGAACGTAAAGACAATAAAAGAAAACTACTTACCTCATCTGAAGACCTAAACAATATGGAACAGAAACAGATGAATTCTATCAAAATTCTCCAGGGAAGCTGTGAAAACTTATCTGGAGACATAACAGAACCTGCTAGACAAGAAAGTTCAGAATATGTAGACCTAGAAATAATACCTGATGTCCAAACTGAACAAAAACATTTCTTCAAAGACACAGCGTTGTCACCCAGTAAATCACCAAACGAAAACAAACATCTGTCAACAAGCCATGAAACTGAAGTAGTCACCGATAGAACAAATCTGAAACAGTCGAAGTTACAAACAGAATGCCCTTCAGCTGCTGTACAAAGAATGATAATGAAGTTCGAACAGTTACAGAAAGAGAATAGCTTAGATTTAGCAAATGAAAAAGTAAACTCTGACAATGTGCTACAATCTCCTGGTGATAATACTCAAGCTGTTGGTCAAATATTTGAGAGACAAGCAGTACCATGTGATCAGGACAATAAAGCTGTTACAAAACAAACGACTGCTGACCCAAACACATTAGAGAAACAAGAAACAAAACGTGATCCTCTGAAGTGTAGCCTTCCTACGCAGTTGACGCCTAGCGTTTCTTCCCACAGAACTGCAGAAACAAACCATAAAGTTCTTGAGGATTCTCAACTGGAAAATGATTCTACAGTAACAGTAGATTCTGCTTTAGTTTGTTGTTCAGACGGTAACAATGCTAGAAACGCCGCAATAATTTCCGCTGAACCTACATCGTTATTAAGTAGTGTAGATGTACAAGGGAGTCTCGAATCTCATTCACCAGTTCAAACTGAAGATCAGAACACTGTGTTTCTGTTGGAAGACCAACCAAACGGAGAAACATGCAAAATGGACATCTCAAGGACCATTTCCTCTCATGAAACTTCGCTACCTCACAATGACCTTCCAAAACTCCATACACTCAAAAGGAAACCTGTAACTTCAGAGATTCGACCGAATGATTTAGAACTAGTAACCTTAGGAATGATGAGCAACACCGTTACTAGTCCTGATGTCATGGTTTCAGAAGGAGTTCGGGACTCAGACCGTGCCAGTGAAGAAGGTAAACTGCCTTACAGTATTAAAAATAAGAACGAACCTCCTTTCGACTTTTCCAAAACTGATATTCCTGAAAGAGCAGTGGCTTTGAATGAAGCAAATCTTCCAATTGGAACGACAGTGACCAATGATCTTCTTAAAAAATTCCCTACAAATTGTATCGAATCCAAAGATGATAATTCAGCGACTGGAGGTTCATCAAAGACTGGCGAAAAGATCATTCAGCCTGTTGTAGTTACTAACAAATCTTCCGAAATAATAAAAGAATTTGATGGCGAAACTTCAGTACTCTCTGCTTCTGAAACAGTTACTATAACAGCAGATCTGAAGAAGAAGTTGTCAAAGCCAAACACATCTGGAGGAAGGTGTTTGCCCATTCGGCCTATTCCTATGACTGAAATCCCAAAATGCAATGAAGAAACACATTCCACATCTCATCTCGATGTATTTGAAGAGAATTCCTCACTTTTGAGAGGTTCATATAACAATAATTTATTGGAAGAGCGTTTGACACATTCCATACCCACCTTATGTAATGAATATGTTGTAAATAATGAACCCCAAAGCACTGATACAGGAAATGTCCTAATTCCAAGCCACATAGAAACAGACATTTATCTATCACGTTGTGCTCTGACCGTCATAGGAATTCCATGTCTCAGAACACCCACTTCTCAAGCTACAGAACACCAAAATAAACTCTCTCCTGAATCTTTGGAGCCTAAGTCGACAAGTGGACAACAGGACCAAAAGTCACCAAGTGAACCACAGACTGAGCCCTGCTTTTGCTTAGACATTTCTACTGCTAGTGATAGTTCCACGGTCTTCGCAAAAATAGATGCTGAACCTGAGGCTAAACACCCAGCATCCGAGCTGAATAAAGATCACTTCGAATCTACAAACTCCAGAGATATTGGAATTGCAGAACTAAAACTTTTGACAGATCTAGTTGTGAGTTCAGGAGTTCAAAACCAGTGTGAGACGTTGAAAGAAGAACGAGAAGAAGAAAATTCTGGATCGTTTCTGGATCTCTATTCTGCAAATGAATCAGGTAGCTTCACGTCATCGTCTAAAATTGCCAGCGTGAACGATGGCGAGAAATTATTTGTTACATTTGAAGAAACTGCAACAGTTTTGGAAGATTCAAAACACAATTTCAAAACCTCGGCTACTAATACAGAAGATGATAATGAATCCCTTTATTTTTCTTCTTGCCCTTCTACTCCTGCACTACGTAATAACTTTGCAGAACACGAAACTCCTGATATTACGACAGTTCCTTATATTAGACATTTTGAGGACCTCTTACCCACCAAAGAAACAGCGTCTTCTTTACCTGCTGATATCAGCGACAGCTACGATGCACTTGCTGATCATAAAGAGTTTAAATGTATTGATTTCTTTAAGGAAGGTAAACAAGAAACAGGCTGCAGGTCCACGTCTGACAATGTCAAAAACAAAAGTGCATCAGATGTTTCTGCTGTAGAGTTTAAGGCTTCTGCAAGTCTGGAATTTTCAACAGCTTGTTCCGAAGAAAAAGAAGAGAAAGGTATGACATGTACTGAAGAAAATGTCCCAGCTTTGCATGAAATGAAGATTGAGTCCAAAATTTTTCCTGGTCAGGAATCCAGAGGTATTGAGCCCTTAATATGGTCGTCTGCTTTCACTGTAAACATACCAATGTCAGAGAATGTATTTGCTACTGTAATCGAGCAAAGGGAATCTGTGTTAAGTATAACGGAGGTTGAAACTGTAACACCTTTGTCAGTCACACTCATTGAACAAGGTCCCCTTTTCCCTGATATTTCAACATCAATAGCCACTGTCACGAATACAGCTGTAAAACAAGACGCCACGACCGGGGCCGTGGCCAAGGGTTCCGAGTTTTTGAACGATGTAACACCTTCTGGAGTGGTTTTGAAAGACAAAGAATTTCAGCAAGTAATACTTACATGTCTCGATATTAAGGAAGGAGGAATTGACATCGAAAAAATAAATACTGGGCCTCTGACAGCAGTTATCGCTGAAGAATCTAGCGATAAGTTTGTAAAAGAAACGTACGCAGATCCGTTAGTGGCTACAAGTGCTAGTAATGTTGAGGGAAGTGAAAATTATGACAGTTTGTCTGTATACTTTGACGCTACTGAAGACTTAAGCAGTGTAACAGAGACTATAGAAACGGCAATCGCTTATAAGAAAGAAAATATTGCATCTTGTTCTGAGGAGGAAAGTAAACTGTGTCGTCAAACCACTTCATGTGACAAAGAGGCAACTGCACACAAAGAAGTTGCATCATTTGCGACATATAATGAAGATACGTTGTATGCGAACCTAGTAGACAGTGACGCTATAGAACCGAACCTGCAAGGAAGTGCTAAAATACAGAATGACACAGCTCTGATACAAGGAGTAGATACAACTGTAAAAGAAGCATTCACCACTCAATCTTTAGTACAAGCTCTAACTGTGAAACAGCCTAATTTAGAATTTTGCACATCGATGCCCCGTGTTCAAGTTGAGAAACGCTCATCAGGTTTGAATAAAACAGCGATATCTAAAACAGAAAAGGAAAATAGAGACGATAGCACTTCTGAACAGCTGAAAAATGCTCAGTATGAAATTTCTGAACCAGTTTTTTGTTTTGATCAGCGTGAGATAGGATCAACGTCGGAAGATACAGATCCTGTAAGACAGAATGCTCCAGAAAGCATAAACACCCAATCACTTACAGCCACTGATACTATCCAAGAAAGTGAAATTCTTACTGAAACAGATATTGAAGGACCTCTCCTTATACTTGAAGAAAATATTGAAAGCCCTAAAGATACTAGCTGCATATTAGGAGATATTTTAAAACTGGATTTGCAGAACGCTGAGGAAGAAGAGGCTTCAACTGCAAGTGTAGCAAATATTGCACTATCAAAAGACCTTCTAACTCATGCACCCTCAGAAGGTACAACGTTACATTCCAGTAGTGGCGTGGATAAGTTTGGGTTATATCTCTGGGACACAAAAGCCGTGTCAGAAAGGATATCTGAGACTGAGGGTTCAGTGTCTCAACGCAGCACTTCTCAAGATAGCCAACCACGGGCGGGTTCTCATAGAACTATAAATTCATCAGATATAGGACAAACAGCTGATGCCACTGTAGGGTCAAGCGTTGCACTATTAACTGACACAAAATTCAAAGCCAATCACAAATCCACATCTAGTTCTCAAGATGTTGATACCAGATCAGAAGAAGATTTGACAACGTCACCGTTATCAATTAGTGATGAGGTTGATAAATATGACCTCGTCAGTATTCATTGCTTAACAGGAGATACTAAAACCATTTCAAACTCGGCTATCTGCAATGAACCTGATACATTTGGTTCAATAAATTCAGCTTGGGAATATCATTGTCAAGAAGAAACAAATAAACACGCGGACACACTTGAGTTACTGCAAGATGCAGGTATGGCTAACTTAACAGCTGTAAACTCGGAGCGTTACTTAGAAAACGCCACGTCTGGACAAGAAATAGGAACTGTAAAGAACGAAGAACTGGATCCCTTTGAAACTGCAAAATTGTCACCAAATCCAGAAGATAAGCTTGCATACAACCCATGGACAACTCCTTTGATATGTTCAACTGCAAGTTGCTCTCCCACACGAAAACAGCCTGAAGTATTTGAAGAAAAAATAGCTTGTAACCCGTGGTCAACTGCTGCAATAGGAGAGAACCACATAAGTGAAACAAATGGCATAGTACAAAGTACTTTTATTAGTAACACACATGATGATACCCCTCTGCCTGTACGGAGCCAAGCAAAATTTAACAAAGTATTGGAAACTGAAGGACCCTTCTCAGAGACGTTGACGAGTGCGTTTAATGAGGTAACATCTGAAAGTGTGTATAAAGAACCACAAGTAAACAATGAATCACGTGACGCAGGAAATTTTATGACAAGTGTTGGTGTCTCCTTGGAGACGTCGGGCGAAGATAATAATGTAGCACACAAACATCGGCCAGGGCCCTCAACAACCGTTCACACAGCTGCAAAAACAATCCAAACTCAATGTGAGATACAAAATACTGCAACAAAAGACTGTCACAAAGTGGAGCAGGTAGAAGTGAATGAAGGAGAGGAATTTATTAACCAAGAATTTATTAGAGATTTGGATGATTTGCGTTATATACAAAACAAGGAGAGAAACTTTGGACAAAATAAATCAAGAAAATGCAACGTTTCAGTATCTTACGATGCTAACAGTGACAAAAATAACAGGAATTGTGATTTAGTATCAGAAAGCATAACGAAGGAAAACAAATTTGAAGATACGGATGTTATTTTATTTGATGAAGTTCCGACACAAAAACTAGACCAAGAGGTTTGTAGCAATGTTGAGGCACATTTACAACAGCAGGAAGTGTTGAATAGTACTGAACAAGGTGCTGATAGTGCAGGAGAACACTTCATGAAACAATGTAATTCTGATGGTGATAGTTTAATATCCAACGTGGCAAATAGTAATGCCACAAGTGTTCATGGACCTTCTATTATTGAAAAATTGACGAACCATGATTGGGAGGAAATAAGCAACGTATCTGGAGAGCGTTCAGAATATCTCAGTGACGTCAGTATCACCTCAGAATTCATGAACGATTCACAAAAGTGTTTCAAAGAGAAGGTGGCGTGGTTCCCAAATTTGGATGAGGATGAAAAAGGCATTCTTGACAGAGACATTATCAGCACAGAAGTTGATGGAGAGAGTTTGCATAGCAAAAATAATTTTTCATTATGTTTAACCAACTCAAATGTTACCTTCAAATCAAGTATTTTGGAAGCTGAAAACAGATTGCCTACTTTTGAATATGTAAAGATATTAGTCATTCCCCCTTCTCCAACAGGTGCTGTATCCCCATCAGAAAATGACTTGTTATGCGGTAGCCTCACAGAACTTCCATTAGTATCTGAAGACAGTGCAGCCAATATGTCTGAATCGACTTCAAGCACATCAATGGAAAATCTGTGTACAGAATACATTAGTTGCCTGAATGAGGATGAAGAGCGGATAAGTCGTGAACAACAGAGCAAAGAGAACCACGTAAGTGATGAAGCAGCTCCCAGTTGTGTTACATCCATCACTGGATCTGACAAAACCATAAAACCACTCGAGTATGAAGACTTCCTAGAAAATAATGACGATAGCATGAAATATGAGCAGAGCAACAATGCAACTAACCTAAGATGCTCTGAAAATGACATTTTTAGTTTTCTCTCAACAAATAATCCAGCCTCCGTTATGCACGATACTACAAATCACAATGTAAGTGAAAACACCGCAGAAAATGCAAATACTCCTTATGATAAGCCACAGCTTGAAATGCATATTAATTTAAGCGAAGCACAAAATGAAAGTAACTTATTGGATTTACCTGAAGAAACATCAGAGGGTAATATTTCTGAATCTCAACATCACCACTCCTTAACTATGGGAACAACAGATTTGGCTTCCATTTCGGGAAGTGATTCATTATTTAGTGTAATTCTTGAAGCCTCCCCAAATAATCAAGAATTTGTAAAGAAAGTTTCCACAATACCTGTAATAAGCAAATGTAATCTTGAGGGAAGTCAAGTCATTCAGCCATTAGGAAATGATCAAGAAGACACACGTGTTTTACGTCAAAAGGAAGGTCATGTGAGTGAAACTGACATTAATCGTAATGGTAGTACATCACCAAAATTAGAAACCGACAAGAAATATATGAATAATGTACAGGAACCACAACACAAGGATGAAGTGACAGAGAAAAGGATCGAAACTTCAAAAACAAATGAAGCACATGCATCAGAATCAAATTGCAACGAAATTTCACTGCCTTCTCAAGACCTGACAACAGAATCTGCAAAGACATTGCTGTCTTTCAAGTCAAATGAACCTGAAGAAAATAAAACTAAACCAGCAGGTGATCAAAATAAAGAGACACCGGAAAATATGTCTGCAAATGAACTGACTCTAGCATTTGATTGTTTAAGTACATTTAGTTCCAGAAACGAAGAAGATGTATATACTGAAGCCGTTAAGAATGAAGAAGATTCAGACATAGAAGAATTGTATAGCACACGATCTCAGCGTAACTCAAAGATACACATTGTTGAGCATGATTGGACAGATGCACCGTACCTCGCATGTCGAGAAAGTTCGCCAGTTTCTGGTACCTCAAATACTGATACACATAACACAAAGATACACAGTGTTGAGCCTGATTGGATAGACGCGCCGTACCTCGCATGTCGAGAAAGTTCACCAGTTTCTGGTACTTCCAATAACTCTCAGGGCAAAGATAACGAGACTCAAACTTGGGTTGACACTCAACCGAAAAGTCCAGGTCATTCAAGCTCTGACATATTTCTTGAGTTCGGCGAGGTGGTGTTATCTTCGCGAACACCGGAAGAGGTGCGCCTTCTCGAGGCCACATTGCTCGACATAGAAGATTCATCCGGCTTCTGTAATGAATTTGATGATGAGTTAACAAGTACAAGAGGAAACTTAATGGACCAAGAAAATAAACGTTTTGAGCTGTCCCTTAATAACCCTCAAAACCAAAATGAGAGCTTTAGATGTGCAAACCAGAACTCTAACGTCAATTTTCTGGCCCAAGCAAAGTTTGGTACATTGGACTTGATCAATCCATTTACTCTTAACGAGAGCCTATCTGTGTCCAGATATGTCGATGATAATACTGCCTATAGTGCATTAGGTCCGACTACTTTTGACAACTGTGATTCACGCTCGGAGGAAGTGCATGCAGCTTGTTTTGCTGACGGTGCTATGGCATGCGCTATTATGGACACCCAGCCAGTATTTGACAGTAGATGTCCGCTTTTAGTTCCTGACGATGGTCCAGTTTTGGCCTCAAGCCCATCTCAATTCATTGTCGAAAAGTCCACTTCATTCTTCCCTGATCTTGATGATCTTTTGAGTAAAGATTTTACGACATATATGTCCAGCAGCGGAGATCAGTTCCATCTTTGGCCTTCAGATGTCGCTTTCGGCTCACCTTCTTCTAACTTAGACGAGAACATTGACTTTGACTCCGTGCTGGCCGCTCCTAATTTAGAAGAGGCTTTGAGAAAGCTTGAACACGATATTCAGAAGCGGAAAGAAGAACAGACACCTGATTCAACAACCGAAGAAAAAAGCGAAGGTGAAGCTGCGGACGACAAATCTCTAAGCGCAGACGTGGAAAATGAAGATTTGTCCTCATCTCCATCCATTGCTTGGAACGGTGACGATAACAATTTGGTAGAAGAAGCCAACATGGAAGAAGAGGAAGAAAACCTCCCAGATCAAGCAAATGGTGCAGCAGAAGAGGAGAATCTGAGTTATGATATCGGCGATTCAGACTACGTCAGTCTTGATGACATCCAAAGTTCATTCAAACACAGTCCTGACAGCAGAGACACAGACGACAGCAGAAATGACTCGTCGTACAGCGCAGGACAGAGAGAAGATCAAGATGGGGCAGCAAGCAGTAGAAACAGGAAACTTAGAAGTTTTGAGTACAGTCAAGAAGAGCAGGAATTCCGTCACATGCAAGGAGGAAGTAACGCAGTTATCAGCGGATTTATGGGACCTGCGGAAAGAGAAATTTGGGGTTTGGATGCTAACGGTGATGATAAAGATAAGCCAAGAGAAGCTGCTGTCAGTGTGGAAGAAACGCCCAGCGATTCTGTTTCTGCAGAAAAACAAGGAACCTCTGAAGTTGAGGATCAGCGCGATGAAGATAGTGACGAGAATGAGGAAGAAGAAAGTGACATTGATTGGGCTGCAGCCTTGAGCAATGTCAGATGCTATCCACGAGTTCTCTCTCCTGGTACAGGCCCCTCCATGTCAGCAATTGTAGAAGAAAACGAAGACGACAATTCAGCGCAACTTTCAGGTAAACAGAAGAAAGGTTCTGACGGCGATATGACAAATACCGTGTCAGAAACCAGAGATCAGCCATTGGTCACGTTAGAGGAAACCGAAGCTGTACCGGAAATGACCGCACACTCGAATCTGGCAGGAAGTTTTATCGATGCAGGAGCCTCAAACCAGGAGGCAGAGGAAATCAACTCTATTCTGATAACAGGAGAAACAGCCAATATTAACAATGATACTGTGACTTCCCTGAACGCCACAGACTGTCTTCATCTTAAGAATGACGACTTTAATAATGATAACTCAATGCATTTATGTTTAGCAGAACAGAAAAATGAAATAAAAAATGAACCAGATAATACCATACACAATATGGAAGCTATAGTAGATATAAGCAATTCCCAATTGTCAACTCCATTAGAACTACAGGAAAATCAAGGAATAGCCATGAATAAATGCAGCCCTGGTGACGACATTTCGAAATTTGAGGCAAAAGTCTCAAATACAAGGTCTGTTTTTGAAAATAACAATCTTTCAAGCATAAATAATACTAACAACGACGACGCCTTACAGCCATTGTGTGTAGAGGTTATCAAACCTAAAGTGCAGGTTCTTAAATCATTGTTTGAGAATGGTTGCGCCCCTGTTTCTGCAAATGAAAAACCAAGAATTAGCCCTTTAAAACCGGAAAATAAGGTTATGATTCCCGAACGCCTTATTTCTCCAAAAATGGTTCTTAAAAACATTAAAGATTCAGTAGGTACTTCCAAAAATGTTGCTTTATTTGGAGATAAAACAAATGAAGAAAAGAGTTCTGATCAAACTAGTGGAAGCAATGTATCTTATAATCAACAAATCTACGAAGAGCATTTGGAAACCCCTTTAATTTCCTTTTATACAAATGCAAGACAACAAAGTACTACTCCAGAAAATATCACGCTTATTGCACAGTCAACTTGCTTTGAGAACGAAGCTGAATCCTGCAGTGCTACAACTGTCCACAGCGTTGCAGTTGAGAAAGATACTCTGGAGCGACATCATGCAGATTCTCAAGAATCTGCAGTACTTATTTTAGAAACCCCTGATGGTACACCTAATACATCGCTGTCGACGAGTTGTAATACTCACGGAGAAGATATTCTTTCTCGTGAAATTCCACAAGAATTAAAGAATACTTCATCGATAATCTCAGAAAATAAAGATGTTACACAAAAGCCATGTGACTCTCAAAGCAGTACCTCAAAAACTGCAGTGGTTACGACACCTGAGATGACAGTCGGAGAGACTCTAACCCAAGAAGATGTCTCAACTGAAAAGTTCGCAAGTACAGTGGATGAAATTTTTAGTGAAATATTAGAACTGGACTCATTTGATAACCCTGAAGAACCTCAAGATTTAGCAGAGGGAGTGCACGGTACACATACTGTTGACAACTCAGAAAAGCTTGTTATTCCTACACAACCAATAATTACTGTAACGGAACCGACCAATGAAGAAGCTGCTCAGTTCGAAGGAGGTTCATGTGAAGCCTCTACCTCTGGTACGCAGTTATCAGCAGTGGCCAAGTGTATAGCTCGCAGGAGACAGTACTGGGATGACATATTGAGGCTTGCAATAGAACAGAATGAGAAAGAAGTCAAGGGGAGAGGATCACAACAAGGAATACAAAAATCAGCAGGACTTACGCACTCAGAGATTTACAGAAAACTATGCAAGAGAAATAAATTTGCCGCGCTGCGGTCAAGAAAACCAATCTCTGTCCGCGTACATGGAATAGTAAATAAATGGAGGTTAGCCTTTGAAACGCTGAAATTCTTAGAGGAAACTGAAAGCCAAAGTACCAAGCAAACAGAGAGGCAACCTGGATCCAATATAGTAGAGCAGTGGAAGAAGTACTGGGACAATCTGGTAGAGGAGCAAGCACAAATAGCACGTTATAAAGAGCTCAGCAAGGAAGAGGTTACGAAGCAGTACAAAGCCGGAGAGAAAAAGACACTGCGTGTTTCTGGAATTGTTGCTCTTGAACGGGAACGTTTTGAAAAAATATCTTCTGAAACAGTTGATAAAAAACACAAGGAATCAATCAGGAAGCGCAGACCTCGACGACTCGAACGAAGTGTTAATTCTGCATCTCCTTCTCCGGAGAGGAGCTCCAGAACTAATCAAACCACTAATGTTCACTCTGAGTCCAAACCATATGCATCCCCATCTCCAGAGAGAAGCTCCAGAACTGGTCAAGTCATTAACGTTCACTCTGATTCCAGGCCATTTGCATCTCCTTCTCCAGAGAGGAGCTCCAGAACTGATCAAACCCCTAATGTTAAATTTGACTTCAACCCATTTACATCTCCTTCTCTAGACAGGAACTCCAGAACTAGTGAAACCATTGACGTTGAATCTGACTCCAAAGCATTTGCATCACCTTCAGAGAGGAGCTCCAGAACTGATAAAACCATTAAAGTTCAATCTGACTCCAAGCCATTTGCATCACCTTCAGAGAGGAGCTCCAGAACTGATAAAACCATTAACGTTCAATCTGACTCCAAGCCATTTGCATCACCTTCAGAGAGGAGCGCCACAACTGATAAAACCATTAACGTTCAATCTGACTCCAAGCCATTTGCATCACCTTCAGAGAGGAGCTCCACAACTGATAAAACCATTAACGTTCAATCTGACTCCAAGCCATTTGCATCACCTTCAGAGAGGAGCTCCACAACTGATAAAACCATTAACGTTCAATATGACTCCAAGCCATTTGCATCACCTTCAGAGAGGAGCTCCAGAACTGATCAAACCACTAACGTTCAATTTGACTTCAAGCCATTTGCATCTCCTTCTCTAGACAGGAACTCCAGAACTGATCAAACCATTAACGTTCAATCTGATCCCAAACCATTTGTCACGCCTGGCTCACCTGGGAGTTCAGACACTGGTGAAACACCTTTGTTTAGTCTTAATAAAACTGTAACCTCAGGTGTAAGATTATCTCCCGAACCAGTTCTATGTTCCGAGGAACCAGCGGAAAGTACAAAGTACAACTCTATTGGTTTAACGTTCAAAGCCACCGTAACTCAATATGGAAAAGAAGAAAATTCAGAGCTACCCGTGGAAAACATATTAGAAATACATGATAAACCTCCAACTACAATATCAATTAGCCCAAGTCCTTCAATTATTCTTGACCTATCAGAAGAACAAAGTAACGAACAATGTCCCACACTGTCACCAGAAAGACAACAAAACCTAATCGCTGAAAAGACTAACGTTGAGAAGGATCCAGAAACCAAAAACCGCTTCCAAAAAGCAAAGCAATTCTTCCAAATGCTGGAACAAAATAACTCCACTACGAAGGACAGTAGTAGTGGACCTCGACATCGCACTGCAGGACATCGAAAAGGCAGAAACTCCAAAGAGGCCTGGGGAAGCACCATAAGTCTAGTAGAACCTCAGACAAGTCGCCCTAACGTAGAGTTTCCTGATGTACGACCAAGCTCTGTAAGCTCCGCACCAGCTTATGGCACCTGGGGAAGCATTCAGAGCTTAGATGACAAAGAGGACAAGGGACTTCGTTCAACTCCCACGTCCAGCACAGAATCACTCTCCAGGTGTCCACCGTTCAAAAAGCTCAGATCGCCAATTGGTGGAAGTGAGCGATGTGCCAAGGTTTACGAGAAGTTCCACGTCGAGGACCTGTTTAAGGATGTCGTAGGGGACTTTGGAAGAAACTGTGGCAGTCTGAAGGGGATTCCTCATCAGCAGGCAGTCCTTGCATCGTTACAGTCAGTCGGGGACAGATGTCTCTCGCCCTATGACGAGGTCGGTAGTGCGGCGACTTCAGACGACGAGCAACCTTACGAAAGAAGTATGGCAACTTCACCTCTACCTCAGGGATATCTACCGGAATATCCATATCTGTCCACTACACCTGCACGACTGTATAGACCCAGATCTAGTCTTGTGGGCTCCTCGATTATATCAAGGAAAGATCTTCTCAGTGTCGACAAAACAAGAAAGTCTTAAAGCTATTTCTGTAAAAAAAAAAAATGTTACTTTATTGTGAAGTATATTGTAAATATTTATTATGGAGCCTCTTGTAAATATGAAACTGAAAATACAATGTAAATAAATATTTTAAATATGTATACTTTATTTGTTTAAATTACCTGTGTAATATTTAGCAGGTACAATCGCAGAATAGCAAACAATGGCGGAGGAGGTCCCTGAAATGAGTACTTCAAGCACGAGTGTGGAATTCCCTGGACAACTAGTTCCGCCTGAGGATCACCTTCGGGTGGTCCTGGCTGCTGGTCACTTTGACTGTATTTTTTTCCCCCTGGTCGACAGGACCAATGCTCAAGTGTTGTGCCTTCTAGCATGGTCCTCCCGTGTCCCATTTCCTCTTATTTCATCTCCCTCTTTAATGTTCCAACTTTTTTAACACCTGATCGCTATGTGATATCTTTGACATTGCATTATCTTTGTACGTCCATAAATTAAAAAGGACAGATACCCCTTGCTATTTGATTGACGCTATGGTAAGTTTTGGAGAGGAGACCTGATATCTCGACGTTTGAAAAGTTTTATGTCGTGTCTCTGACGGTGAGGGAGGGGTACAGATCGAAACTCCCCGGCGGCATCTCGCACAGTGTCCCCACCCTGTAGGCGTACACATTATCTGGAGTGGCTGGGATAAGGAGAACTCACCCTATTTGAAGGACGGGGATTTACAGACAGGAAATTCCCTGCCGAAGTTCCGTAGACACTTAGAAGTGGAAACAACCAACCAGCACGTGAAACAGAAGTGAAACGGGGAACAGGAAGTCTGGAGGAAGTGATGATTCTTCCCAGCATTCACTCAGCGACTCTGGAAACCTTGGAAAAACAACATGGATCAGGAAGTTCGGCCACGGGAATCGAATACAGAGCACCCTACTGCGGATCTCATTTGTTTGAAAGTGTCTAATTCCAAAGAAAATTCATTAACCTATTTGTTTTAGCACATCTACATTTTCTGCACTTTATCAGTTACACCAAAGTCATTTACAGGATGTTGCCAGAAAGTTCTACACACACATTAATGGTATGTTAACTAAACGTGTCAGCACCATTCTTTCACAAAATCGAAATTTGTAGAAACTTTTTTATGTAAAGGATTTGAACACTCGTTTTTAAAAGTAACTAGAAGGTGCTAAACTGAAATAGGAGTTTTGAGTTACACGTACACACGACCTGTTTCTAAAACTGTCAAATGTCAAATAGTATAGGATTGCGTCGAGAATGTATATTGGCAAAACGAGGTCCGCAGGTTCGAGATCTGATATGTAACTTACAGAATACTTGAAACAACTGTGAAAAATAGCGATTCCTATTTTATTGAACACAAAGAAAAATTGAACTGAAATGTAAACAAATGAAAATCTACATTTAAGTTTTATGGACAAAGCCTCCTTATTCACTCTTTTGTTAATGAATTAATTGGAGTAACACATGTCTTGACTGTTAGCTTATTTGTTTATGTAGCCGAACTGACTCGATTTTGATGATTATTATAAAGCAGTAAATTTTTATTAAAACGAGCGAACCTGCTATTTATGAAGCAATATGTACAATTACACATTTAATATTTCAATCAGTAAATAACTGATACGTTTGTATATTTTACTAAAGATTCATTAACAACATATTTTTATGTTGCTATGTTTTTGTTATTACATTTCCCGTAAGTATTAATGCCCCGTTCCATGACAGTTGACAAATGAATATTAAATTTTGCTTCCACAACCAGATACATGATAAGATGTTTAACTTACAGATCAAGTATTGCAAAAACGTATACTTCCAGTGAAATCTCAAAGTTGAAACACAAGAAAAGTGAAAGTGTTTATATTCTTTTCCAAAGTTCAGCAATTCATAGTCTTAATAATTAAAGCTGGTCAGGCTATAAACAATTGCAAGATAAAATTTATCTGTCTACAGAATCGTCACAAATGTACGAAAACAAAAATATTATTAAAAGAAGGTTCCTAAAATGTCTCCGAATGTTCCCTCACAGAGCCTTACCAAATAAACAACCAGCCTAGAGACAATCCGTTCTATAAAGTGACTCTTGCGGTAAGGACTGTAGTTCCGCGTTTGCGAAGTTGTGGACTCCACTCTCGTGACCGATTTCCTGGTCCAGAGCCCATTAGCAAAGATGACATTCCCCTCTCGTTTCATTCCAGGGTTCTAATGGGCGTCCTCCTGATCGGGCGAGGAATGTGTAGCATACACAACCTTCTCTAAAAGTGATTTATCTGAACTTAATCTCCGAAAATGCGAAATCTGGGAATGCCTCCTCTACGTGTCAGATATGACCAAGCGCGTGCGTTGCTCGCATATTGGAGATTCCCTGACCTATCACTAAGACCATGAGCTTTTGTGGCTTTCCCTGGATGGTAGTCGAATACCGGTGTGCCTACTGAACATTCACTTGAGCTCCAAACTTACGCAGATATACCGCGGATGTTTGCTCCATCCAGACGGACGTTTGGTGGAACTGGTCGCCTATCTCTAGACAGCTCTAGAAGTGGGAAGCTGATAAGTACTTCCGTGTATCTCTGTGACCTGCAGCTTCGCGTGCTTACCTCACTTCATCCCTCCCTCCCAGGGCACGGTAAACATCTATGTAAGTCCTAGGGGCGCTGTATAGTAGCAAAATATGTTTTGAGCATGCAATTAAGAAATAATTTCTTTTACTTAACTTTTTTATAGATGATATAGTGGATAGAGTGAAAGAAAGCAATCAACATTCTCCGATAACAGAAATAAAGAGTAACCAGGTTTCTTATACGCAGATGATATGACGGTATGGGCAAGGCTTACAAAGAGAAATTAATCATACTCAAAAGTTCTGTAAGGAGTGGGGAATTAAAGTAAATACAGAGCCAAGCAAGCTGAGCTAGCTAGTGTTCTGGGACAACACGAGGAAACAGATAGCAAATTAGAGTAGATGATGGAATGGTGCCTATGCTACTCAGTAATGCTGGAAGGTCTGGGAGCCAAGCAGACTGAGCTAGCTAGTGTTGTGGAACAAGAGGAAACAGATAGCAAATTAGAGTAGATGATGAAATGGTGACTATGATACACAGCAATGCTAGAAGGTCTGGGAGCCTTGCAGGCTGAGCTAGCTAGTGTTCTGGGACAACAAGAGGAAACAGATAGCAAATTAGGGTAGATGATGAAATGGTGGCTATGCTACTCAGTAATGCTGGAAGGTCTGGGAGCCAAGCAGACTGAGCTAGCTAGTGTTGTGGAACAAGAGGAAACAGATAGCAAATTAGAGTAGATGATGAAATGGTGACTATGATACACAGCAATGCTAGAAGGTCTGGGAGCCAAGCAGGCTGAGCTAGCTAGTGTTGTGGAACAAGAGGAAACAGATAGCAAATTAGAGTAGATGATGAAATGGTGACTATGATACACAGCAATGCTAGAAGGTCTGAGAGTCAAGCAGGCTGAGCTAGCTAGTGTTCTGGGACAACAAGAGGAAACAGATAACAAACTAGAGTAGATGACGGAAGGGTGACTATGCTACTCAGTAATGCTGGAAGGTCTGGGAGCCAAGCAGACTGAGCTAGCTAGTGTTGTGGAACAAGAGGAAACAGATAGCAAATTAGAGTAGATGATGAAATGGTGACTATGATACACAGCAATGCTAGAAGGTCTGGGAGCCAAGAAGACTGAGCTAGCTAGTGTTCTGGGCCAACAAGAGCAAACAGATAACAAACTAGACTAGCTGACGGAAGGGTGACTATGCTACACAGCAATGCTAGAAGGTCTGGGAGCCAAGAAGACTGAGCTAGCTAGTGTTCTGGGACAACCAGAGGAAACAGATAACAAACTAGAGTAGCTGACGGAAGGGTGACTATGCTACACAGCAATGCTAGAAGGTCTGGGAGCCAAGAAGACTGAGCTAGCTAGTGTTCTGGGACAACAAGAGCAAACAGATAACAAACTAGACTAGCTGACGGAAGGGTGACTATGCTACACAGCAATGCTAGAAGGTCTGGGAGCCAAGAAGACTGAGCTAGCTAGTGTTCTGGGACAACAAGAGCAAACAGATAACAAACTAGAGTAGATGACGGAAGGGTGGCTATGCTACACAGCAATGCTAGAAGGTCTGGGATCCAAGAAGACTGAGCTAGCTAGTGTTCTGGGACAACAAGAGCAAACAGATAAAAAACTAGAGTAGATGACGGAAGGATGGCTATGCTACACAGTAATGCTAGAAGGTCTGGGATCCAAGAAGACTGAGCTAGCTAGTGTTCTGGGACAACAAGAGGAAACAGATAACAAACTAGAGTAGATGACGGAAGGGTGGCTATGCTACACAGCAATGCTAGAAGGTCTGGGATCCAAGAAGACTGAGCTAGCTAGTGTTCTGGGACAACAAGAGCAAACAGATAACAAACTAGAGTAGATGACGGAAGGATGGCTATGCTACACAGTAATGCTAGAAGGTCTGGGATCCAAGAAGACTGAGCTAGCTAGTGTTCTGGGACAACAAGAGCAAACAGATAGCAAATTAGGGTAGATGATGAAATGGTGGCTATGCTACTCAGTAATGCTGGAAGGTCTGGGAGCCAAGCAGACTGAGCTAGCTAGTGTTGTGGAACAAGAGGAAACAGATAGCAAACTAGAGTAGATGACGGAAGGGTGACTATGCTACACAGCAATGCTAGAAGGTCTGGGAGCCAAGCAGACTGAGCTAGCTAGTGTTCTGGGACAACAAGAGGAAACAGATAGCAAACTAGAGTAGCTGACGGAAGGGTGACTATGATATACAGTAATGCTAGAAGGTCTGGGCGTCAGGCAGACTGAGCCAGCTAGTGTTCTGAGACAACAAGAGAAAACAGATAACAAACTAGAGTAGCTGACGGAAGGATGACTATGCTACACAGCAATGCTAGAAGGTCTGGGAGCCAAGCAGACTGAGCTAGCTAGTGTTCTGGGACAACAAGAGCAAACAGATAGCGAACTAGAGTAGCTGACGGAAGGGTGACTATGCTACTCAGTAATGCTAGAAGGTCTGGGAGCCAAGCAGACTGAGCTAGCTAGTGTTCTGGGACAGCAAGAGGAAACAGATAGCAAACTAGAGTAGCTGACGGAAGGGTGACTATGCTACTCAGTAATGCTAGAAGGTCTGGGAGCCAAGCAGGCTGAGCTAGCTAGTGTTCTGGGACAGCAAGAGGAAACAGATAACAAACTAGAGTAGATGACGGAAGGGTGACTATGCTACACAGCAATGCTAGAAGGTCTGGGAGCCAAGCAGACTGAGCTAGCTGGTGTTCTGGGACAACAAGAGGAAACAGATAACAAACTAGAGTAGCTGACGGAAGGATGACTATGCTGCACAGTAATGCTAGAAGGTCTGAGAGTCAAGCAGACTGAGCTAGCTAGTGTTCTGGGACAACAAGAGCAAACAGATAACAAACTAGAGTAGATGACGGAAGGGTGACTATGCTACACAGCAATGCTAGAAGGTCTGGGAGCCAAGCAGGCTGAGCTAGCTAGTGTTCTGGGACAACAAGAGCAAACAGATAACAAACTAGAGTAGATGACGGAAGGGTGACTATGCTACTCAGCAATGCTAGAAGGTCTGAGAGTCAAGCAGACTGAGCTAGCTAGTGTTCTGGGACAACAAGAGAAAACAGATAACAAACTAGAGTAGATGACGGAAGGGTGACTATGCTACACAGCAATGCTAGAAGATCTGGGAGCCAAGCAGACTGAGCTAGCTGGTGTTCTGGGACAACAAGAGGAAACAGATAACAAACTAGAGTAGCTGACGGAAGGGTGACTATGCTACACAGTAATGCTAGAAGGTCTGAGAGTCAAGCAGACTGAGCTAGCTAGTGTTCTGGGACAACAAGAGCAAACAGATAACAAACTAAAGTAGATGACGGAAGGGTGACTATGCTACACAGCAATGCTAGAAGGTCTGGGAGCCAAGCAGGCTGAGCTAGCTAGTGTTCTGGGACAACAAGAGCAAACAGATAACAAACTAGAGTAGATGACGGAAGGGTGACTATGCTACTCAGCAATGCTAGAAGGTCTGGGAGTCAAGCAGACTGAGCTAGCTAGTGTTCTGGGACAACAAGAGCAAACAGATAACAAACTAGAGTAGATGACGGAAGGGTGACTATGCTACACAGCAATGCTAGAAGGTCTGGGAGCCAAGCAGGCTGAGCTAGCTGGTGTTCTGGGACTACAAGAGGAAGCAGATAACAAACTAGAGTAGATGATAGAAGGGTGACTATGCTACTCAGCAATGCTAGAAGGTCTGAGAACCAAGCAGGCTGAGCTAGCTAGTGTTCTGGGACAACAAGAGGAAACAGATAACAAACTAGAGTAGATGACGGAAGGGTGACTATGCTACACAGCAATGCTAGAAGGTCTGGGAGCCAAGCAGACTGAGCTAGCTGGTGTTCTGGGACAACAAGAGGAAACAGATAACAAACTAAAGTAGATGACGGAAGGGTGACTATGCTACACAGCAATGCTAGAAGGTCTGGGAGCCAAGCAGGCTGAGCTAGCTAGTGTTCTGGGACAACAAGAGGAAACAGATAACAAACTAGAGTAGCTGACGGAAGGATGACTATGCTGCACAGTAATGCTAGAAGGTCTGAGAGTCAAGCAGACTGAGCTAGCTAGTGTTCTGGGACAACAAGAGAAAACAGATAACAAACTAGAGTAGATGACGGAAGGGTGACTATGCTACACAGCAATGCTAGAAGATCTGGGAGCCAAGCAGACTGAGCTAGCTGGTGTTCTGGGACAACAAGAGGAAACAGATAACAAACTAGAGTAGCTGACGGAAGGGTGACTATGCTACACAGTAATGCTAGAAGGTCTGAGAGTCAAGCAGACTGAGCTAGCTAGTGTTCTGGGACAACAAGAGCAAACAGATAACAAACTAGAGTAGATGACGGAAGGGTGACTATGCTACACAGCAATGCTAGAAGGTCTGGGAGCCAAGCAGGCTGAGCTAGCTAGTGTTCTGGGACAACAAGAGCAAACAGATAACAAACTAGAGTAGATGACGGAAGGGTGACTATGCTACTCAGCAATGCTAGAAGGTCTGGGAGTCAAGCAGACTGAGCTAGCTAGTGTTCTGGGACAACAAGAGCAAACAGATAACAAACTAGAGTAGATGACGGAAGGGTGACTATGCTACACAGCAATGCTAGAAGGTCTGGGAGCCAAGCAGGCTGAGCTAGCTGGTGTTCTGGGACTACAAGAGGAAGCAGATAACAAACTAGAGTAGATGATAGAAGGGTGACTATGCTACTCAGCAATGCTAGAAGGTCTGAGAACCAAGCAGGCTGAGCTAGCTAGTGTTCTGGGACAACAAGAGGAAACAGATAACAAACTAGAGTAGATGACGGAAGGGTGACTATGCTACACAGCAATGCTAGAAGGTCTGGGAGCCAAGCAGACTGAGCTAGCTGGTGTTCTGGGACAACAAGAGGAAACAGATAACAAACTAGAGTAGATGACGGAAGGGTGACTATGCTACACAGCAATGCTAGAAGGTCTGGGAGCCAAGCAGGGGAGCTAGCTAGTGTTCTGGGACAACAAGAGGTAACAGATAACAAACTAGAGTAGATGACGGAAGGGTGACTATGCTACACAGTAATGCTAGAAGGTCTGAGAGTCAAGCAGACTGAGCTAGCTAGTGTTCTGAGACAACAAAGGCAAACAGATAACAAACTAGAGTAGATGACGGAAGGGTGACTATGCTACACAGCAATGCTAGAAGGTCTGGGAGCCAAGAAGACTGAGCTAGCTAGTGTTCTGGGACAACAAGAGGAAACAGATAACAAACTAGAGTAGCTGACGGAAGGGTGACTATGCTACACAGCAATGCTAGAAGGTCTGGGATCCAAGAAGACTGAGCTAGCTAGTGTTCTGGGACAACAAGAGCAAACAGATAACAAACTAGAGTAGCTGACCAAAGGGTGACTATGCTACACAATAATGCTAGAAGGTCTGGGAGCCAAGCAGACTGAGCTAGCTAGTGTTCTGGGACAACAAGAGGAAACAGATAACAAACTAGAGTAGCTGACGGAAGGGTGACTATGCTACACAGTAATGCTAGAAGGTCTGGGAGTCAAGCAGGCTGAGCTAGCTAGTGTTCTGGGACAACAAGAGGAAACAGATAACAAACTAGAGTAGATGACGGAAGGGTGACTATGCTACACAGCAATGCTAGAAGGTCTGGGAGCCAAGCAGACTGAGCTAGCTAGTGTTCTGGGACAACCAGAGGAAACAGATAGCAAACTAGAGTAGCTGACGGAAGGGTGACTATGATATACAGTAATGCTAGAAGGTCTGGGCGTCAGGCAGACTGAGCCAGCTAGTGTTCTGAGACAACAAGAGAAAACAGATAACAAACTAGAGTAGCTGACGGAAGGATGACTATGCTACACAGCAATGCTAGAAGGTCTGGGAGCCAAGCAGACTGAGCTAGCTAGTGTTCTGGGACAACAAGAGGAAACAGATAGCGAACTAGAGTTGCTGACGGAAGGGTGACTATGCTACTCAGTAATGCTAGAAGGTCTGGGAGCCAAGCAGACTGAGCTAGCTGGTGTTCTGGGACAGCAAGAGGAAACAGATAGCAAACTAGAGTAGCTGACGGAAGGGTGACTATGCTACTCAGTAATGCTAGAAGGTCTGGGAGCCAAGCAGGCTGAGCTAGCTAGTGTTCTGGGACAGCAAGAGGAAACAGATAACAAACTAGAGTAGATGACAGAAGGGTGACTATGCTACACAGCAATGCTAGAAGGTCTGGGAGCCAAGCAGACTGAGCTAGCTGGTGTTCTGGGACAACAAGAGGAAACAGATAACAAACTAGAGTAGCTGACGGAAGGATGACTATGCTACACAGCAATGCTAGAAGGTCTGGGAGCCAAGCAGACTGAGCTAGCTGGTGTTCTGGGACAACAAGAGGAAACAGATAACAAACTAGAGTAGCTGACGGAAGGGTGACTATGCTACACAGTAATGCTAGAAGGTCTGGGAGTCAAGCAGGCTGAGCTAGCTAGTGTTCTGGGACAACAAGAGGAAACAGATAACAAACTAGAGTAGCTGACGGAAGGGTGACTATGCTACACAGCAATGCTAGAAGGTCTGGGAGCCAAGCTGACTGAGCTAGCTAGTTTTCTGGGACAACAAGAGCAAAAAGATAACAAACTAGAGTAGATGACGGAAGGGTGACTATGCTACTCAGCAATGCTAGAAGGTCTGAGAACCAAGCAGACTGAGCTAGCTAGTGTTCTGGGACAACAAGAGCAAACAGATAACAAACTAGAGTAGATGACGGAAGGGTGACTATGCTACACAGCAATGCTAGAAGGTCTGGGAGCCAAGCAGACTGAGCTAGCTAGTGTTCTGGGACAACCAGAGGAAACAGATAGCAAACTAGAGTAGCTGACGGAAGGGTGACTATGATATACAGTAATGCTAGAAGGTCTGGGCGTCAGGCAGACTGAGCCAGCTAGTGTTCTGAGACAACAAGAGAAAACAGATAACAAACTAGAGTAGCTGACGGAAGGATGACTATGCTACACAGCAATGCTAGAAGGTCTGGGAGCCAAGCAGACTGAGCTAGCTAGTGTTCTGGGACAACAAGAGGAAACAGATAGCGAACTAGAGTAGCTGACGGAAGGGTGACTATGCTACTCAGTAATGCTAGAAGGTATGGGAGCCAAGCAGACTGAGCTAGCTAGTGTTCTGGGACAGCAAGAGGAAACAGATAGCAAACTAGAGTAGCTGACGGAAGGGTGACTATGCTACTCAGTAATGCTAGAAGGTCTGGGAGCCAAGCAGGCTGAGCTAGCTAGTGTTCTGGGACAGCAAGAGGAAACAGATAACAAACTAGAGTAGATGACAGAAGGGTGACTATGCTACACAGCAATGCTAGAAGGTCTGGGAGCCAAGCAGACTGAGCTAGCTGGTGTTCTGGGACAACAAGAGGAAACAGATAACAAACTAGAGTAGCTGACGGAAGGATGACTATGCTACACAGCAATGCTAGAAGGTCTGGGAGCCAAGCAGACTGAGCTAGCTGGTGTTCTGGGACAACAAGAGGAAACAGATAACAAACTAGAGTAGCTGACGGAAGGGTGACTATGCTACACAGTAATGCTAGAAGGTCTGGGAGTCAAGCAGGCTGAGCTAGCTAGTGTTCTGGGACAACAAGAGGAAACAGATAACAAACTAGAGTAGCTGACGGAAGGGTGACTATGCTACACAGCAATGCTAGAAGGTCTGGGAGCCAAGCTGACTGAGCTAGCTAGTTTTCTGGGACAACAAGAGCAAAAAGATAACAAACTAGAGTAGATGACGGAAGGGTGACTATGCTACTCAGCAATGCTAGAAGGTCTGAGAACCAAGCAGACTGAGCTAGCTAGTGTTCTGGGACAACAAGAGCAAACAGATAACAAACTAGAGCAGATGACGGAAGGGTGACTATGCTACTCAGCAATGCTAGAAGGTCTGAGAACCAAGCAGACTGAGCTAGCTAGTGTTCTGGGACAACAAGAGGAAACAGATAACAAACTAGAGTAGATGACGGAAGGGTGACTATGCTACACAGCAATGCTAGAAGGTCTGAGAGTCAAGCAGACTGAGCTAGCTAGTGTTCTGGGACAACAAGAGCAAACAGATAACAAACTAGAGTAGATGACGGAAGGGTGACTATGCTACACAGCAATGCTAGAAGGTCTGGGAGCCAAGCAGGCTTAGCTAGCTAGTGTTCTGGGACAACAAGAGCAAACAGATAACAAACTAGAGTAGATGACGGAAGGGTGCCTATGCTACTCAGCAATGCTAGAAGGTCTGGGAGTCAAGCAGACTGAGCTAGCTAGTGTTCTGGGACAACAAGAGCAAACAGATAACAAACTAGAGTAGATGACGGAAGGGTGACTATGCTACACAGCGATGCTAGAAGGTCTGGGAGCCAAGCAGGCTGAGCTAGCTGGTGTTCTGGGACAAGAAGAGGAAACAGATAACAAACTAGAGTAGATGATAGAAGGGTGACTATGCTACTCAGCAATGCTAGAAGGTCTGAGAACCAAGCAGACTGAGCTAGCTAGTGTTCTGGTACAACAAGAGGAAACAGATAACAAACTAGAGTGGATGACGGAAGGGTGACTATGCTACACAGCAATGCTAGAAGGTCTGAGAGTCAAGCAGACTGAGCTAGCTAGTGTTCTGGGACAACAAGAGGAAACAGATAACAAACTAGAGTAGATGACGGAAGGGTGACTATGCTACACAGCAATGCTAGAAGGTCTGGGAGCCAAGCAGACTGAGCTAGCTAGTGTTCTGGGACAACAAGAGGAAACAGATAGCAAACTAGAGTAGCTGACGGAAGGGTGACTATGATATACAGTAATGCTAGAAGGTCTGGGCGTCAGGCAGACTGAGCCAGCTAGTGTTCTGAGACAACAAGAGAAAACAGATAACAAACTAGAGTAGCTGACGGAAGGATGACTATGCTACACAGCAATGCTAGAAGGTCTGGGAGCCAAGCAGACTGAGCTAGCTAGTGTTCTGGGACAACAAGAGCAAACAGATAGCGAACTAGAGTAGCTGACGGAAGGGTGACTATGCTACTCAGTAATGCTAGAAGGTCTGGGAGCCAAGCAGACTGAGCTAGCTAGTGTTCTGGGACAGCAAGAGGAAACAGATAGCAAACTAGAGTAGCTGACGGAAGGGTGACTATGCTACTCAGTAATGCTAGAAGGTCTGGGAGCCAAGCAGGCTGAGCTAGCTAGTGTTCTGGGACAGCAAGAGGAAACAGATAACAAACTAGAGTAGATGACGGAAGGGTGACTATGCTACACAGCAATGCTAGAAGGTCTGGGAGCCAAGCAGACTGAGCTAGCTGGTGTTCTGGGACAACAAGAGGAAACAGATAACAAACTAGAGTAGATGATAGAAGGGTGACTATGCTACTCAGCAATGCTAGAAGGTCTGAGAACCAAGCAGGCTGAGCTAGCTAGTGTTCTGGGACAACAAGAGGAAACAGATAACAAACTAGAGTAGATGACGGAAGGGTGACTATGCTACACAGCAATGCTAGAAGGTCTGGGAGCCAAGCAGACTGAGCTAGCTGGTGTTCTGGGACAACAAGAGGAAACAGATAACAAACTAGAGTAGATGACGGAAGGGTGACTATGCTACACAGCAATGCTAGAAGGTCTGGGAGCCAAGCAGGGGAGCTAGCTAGTGTTCTGGGACAACAAGAGGTAACAGATAACAAACTAGAGTAGATGACGGAAGGGTGACTATGCTACACAGTAATGCTAGAAGGTCTGAGAGTCAAGCAGACTGAGCTAGCTAGTGTTCTGAGACAACAAAGGCAAACAGATAACAAACTAGAGTAGATGACGGAAGGGTGACTATGCTACACAGCAATGCTAGAAGGTCTGGGAGCCAAGAAGACTGAGCTAGCTAGTGTTCTGGGACAACAAGAGGAAACAGATAACAAACTAGAGTAGATGACGGAAGGGTGACTATGATACTCAGTAATGCTAGAAGGTCTGGGAGCCAAGAAGACTGAGCTAGCTAGTGTTCTGGGACAACAAGACGAAATAGCAAACTAGAGTAGATGACGGAAGGGTGACTATGCTACACAGTAATGCTAGAAGACCTGGGAGCCAAGCAGACTGAGCTAGCTGGTGTTCTGGGACAACAAGAGGAAACAGATAACAAACTATAGTAGATGACGGAAGGGTGACTATGCTACACAGTAGTGCTAGAAGGTCTGGGATCCAAGCAGGCTGAGCTAACTAGTGTTCTGGGACAGCAAGAGGAAACAGATAACAAACTAGAGTAGATGACGGAAGGGTGACTATGATACTCAGTAATGCTGGGAGCTAAGCTGACCGAGCCAGCTATATTTTAAATTAGCACCAATTAATTTATAATTATACAACTTATATTAAATTCTGATTGTTGAATGATACTACAATTACACTTAATTCTGGGTAATAAAATGCCAATTACAGAGCAAAATATTTATTACTGATTGTGACTTGTGACGACTTCATCTTGGGAGAAGTCGAGAGTGTTACCGGGGGTTTGCTTCATGATGACGACGGTTTCGGTTGAGAGATTACTTTGTGATCCCAGAGGTCTCCATACTCTCATTTCGAGGTAGAAGTCGCGTATAGCGAAATGGAACGTCTGAATCTGAGTCACTGAACTTTCAGGAGAGTGTAGTTGTATTATCGAGCTGCCAACTGCAACGATGTCACTATCTTTGTTGACTACGTCCGGCGACATGTCTGCGGATGAAGATGCCACCTCGAACCTGCTAGATATTTTGTTTATTTCTTCACAGCTGCTTAAGGTGGTTATTGATCTGTGAATCCAACCGTCCGACTTTACGCATCCTCTGAGGAGGTTGTTAGAACCTCTGTTAATGCATGTCGATGATTTACTTATCACATCGAATCTTCGATGTCTTCTGTCAAGCTTCCTCAATGCGCCGGAGAGTATTTCTGAAACTCTACTCAACGTATCTTTGGCCGTTAGGCATATCTGTGAGGAACTGCCAGTGGACAAGAGCGGGAAGAAAGGCGTTATGACAGACCAACTTGACGACGGCGATGTGTACTTCACTCTGTGGAGATTCTCAGCCACAGACCCAATTTGGCTCGATGATGAGAAAACAGGAGTTGTCCCAGGATCTATCAGGAACTCGTATTCGGTCGGTAGGTATTGGGAATCAGTGACACACATCTTGACAGAGCACGTCAAACCAAATGCAGGCGAATGGCCAAGTAAGTCACCCATCTCACGGGTAAACTCTTGACGACAAGGTCCTGCGAAACAAATTAAAAGCATTTTAGTGTTCAAACTTATAAAATGTATTTGTTTAAATTATAAATGACATGAAGAAATAAAATATAATAAAGTTTAAAACTTCAATGACATACCACAAATCTTACTGACGGCTACTCTAACCACTGACTTACCATGACAACATTCCGGCATGACATTAAATTATAAAAATAATGCCATTTTGTTCGCGATAAGAGCGAAGATTACTAACATAGCGTAATGGCTAATTTAAAGTGCAAGTTTGAATAGTTAAACCAAATTACATCAATTAATTACACTTAAACCCATCTCTGTAGCGTGATGGTAGCGTGTCTGTCTCACGCTCAGGAGCCCCGCATTTGAATCTCTATCAGGCTAATCTATCTGCATTAGGCCCATTGCTGTAGTTTCCCTTATCCTGGACGATGAATGTCCTATAAATCTAAGCTCTATGTACCCTGTACTCATTTGAACATCATTTCATTCATCGTCCGATAAGACTCAACGTTGGAGGCTTTCTCTTATCCTGAAAGATGAATGTCTGGTAACTCTAAACTCTATGTACCCTGTACTCATTTGAACATCATTTCATTCATCGTCCGATATGACTTAACGTTGGAGGCTTTCTCTTATCCTGAAAGATGAATGTCTGGTAACTCTAAACTCTATGTACCCTGTACTCATTTGAACATCATTTCGTTCATCGTCCGATATGACTTAACGTTGGAGGTTTTCTCTCATCCTGAAAGATGAATGTCTGGTAACTCTAAGTTCTATGTACCCTGTACTCATTTGAACATCATTTCGTTCATCGTCCGATATGACTTAACGTTGGAGGTTTTTTCTTATACTGAAAGATGAATGTCTGGTAACTCTAAGCTCTATGTACCCTGTACTCATTTGTACATCATTTCATTCATCGTCCGATATGACTTAACGTTGGAGGTTTTCTCTCATCCTGAAAGATGAATGTCTGGTAACTCTAAGCTCTATGTACCCTGTACTCATTTGTACATCATTTCATTCATCGTCCGATATGACTTAACGTTGGAGGTTTTCTCTCATCCTGAAAGATGAATGTCTGGTAACTCTAAGCTCTATGTACCCTGTACTCATTTGTACATCATTTCATTCATCGTCCGATATGACTTAACGTTGGAGGTTTTCTCTTATCCTGAAAGATGAATGTCTGCTA
Organism: Mantis religiosa; assembly: GCA_030765055.1. Taxonomy (NCBI): domain Eukaryota; kingdom Metazoa; phylum Arthropoda; class Insecta; order Mantodea; family Mantidae; genus Mantis; species Mantis religiosa. The sequence goes on from CM060952.1 coordinate 5,937,103, forward strand.
ACTCTAAGCTCTATGTACCCTGTACTCATTTGGGCATCATTTCATTCATCGTCCGATATGACTTAACGTTGGAGGTTTTCTCTTATCCTGAAAGATGAATGTCTGGTAACTCTAAACTCTATGTACCCGGTACTCATTGAATATAATTTCATTGATCGTTAGATATGACGTAAGATTGGAGACTATAAAAGAATTGAAGGAAAAGTTCTTGCATGTATCCGTAGTGGAGCATTATATCTAAAAGGGTAGAGCAGTAACTTTGTCGAAAGAATGTTTTAAGTGGTAAATTATGCGGCACCTTCCTTTGTTTAATAGAGTGTGAAATGAAGAGAGAGAGAGAGAGAGAGAGAGAGAGAGAGAGAGAGAGAGAGAGAGAGAGAGAGAGAGAGAGAGAGAGAGAGAGAGAGAGAGACTGTAATAGCAGTTAGAATCTTGGTAGGAAGCATTAATAAAATGTTGAATGTTCTAGGGACAGTAAGGAAATTTAAAGAGCATGTAGAGTTTTAAGCGAGGTTGTCCCAAGTTTGGACTCTAATTCTAAAAGCCAAGCCTTCGTTTCCCTGACTCATGGAAGGGGCAAGAATGGAGGAGGAGATGAATGGATTAATTCAGGAGCCACGACAGTGCAGAGGACATGTTCTGCACTGTACAACCAGCCCCTTCCACATAAATTCTCCTGGGAAACACATAGAACACACCAACAGAGACGGAGATTGAAAGGGAGCACTGTTTATCCTGCCATGCAGCACCCGAGGCTAGTTAATTCTCAAACAGCCTATCAGGAAATAAAAATAGAGGGACAGTGTACTTAACCTTCCGATCGACCCAGGAATATATCGAAGAAACACATGGGTCTCGAAGATTTGGTAAGGAAATCGAACTCCGACCTCCAGATTACTTCAATCAACTTGATAGGTAAGATACAGTTGTCGTCGGTGAGAAAATATTCTTGTGATTGGCAACTCTGTGGTGTGTTGGTCAGTCAGGAAGTAAACTGTATTACATACAAACATGACGTCATCGCCGGTGAAACACCTACTGGTTCAAATAGAAATTTACATGAGCTTAATTTATTTCTTCAAGTTACGTCCTCCAACGTTAAGTCATATCGGACGATGAACGAAATGATGTTCAAATGAGTACAGGATACATAGGGCTTAGGGTTACCAGACATTCATCTTTCAGTATAAGAGAAAACCTCCAACGATAAGTCATATCAGACGATGAACGAAATGATGTTCAAATGAGTACAGGGTACATAGAGCTTAGGGTTACCAGACATTCATCTTTCAGTATAAGAGAAAACCTCCAACGTTAAGTCATATCGGATGATGAATGAAGTGATGTTCAAATGAGTACAGGATACATAGAGCTTAGATTTACCAGACATTCACCTTTCAGGATAAGAGAAAACCTCCAACGATAAGTCATATCGGACGATGAATGAAATGATGTTCAAATGAGTACAGGGTACATAGAGCTTAGAGTTACCACACATTCATCTTTCAGGATAAGAGAAAACCTCCAACGTTAAGTCATATCGGACGATGAACGAAATGATGTTCAAATGAGTACAGGATACATAGAGCTTAGATTTATCATTCATCTTTCAGGATAAGAGAAAACTTCCAACGTTAAGTCATATCGGACGATGAACGAAATGATGTTCAATTGAGTACAGGGTACATAGAGCTTAGGGTTACCAGACATTCATCTTTCAGTATAAGAGAAAACCTCCAACGTTAAGTCATATCGGATGATGAATGAAGTGATGTTCAAATGAGTACAGGATACATAGAGCTTAGATTTACCAGACATTCACCTTTCAGGATAAGAGAAAACCTCCAACGATAAGTCATATCGGACGATGAATGAAATGATGTTCAAATGAGTACAGGGTACATAGAGCTTAGAGTTACCACACATTCATCTTTCAGGATAAGAGAAAACCTCCAACGTTAAGTCATATCGGACGATGAACGAAATGATGTTCAAATGAGTACAGGATACATAGAGCTTAGATTTATCATTCATCTTTCAGGATAAGAGAAAACTTCCAACGTTAAGTCATATCGGACGATGAACGAAATGATGTTCAAATGAGTACAGGGTACATAGAGCTTAGGGTTACCAGACATTCATCTTTCAGTATAAGGGAAAACCTCCAACGTTAAGTCATATCGGACGATGAATGAAATGATGTTCAAATGAGTACAGGGTACATAGAGCTTAGAGTTACCAGACATTCATCTTTCAGGATAAGAGAAAACCTCCAACGTTAAGTCATATCGGACGATGAACGAAATGATGTTCAAATGAGTACAGGATACATAGAGCTTAGATTTATCATTCATCTTTCAGGATAAGAGAAAACCTCCAACGTTAAGTCATATCCGACGATGAATGAAATGATGTTAAAATGAGTACAGGGTACACAGAGCTTAGAGTTACCGGACATTCCTCTCTCAGGACAAGGAAAAACCTCCAACGTTGAGTCATATCGGACCATGAATGAAATGATGTTCAAATGAGTACAGGGTACATAGAGCTTACAGTTACCAGACATTCATCTTTCAGGATAAGAGAAAACCTCCAACGTTAAGTCATATCGGACGATGAATGAAATTATGTACAAATAAGTACAGGGTACATAGAGCTTAGAGTTAGCAGACATTCATCTTTCAGGATAAGAGAAAACCTCCAACGTTAAGTCATATCGGACGATGAATGAAATTATGTTCAAATAAGTACAGGGTACATAGAGCTTACAGTTACCAGACATTCATCTTTCAGGATAAGAGTAAACCTCCAACGTTATGTCATATCGGACGATGAATGAAATTATGTTCAAATGAGTACAGGGTACATAGAGCTTACAGTTACCAGACATTCATCTTTCAGGATAAGGGAAACCTCCAACGTTATTTATATCGGACGATGAATGAAATGATGTTCTAATGAGTACAGGGCACATAGAGCTTAGAGTTACCGGACATTCATGTTTCAGGATAAGGGGAAGCCCCGGAAAAACGCTTATCTTTACCGAGATTCGAACTCGGGAACTCTTTTAAGTGAAGCAGGCACGCTATCACCATGTTACACAGGTGAGCTGCATACCCCTTACATGTACTGATCTGATTACAAGCAAATGAATTAAATAAGAGATTTTGTACCTGTGCCCCTGGAGCCCTGCTGGATGCCATAACAATTGTCCTTGGACACCAGGTTTGACGGGAAGAGCTGCGAGGTGATGGTGTTGCAGCGGTGTTTGTAAGCGATCATGGCCTGTAGCACTACCTCTTGTGGCACGCGAGCGCGCAATGCCGTCTCGTCCAGCTCCCACAGAGCTCTCAGGGGATGGAATATGTTGTTCCAGCGAACGGTGTTTCTCAGGTAATGCAATACAGTCTTCAACTTCTCCTCCTCGGACGCGCTCTCGCATATTTTTGGCGGTGTTTCTAGCGTGTTGAAATCCCTGAGTTCGTAGTAGCCGGCGATCTGGAACGGAGGTTTGCCGGCGTTGTGGGTGACGGAAACTCTGAAGTTGGAAGTCTGGCAGCAGTCTAAGACGTCCATCAACTTGACACACAGAGGGGTCGCTACTGATAACGTGTGTATTTGTACCAGGGTCGGCTCAACGATGTTCTCAAACATATCATAAAATCGCTCGGCCTTTGTCAGTAACCGCGTGGACAGTTCTGGTTCCAGTTCTCGACTGATCTTTTTAGTTTGAACCATTTCTAACACGTAATACAATTCGTCCAGCATGCTCCCTGCCGGGTATATGTTGACATAAGGCTCCTGCTGAAGATAGCGTAGATACGTGGCCGAAAACATCCGAGCTTCTCCAAGTAGGATCTGAAACAAAAACGCACCACTTTTTCTGCTCTTGTTCAAATATGTACCTTATTGTAACTGTGATAAACATTTAAGGGAAGTGGGGGTAAATCTCATCAATATTTTGAAAAAATTTCACAAAAGCGCTATTTGTTACGTAAATATGAAAGGTTTCGCTTGATATTGAAGCCTGGACATTCTAGTTTATGTTAAATGCTAGGTATTTCGATAAACCATTTTCTTTCATACGAAAGCTGATCAACAAACACTGATCCTGACTTCAATTCAATGTTTACAAGATCTTTTTCAAAGCAGTTTGCTCCTACTTCAATGCACATTTCATAGCGTCTCTGCCAGTCCTTGAACACGTGCAGCAGACCATTCCTTGTCAGGTCCTTGAGAATCGCCTCACTTTTCTTGAGCACTGCTTCGGAGTTCTCGAATGGAATACTCCTAAGATTCGATTATCACCGGTGATGAGTCATGGCTGCATCATTATGATCCTGAAGGAAAACAAGACCGTACAGTGTGAAAATCGCCAGGTTCTCCAACAACAAAAAGGGCGAAAGTTGTTCCATCTGCAGGGAAAGTGATGATAATCACATTTTTTTACTGTAATGGAATGATTTACCAACATACAGTTGCCCCTCACACTGCTGTTACAGCAGCATACTACACGTCAGTATTGGCTACACTGAGGAAGCACATTACAAAGAAACGATCAGAGCTTTCTCGGACTGGGTGACGACTTCATCATGACAATACACGGCCTCACGTCACATGCAGTTCCCCCTCACACTACTGTTACAGCAGCATACTACACGTCAGTATTGGCTACACTGAGGAAGTACATTGCAAAGAAACGATCAGAGCTTTCTCGGACTGGGTGACGACTTCATCATGACAATACACGGCCTCACGTCACATGCAGTTCCCCCTCACACTACTGTTACAGCAGCACACTACACGTCAGTATTGGCTACACTGAGGAAGCACATTACAAATAAACGACCAGAGCTTCCTCGGACTGGGTGACGACTTCATCATGACAATGCACGGACTCACGTCACATACAGTTCCCTCTCACACTACTGTTACAGCAGCATACTACACGTCAGTATTGGCTACACTGAGGAAGCACATTGCAAAGAAACGACCAGAGGTTTCTCGGACTGGATGACGACTTCATCATGACAATGCACGGCCTCACGTCACATGCAGTTCCCCCTCACACTACTGTTACAGCAGCACACTACACGTCAGTATTGGCTACACTGAGGAAGCACATTGCAAAGAAACGACCAGAGGTTTCTCGGACTGGGTGACGACTTCATCATGACAATACACGGCCTCACGTCACATGCAGTTCCCCCTCACACTACTGTTACAGCAGCACACTACACGTCAGTATTGGCTACACTGAGGAAGCACATTACAAATAAACGACCAGAGCTTCCTCGGACTGGGTGACGACTTCATCATGACAATGCACGGACTCACGTCACATACAGTTCCCTCTCACACTACTGTTACAGCAGCATACTACACGTCAGTATTGGCTACACTGAGGAAGCACATTGCAAAGAAACGACCAGAGCTTTCTCGGACTGGGTGACGACTTCATCATGACAATACACGGCCTTACGTCACATGCACTTCCCTCTCACAGGGGGAAGTGTTGGCTACACTGAGGAAGCACATTACAAAGAAACGACCAGAGCTTTCTCGGACTGGGTGACGACTTCATCTTGACAATGTCCGACCTCGCGTCATCAGTTTCTGGCTAGGTTCAACATTAGCTGTGTAACACATCCCCGTTATAGCCCCGATCTTGCACCCTGTGACATTTTGTATTCCCATCACTAAGGGCAAGATTTGAGAACTATGAAGCAGTGCTCAAGAACAGTGAGGCGATTCTCAAGGACCTGACAAAGAATGGTCTGCAGCACGTGTTCAAGGACTGACAGAGACGCTATAAAATGTGCATTGAAGTGGGAGGGAACTACTTTGAGAAAGAACATGTAAACATTGAATTGCAGTAATAAACATCTGTGAAAAAAAAAAATCAGTCTCCTTCTTTGTTGATCAGCCCTCGTAGTTCCGTTTTCATTTTTATTTCGAGCGGAAACAAATGCTAATCGCCCGCAATAGGATAGTCATAGCGGACGAATTGGAATGGAACATCCAATTTGAGTACATAATGTAATGATGAGAACAACATAAAACAGTTCTACACTTCTATATTCATATCTTTATGTATGTCACACACATTTTCCACATAGGACTTGCTTCTTTCCCACAGCGCCAGCCCACACAGATTTCGTGGTAACATTCACCATTTTTCTGGGCTCATTTCATTCCTAGTCCGATATCACTTAACGTTGTTGAACATAAATACAAAAAGGTTTAATCCGCTGCTGTAGCGGTATTTATGTTTGCCCGTTGGCAGCACTGTCATAACGACAAGGAGAACTGTGAATGTAAGAAAGGCTGTACTTTGGTCAACTTCTTCTCGGGAAGCAAGCCAGGTGAAAAGACGATTAGAAATCGACATTTCGGGAGTGTACATCTCTCCCAACATCAGGATATTTATTAAATGTTATAACCACAAATGTATCACTGAATATAACACAACTATAAACAAAGACAAAACACTATCAGTACTCGCATTACTAAACTAAACACTGTTTTCAGTAAATTAAATGCCAGCTCAGGAGATGGCGTGATTATAGAAAATTGTGTCAAAGAAACGTAACTACTTAACTTCATTATCAAGCTGTATAGATCTGTACTTCTTAAGTCCACGGATTTGCACTTTAAGGTCGGTTTCCAAGAGCAGTTGAACTTAGTTGCTGAGCTGGTTACGCTCCTCTTGAAAACCGGCTTTAAAATGGAAATCTGTGGACTTAAGAAGCACAGATCTATACAGCTTGATAATGAAGTTAAGTAGTTACGTTTCTTTGACACCATTTTCTATAATCACGCCATCTCCTGACCTGGCATTTAATTTACTGAAAACAGTCTTTTGTTCAGTAACGCGAATATTGATAGTGTTCTGTCTTTGTTTATATTTGTGTTATATCCAGTGCTTCATTTGTGGTTATAACATTTTATAAATATCATGATGATGGGAGAGATGCACACTCCCGAAACGTCGATTTCTAATCGTCTTTTCACCAGACTTGCTTCCCGAGAACAACTTGAGCATATTCGTAGACTGACAAAAGACAATCGTATCCCACAGTCAACTCTCTCAGGTAGTTAACTTCTTTCCAACAAGACAATACACTATCGTCAGCTAGGGAACAGATTTTGAAATTCTCACCCGAGTTCACCCGGCTTGCCTTGAAGTGCCTTTTCGCTAAAGCGGGGTTAGCGAAACACAATAGGTTTAAGAATAGTCAAATCTCTTAAGAATGTTTCACTACGTGATGCCTTTAAATCTCAGTTTTCTATGCATGATCAGGAAAAGACTAAAAAATAATAACAATTTCCTACTTCAGAAAAGTTTAAACCATATTAAAATGCTAAACACTAACAAGGAACATATCGAAACGCTAACATAAACGGAGTGTTTTAAGAAGACCTACATTTTTAGCTACTAAACAATTTGTCTATCTCTTCAGTTTACCAGTAATATAAAAGTCATTCAGAATAAAGAGCACTTCTGGGTACATTCACAGAAAATTAAATACATTCATTTCGTTTCATGAAAATATCTTAAACATATTAAAATTTCATCAAAATATTTGAAGTCATTTTTCCAAAATGGTAGTTTGGGACAGGTGGTAAAATGTCAGTATGAAATTTTTCGGGTGAAAGTTATCTTGAGTGTTACTTACCAGTAACACGGTCTGAAGGAAGGCGTTCTGGAGATGGTCCTGCAGGGATATGGTGTCATCTTTTGCTGCTGTCTGTAGCTTCACTATAAGCTTTAGGATCTCAGGTACCAAATTCTTTAGAGCCAAGCACTGCACTGATATGGCCGCCCGACGAAGAACTTTGCAAAGTGTTCCTATACGGCACACCTCAGAGAATTGCAGATGTGACAGAATTACCTCCACGGCCTCCTGAAAACACAACAAAGCTATTAATGGGAGTGTGAGAATAGTATGGCGACGTCCCCTGTCCTGATCCGCCTTGACGAAAGGTTGTGCTGCTGCCAAGACTACGTCCCCTGTCCTGATCGGACTTGGCGAAAGCTTGTGCTGCTGCCAAGACTAGGTCCCCTGTCCCGATGGGACTTGGCGAAAGCTTGTGCTGCTGGCAAGATTACGTCCCCTGTCCTGATGGGACTTGTCGAAAGGTTGTGCTGCTGCCAAGGCTACGTCCCCTGTCGCGATGGGTCTTGTCGAAAGCTTGTGCTGCTGCCAAGACTACGTCCCCTGTCTTGATAGGTCTTGGAGAAAGGTTGTGCTGCTGCCAAGACTACGTCCCCTGTCTTGATAGGTCTTGGAGAAAGGTTGTGCTGCTGGCAAGACTACGTTCCCTGTCTTGATAGGTCTTGGAGAAAGGTTGTGCTGCTGGCAAGACTACGTTCCCTGTCCCGATGGGACTTGTCGAAAGGTTGTGATGCTGGCAAGACTACGTTCCCTGTCTTGATAGGTCTTGGAGAAAGGTTGTGCTGCTGCCAAGACTACGTCCCCTGTCTTGATAGGTCTTGGAGAAAGGTTGTGCTGCTGGCAAGACTACGTTCCCTGTCTTGATAGGTCTTGGAGAAAGGTTGTGCTGCTGGCAAGACTACGTTCCCTGTCCCGATGGGTCTTGTCGAAAGGTTGTGCTGCAGGCAAGGCTACGTTCCCTGTCTTGATAGGTCTTGGAGAAAGGTTGTGCCGCTGGCAAGACTACGTCCCCTGTCCCGATGGGACTTGTCGAAAGGTTGTGCTGCTGCCAAGACTACGTCCCCTGTCCTGATGGGTCTTGGCGAAAGGTTGTGCTGCTTGCAAGGCTACGTCCCCTGTCTTGATAGGTCTTGGAGAAAGGTTGTGCTGCTGCCAAGACTACGTCCCCTGTCCTGATGGGTCTTGTCGAAAGCTTGTGCTGCTGCCAAGACTACGTCCCCTGTCTTGATAGGTCTTGGAGAAAGGTTGTGCTGCTGCCAAGACTACGTCCCCTGTCTTGATAGGTCTTGGAGAAAGGTTGTGCTGCTGGCAAGACTACGTTCCCTGTCCCGATGGGACTTGTCGAAAGGTTGTGATGCTGGCAAGACTACGTCCCCTGTCCTGATGGGACTTGTCGAAAGGTTGTGCTGCTGCCAAGGCTACGTCCCCTGTCGCGATGGGTCTTGTCGAAAGCTTGTGCTGCTGCCAAGACTACGTCCCCTGTCTTGATAGGTCTTGGAGAAAGGTTGTGCTGCTGCCAAGACTACGTCCCCTGTCCTGATGGGTCTTGGCGAAAGGTTGTGCTGCTGGCAAGACTACGTTCCCTGTCCCGATTGGACTTGTCGAAAGGTTGTGCTGCTGGCAAGACTACGTCCCCCGTCCCGATGGGTCTAGTCGAAAGGTTGTGCTGCTGGCAAGACTACGTCCCCCGTCCCGATGGGTCTTGTCGAAAGGTTGTGCTGCTGCCAAGACTACGTCCCCTGTCCTGATGGGTCTTGGCGAAAGGTTGTGATGCTGGCAAGACTACGTCCCCTGTCCCGATGGGTCTTGTCGAAAGGTTGTGCTGCTGCCAAGACTGCGTCCCCTGTCCCGATGGGTCTTGGCGAAAGGTTGTGCTGCTGCCAAGACTGCGTCCCCTGTCCCGATGGGTCTTGGCGAAAGGTTGTGCTGATGCCAAGGCTACGTCCCCTGTCCCGATGAGTCTTGGCGAAAGGTTGTGCTGCTGCCAAGACTACGTCCCCTGTCCCGATGGGTCTTGGCGAAAGGTTGTGCTGATGCCAAGACTACGTCCCCTGTCCTGATGGGTCTTGTCGAAAGGTTGTGCTGCTGCCAAGACTGCGTCCCCTGTCCCGATGGGTCTTGTCGAAAGGTTGTGCTGATGCCAAGGCTACGTCCCCTGTCCCGATGAGTCTTGGCGAAAGGTTGTGCTGCTGCCAAGACTGCGTCCCCTGTCCCGATGGGTCTTGGCGAAAGGTTGTGCTGATGCCAAGACTACGTCCCCTGTCCCGATGAGACTTGGCGAAAGGTTGTGCTGCTGCCAAGGCTACGTCCCCTGTCCCGATGGGTCTTGTCGAAAGGTTGTGCTGCTGCCAAGACTGCGTCCCCTGTCCCGATGGGTCTTGGCGAAAGGTTGTGCTGCTGCCAAGACTACGTCCCCTGACCCGATGGGTCTTGTCGAAAGATTGTGCTGCAGGCAAGGCTACGTCCCCTGTCCCGATGGGTCTTGGAGAAAGGTTGTGCTGCTGGCAAGACTACGTCCCCCGTCCTGATGGGTCTTGTCGAAAGGTTGTGCTGCTGCCAAGACTACGTTCCCTGTCCTGGTGGGTCTTGTCGAAAGATTGTGCTGCAGGCAAGACTACGTCCCCTGTCCTGATGGGACCTGGCGAAAGGTTGTGATGCTGGCAAGGCTACGTCCCCTGTCCTGATGAGACCTGGCAAAGGTTGTGATGCTGGCAAGGCTACGTCCCCTGTCCTGATGGGACCTGGCGAAAGGTTGTGATGTGGCAAGACTACGTCCCCTGTCCTGATGAGACCTGGCAAAGGTTGTGATGCTGTGAAGGCTACGTCCCCTGTCCTGATGGGACCTGGCGAAAGGTTGTGATGTGGCAAGACTACGTCCCCTGTCCTGATGGGACCTGGCGAAAGGTTGTGATGCTGGCAAGGCTACGTCCCCTGTCCTGATGAGACCTGGCAAAGGTTGTGATGCTGGCAAGACTGCGTCCCCTGTCCTGATGGGACCTGGCGAAAGGTTGTGATGTGGCAAGACTACGTCCCCTGTTCAGACGGGTCTTGTCGAAAGGTTGTGATGCTGGCAAAACTACGTTCCCTGTCCCAATGGGTCTTGTCGAAAGGTTGTGCTGCTGCCAAGACTACGTCCCCTGTCCCGATGGGTCTTGTCGGAAGGTTGTGCTGCTGCCAAGGCTACGTCCCCTGTCGCGATGGTTCTTGTCGAAAGGTTGTGCTGCTGCCAAGACTACGTCCCCTGTCCTGATAGGTCTTGGAAAAAGGTTGTGCTGCTGACAAGACTACGTCCCCTGTCCCGATGGGTCTTGTCGAAAGGTTGTGATGCTGCCAAGACTACGTCCCCTGTCTCGATGGGTCTTGTCGAAAGGTTGTGCTGCTGCCAAGACTACGTCCCCTGTCCCGATGGGTCTTGTCGAAAGGTTGTGCTGCTGCCAAGACTACGTCCCCTTTCCCGATGGGTCTTGTCGAAAGGTTGTGCTGCTGCCAAGACTACGTCCCCTGTCCCGATGGGTCTTGTCGAAAGGTTGTGCTGATGCCAAGACTACGTCCCCTGTCCCGATGGGTCTTGTCGAAAGGTTGTGCTGATGCCAAGACTACGTCCCCTGTCCCGATGAGTCTTGTCGGAAGGTTGTGCTGCTGCCAAGACTACGTCCCCTGTCCCGATGGGTCTTGTCGAAAGGTTGTGCTGATGCCAAGACTACGTCCCCTGTCCCGATGAGTCTTGTCGAAAGGTTGTGCTGCTGCCAAGACTGCGTCCCCTGTCCCGATGGGTCTTGGCGAAAGGTTGTGCTGCTGCCAAGACTACGTCCCCTGTCCTGATGGGTCTTGGCGAAAGGTTGTGCTGCTGGCAAGACTACGTCCCCTGTCCCGATGGGTCTTGTCGAAAGGTTGTGCTGCTGCCAAGACTACGTCCCCTGTCCTGATGGGACCTGGCGAAAGGTTGTGCTGCTGCCAAGACTACGTCCCCTGTCCTGATGGGACATGGCGAAAGGTTGTGCTGCTGGCAAGACTACGTCCCCTGTCCTGATGGGACCTGGCGAAAGGTTGTGCTGCTGCCAAGACTACGTCCCCTGTCCTGATGGGACCTGGCGAAAGGTTGTGCTGCTGCCAAGACTACGTCCCCTGTCCTGATGGGACCTGGCGAAAGGTTGTGCTGCTGGCAAGGCTCCTTCCCCTGTCCTGATGGGTCTTGTCGAAAGGATGTGCTGCTGCCAAGACTACGTCCCCTGTCCTGATGGATATTGGCGAAAGGTTGTGCTGCTGCCAAGACTACGTCCCCTGTCCTGATGGGACCTGGCGAAAGGTTGTGCTGCTGCCAAGACTACGTCCCCTGACCTAATGGGACCTGGCGAAAGGTTGTGCTGCTGCCAAGACTACGTCCCCTGTCCCGATGGGTCTTGTCGAAAGGTTGTGCTGCTGCCAAGACTACATCCCCTGTCCCGATGGGTCTTGTCGAAAGGTTGTGCTGCTGCCAAGACTACGTCCCCTGTCCTGATGGGACCTGGCGAAAGGTTGTGCTGCTGGCAAGACTACGTCCCCTGTCCCGATGGGTCTTGTCGAAAGGTTGTGCTGCTGCCAAGACTACGTCCCCTGTCCTGATGGGACCTGGCGAAAGGTTGTGCTGCTGCCAAGACTACGTCCCCTGTCCTGATGGGACCTGGCGAAAGGTTGTTCTGCTGCCAAGACTACGTCCCCTGTCCTGATGGGACCTGGCGAAAGGTTGTGCTGCTGCCAAGACTACGTCCCCTGTCCTAATGGGACCTGGCGAAAGGTTGTGCTGCTGCCAAGACTACGTCCCCTGTCCTGATGGGACCTGGCGAAAGGTTGTGCTGCTGGCAAGGCTCCTTCCCCTGTCCTGATGGGTCTTGTCGAAAGGATGTGCTGCTGCCAAGACTACGTCCCCTGTCCTGATGGATATTGGCGAAAGTTTGTGCTGCTCGTAAGGCTACGTCCCCTGTCCTGATGGGTCTTGTCGAAAGGTTGTGCTGCTGGCAAGGTTACGTCCCCTGTCCTGATGGGTCTTGTCGAAAGGTTGTGCTGCTGGCAAGACGAAGTTCCCTGTCCTGATGGGTCTTGTCGAAAGGTTGTGCTGCTGGCAAGGTTACGTCCCCTGTCCTGATGGGTCTTGTCGAAAGGTTGTGCTGCTGCCAAGACTACGTCCCCTGTCCCGATGGGTCTTGTCGAAAGGTTGTGCTGCTGGCAAGACGAAGTTCCCTGTCCTGATGGGTCTTGTCGAAAGGTTGTGATGCTGGTAAGACTACGTCCCCTGTCCTGATGGGTCTTGTCGAAAGGTTGTGCTGCTGGCAAGACTAAGCTCCCTGTCCTGATGGGTCTTGGCGAAAGGTTGTGATGCTGGCAAGACTACGTCCACCGTCCTGATGAGTCTTGTCGTAAGGTTGTGCTGCTGGCAAGGTTACGTCCCCTGTCCTGATAGGTCTTGTCGAAAGGTTGTGATGCTGGCAAGACTACGTCCACCGTCCTGATGAGTCTTGTCGAAATGTTGTGCTGCTGGCAAGGTTACGTCCCCTGTCCTGATAGGTCTTGTCGAAAGGTTGTGCTGCTCGTAAGGTTGCGCCCCCTGTCCTGATGGGTCTTGTCGAAAGGTTGTGCTGCTGGCAAGGTTACGTCCCCTGTCCTGATAGGTCTTGTCGAAAGGTTGTGCTGCTCGTAAGGTTACGTCCCCTGTCCTGATGGGTCTTGCGAAAGGTTGTGCTGCTGGCAAGGTTACGTCCACTGTCCTGATGGGTCTTGTCGAAAGGTTGTGCTGCTCGTAAGGTTACGTCCCCTGTCCTGATGGGTCTTGTCGAAAGGTTGTGCTGCTGGCAAGGTTACGTCCCCTGTCCTGATGGGTCTTGTCGAAAGGTTGTGCTGCTGGCAAGGTTACGTCCCCTGTCCTGATTGGTCTTGTCGAAAGGTTGTGCTGCTCGTAAGGTTACGTCCCCTGTCCTGATGGGTCTTGTCGAAAGGTTGTGCTGCTCGTAAGGTTGCGCCCCCTGTCTTGATGGGTCTTGTCGAAAGGTTGTGCTGCTGGCAAGGTTACGTCCCCTGTCCTGATAGGTCTTGGCGAAAGGTTGTGCTGCTCGTAAGGTTGCGCCCCCTGTCCTGATGGGTCTTGTCGAAAGGTTGTGCTGCTGGCAAGGTTACGTCCCCTGTCCTGATGGGTCTTGTCGAAAGGTTGTGCTGCTCGTAAGGTTACGTCCCCTGTCCTGATGGGTCTTGTCGAAAGGTTGTGCTGCTGGCAAGGTTACGTCCCCTGTCCTGATGGGTCTTGTCGAAAGGTTGTGCTGAAGGAGAGACTACGTCCCCTGTCCTGATGAGTCTTGTCGAAAGGATGTGCTGCTGCCAAGACTACGTCCCCTGTCCTGATGGATATTGGCGAAAGGTTGTGCTGCTCGTAAGGCTACGTCCCCTGTCCTGATGGGTCTTGTCGAAATGTTGTGCTGCTGGCAAGGTTACGTCCCCTGTCCTGATGGGTCTTGTCGAAAGGTTGTGCTGCTGGCAAGACTAAGTTCCCTGTCCTGATAGGTCTTGTCGAAAGGTTGTGATGCTGGCAAGACTACGTCCACCGTCCTGATGAGTCTTGTCGAAATGTTGTGCTGCTGGCAAGGTTACGTCCCCTGTCCTGATAGGTCTTGTCGAAAGGTTGTGCTGCTCGTAAGGTTGCGCCCCCTGTCCTGATGGGTCTTGTCGAAAGGTTGTGCTGCTGGCAAGGTTACGCCCCCTGTCCTGATGGGTCTTGTCGAAAGGTTATGATGCTGGCAAGACTAAGTTCCCTGTCCTGATGGGTCTTGTCGAAAGGTTGTGCTGCTGGCAAGACTACGTCCCCTGTCCTGATGGGTCTTGTCGAAAGGTTGTGCTGCTGGTAAGGCTACGTCCCCTGTCCTGATGGGTCTTGTCGAAAGGTTGTGCTGCTGGTAAGGTTACGTCCCCTGTCCTGATGGGTCTTGTCGAAAGGTTGTGCTGCTGGCAAGGTTACGTCCCCTGTCCTGATGGGTCTTGTCGAAAGCTTGTGCTGCTGGCAAGACTACGCCCCTGTCCTGATGGGTCTTGTCGAAAGGTTGTGCTGCTGCCAAGACTACGTCCCCTGTCCTGATGAGTCTTGTCGAAAGGTTGTGCTGCTGCCAAGACTACGTCCCCTGTCCTGATAGGTCTTGTCGAAAGGTTGTGCTGCTGCCATGTCTACGTCCCCTGTCCTGATGAGTCTTGTCGAAAGGTTGTGCTGCTGCCAAGACTACGTCCCCTGTCCTGATAGGTCTTGTCGAAAGGTTGTGCTGCTGCCAAGACTACGTCCCCTGTCCCGACGGGTCTTGTCGAAAGGTTGTGCTGCTTGCAAGACTACGTCCCCTGTCCTGATGAGTCTTGTCGAAAGGTTGTGATGCTGCCAAGACTACGTCCCCTGACCCGATGGGTCTTGTCGAAAGGTTGTGCTGCTTGTAAGACTACGTCCCCTGTCCTGATGAGTCTTGTCGAAAGGTTGTGATGCTGCCAAGACTACGTCCCCTGTCCTGATAGGTCTTGTGGAAAGGTTGTGCTGCTGCCAAGACTACGTCCCCTGTCCCGACGGGTCTTGTCGAAAGGTTGTGCTGCTTGCAAGACTACGTCCCCTGTCCTGATGAGTCTTGTCGAAAGGTTGTGATGCTGCCAAGACTACGTCCCCTGTCCCGACGTGTCTTGTCGAAAGGTTGTGCTGCTTGTAAGACTACGTCCCCTGTCCTGATGAGTCTTGTCGAAAGGTTGTGATGCTGCCAAGACTACGTCCCCTGTCCTGATAGGTCTTGTCGAAAGGTTGTGCTGCTGCCAAGACTACGTCCCCTGTCCTGATGGGTCTTGTCGAAAGGTTGTGCTGCTTCCAAGACTACGTCCCCTGTCCTGATGGGTCTTGGCGAAAGGTTGTGCTGCTGGCAAGACTACGTCCCCTGTCCTGATGGATCTTGTCGAAAGGTTGTGATGCTGCCAAGACTACGTCCCCTGTCCTGATAGGTCTTGTCGAAAGGTTGTGCTGCTGCCAAGACTACGTCCCCTGTCCTGATGGGTCTTGTCGAAAGGTTGTGCTGCTGCCAAGACTACGTCCCCTGTCCTGATGGGTCTTGGCGAAAGGTTGTGCTGCTGCCAAGACTACGTCCCCTGTCCTGATGGGTCTTGGAGAAAGGTTGTGATGCTGGCAAGACTACGTCCCCTGTCCTGATGGGTCTTGGAGAAAGGTTGTATTGCTGCCAAGACTACGTCCCCTGTCCTGATGGGTCTTGGAGAAAGGTTGTGATGCTGGCAAGACTACGTCCCCTGTCCTGATGGGTCTTGTCGAAAGGTTGTGCTGCTGGTAAGACTACGTCACCTGTCCTCATAGGTCTTGTCGAAAGGTTGTGCTGCTGGTAAGACTACGTCCCCTGTCCTCATAGGTCTTGTCGAAAGGTTGTGCTGCTGGTAAGACTAAGTTCCCTGTCCTGATGGGTCTTGTCGAAAGGTTGTGCTGCTGGCAAGGTTACGTCCCCTGTCCCGACGGGTCTTGTCGAAAGGTTGTGCTGCTGGCAAGACTACGTCCCCTGTCCAGACGGGTCCTGGCGAAAGGTTGTGCTCCTGGCAAGGTTACGTCCCCTGTCCTGATGGGTCTTGTCGAAAGGTTGTGCTGCTGGTAAGCCTACGTCCCCTGTCCTCATAGGTCTTGTCGAAAGGTTGTGCTGCTGGCAAGACTACGTGCCCTGTCCTGATGGGTCTTGTCGAAAGGTTGTGCTGCTGGCAAGGTTACGTCCCCTGTCCCGATGGGACTTGTCGAAAGGTTGTGCTGCTGCCAAGACTACGTCCCCTGTCCTAATGGGTCTTGTCGAAAGGTTGTGCTGCTGGCAAGGTTACGTCCCCTGTCCCGATGGGTCTTGCCGAAAGGTTGTGATGCTGGCAAGACTACGTCCCCTGTCCAGATGGGTCTTGTCGAAAGGTTGTGCTGCTGCCAAGACTACGTCCCCTGTCCCGATGGGTCTTGTCGAAAGGTTGTGCTGCTGGCAAGACTACGTCCCCTGTCCTGATGGGTCTTGTCGAAAGGTTGTGCTGCTGGCAAGACTACGTCCCCTGTCCTGATGGGTCTTGTCGAAAGGTTGTGCTGCTGGCAAGACTAAGTTCCCTGTCCTGATGGGTCTTGTCGAAAGGTTGTGCTGCTGGCAAGGTTACGTCCCCTGTCCTGATGGGTCTTGTCGAAAGGTTGTGCTGCTGGCAAGACTACGTCCCCTGTCCTGATGGGTCTTGTCGAAAGCTTGTGCTGCTGGCAAGGTTTCGTCCCCTGTCCTGATGGGTCTTGTCGAAAGGTTGTGCTGCTGCCAAGACTACGTCCCCAGTCCTGATGGGTCTTGTCGAAAGGTTGTGCTGCTGGCAAGGTTACGTCCCCTGTCCCGATGGGTCTTGTCGAAAGGTTGTGCTGCTGGCAAGACTAAGTTCCCTGTCCTGATGGGTCTTGTCGAAAGGTTGTGCTGCTGGCAAGACTACGTCCCCTGTCCTGATGGGTCTTGTCGAAAGGTTGTGCTGCTGGCAAGACTAAGTTCCCTGTCCTGATGGGTCTTGTCGAAAGGTTGTGCTGCTGGCAAGACTACGTCCCCTGTCCCGATGGGTCTTGTCGAAAGGTTGTGCTGCTGGCAAGACTAAGTTCCCTGTCCTGATGGGTCTTGTCGAAAGGTTGTGCTGCTGGCAAGGTTACGTCCCCTGTCCTGATGGGTCTTGTCGAAAGGTTGTGCTGCTGGCAAGACTACGTCCCCTGTCCTGATGGGTCTTGTCGAAAGGTTGTGCTGCTGGCAAGACTACGTGCCCTGTCCTGATGGGTCTTGTCGAAAGGTTGTGCTGCTGGCAAGACTTGGCCCCCTGTCCTGATGGGTCTTGTCGAAATGTTGTGCTGCTGGCAAGGTTACGTCCCCTGTCCCGATGGGTCTTGTCGAAAGGTTGTGCTGCTGGCAAGACTACGTCCCCTGTCCTGATGGGTCTTGTCGAAAGGTTGTGCTGCTGGCAAGAGTACGTCCCCTGTCCTGATGGGTCTGGTCGAAATGTTGTGCTGCTGGCAAGGTTACGTCCCCTGTCCCGATGGGTCTTGTCGAAAGGTTGTGCTGCTGGCAAGACTACGTCCCCTGTCCTGATGGGTCTTGTCGAAAGGTTGTGCTGCTGGCAAGGTTACGTCCCCTGTCCCGATGGGTCTTTTCGAAATGTTGTGCTGCTGGCAAGACTACGTCCCCTGTCCTGATGGGTCTTGTCGAAAGGTTGTGCTGCTGGCAAGACTACGCCCCCTGTCCTGATGGGTCTTGTCGAAAGGTTGTGCTGCTGGCAAGACTACGTCCCCTGTCCTGATGGGTCTTGTCGAAAGGTTGTGCTGCTGGCAAGACTACGTCCCCTGTCCTGATGGGTCTTGTCGAAAGGTTGTGCTGCTGGCAAGACTACGCCCCCTGTCCTGATGGGTCTTGTCGAAATGTTGTGCTGCTGGCAAGGTTACGTCCCCTGTCCCGACGGGTCTTGTCGAAAGGTTGTGCTGCTGGCAAGACTACGTCCCCTGTCCTGATGGGTCTTGTCGAAAGGTTGTGCTGCTGGCAAGACTAAGTTCCCTGTCCTGATGGGTCTTGTCGAAAGGTTGTGCTGCTGGCAAGGTTACGTCCCCTGTCCCGATGGGTCTTTTCGAAATGTTGTGCTGCTGGCAAGACTACGTCCCCTGTCCTGATGGGTCTTGTCGAAAGGTTGTGCTGCTGGCAAGACTACGCCCCCTGTCCTGATGGGTCTTGTCGAAAGGTTGTGCTGCTGGCAAGACTACGTCCCCTGTCCTGACGGGTCTTGTCGAAAGGTTGTGCTGCTGGCAAGACTACGTCCCCTGTCCTGATGGGTCTAGTCGAAAGGTTGTGCCACAGGCAAGACTAAGTTCCCTGTCCTGATGGGTATTGTCGAAAGGTTGTGCCGCAGGCAAGACTAAGTTCCCTGTCCTGATGGGTATTGTCGAAAGGTTGTGCCGCAGGCAAGACTAAGTTCCCTGTCCTGATGGGTCTTGTCGAAAGGTTGTGCTGCTTGCAAGACTACGTCCCCTGTCCTGATGGGTCTTGGCGAAAGGTTGTGATGCTGGCAAGACTACGTGCCCTGTCCTGACGGGTCTTGTCGAAAGGTTGTGCTGCTTGCAAGACTAAGTTCCCTGTCCTGATGGGTCTTGTCGAAAGGTTGTGATGCTGGCAAGACTACGTCCCCTGTCCTGATGGGTCTTCGCGAAAGGTTGTGCTGCTGGCAAGACTACGTCCCCTGTCCTGATGGGTCTTGGAGAAAGGTTGTGCTGATGCCAAGACTACGTCCCCTGTCCTGATGGGTCTTGTCGAAATGTTGTGCTGCTGGCAAGGTTACGTCCCCTGTCCCGACGGGTCTTGTCGAAAGGTTGTGCTGCTGGCAAGACTACGTCCCCTGTCCTGATGGGTCTTGTCGAAAGGTTGTGCTGCTTGCAAGACTACGTCCCCTGTCCTGATGGGTCTTGTCGAAAGGTTGTGCTGCTTGCAAGACTACGTCCCCTGTCCTGATGGGTCTTGGCGAAAGGTTGTGCCGCTGGCAAGACTACGTGCCCTGTCCTGATGGGTCTTGTCGAAAGGTTGTGCTGCTGGCAAGACTACGCCCCCTGTCCTGATGAGTCTTGTCGAAATGTTGTGCTGCTGGCAAGGTTACGTCCCCTGTCCCGACGGGTCTTGTCGAAAGGTTGTGCTGCTGGCAAGACTACGTCCCCTGTCCTGATGGGTCTTGTCGAAAGGTTGTGCTGCTGGCAAGACTACGTCCCCTGTCCTGACGGGTCTTGTCGAAAGGTTGTGCTGCTGGCAAGACTAAGTTCCTGTCTTGATAGGTCTTGTCGAAAGGTTGTGCTGCTGGCAAGACTACGTCCCCTGTCTTGATAGGTCTTGTCGAAAGGTTGTGCTGCTGGCAAGACTACGTCCCCTGTCCTGATGGGTCTTGTCGAAAGGTTGTGCTGCTGGCAAGACTAAGTTCCCTGTTCTGACGGGTCTTGTCGAAAGGTTGTGATGCTGGCAAGGCTACGTCCCCTGTCTTGATAGGTCTTGTCGAAAGGTTGTGCTGCTGGCAAGATTACGTCCCCTGTCCTGATGGGTCTTGTCGAAAGGTTGTGCCGCAGGCAAGACTAAGTTCCCTGTCCTGATGGGTATTGTCGAAAGGTTGTGCCGCAGGCAAGACTAAGTTCCCTGTCCTGATGGGTATTTTCGAAAGGTTGTGCCGCAGGCAAGACTAAGTTCCCTGTCCTGATGGGTATTGTCGAAAGGTTGTGCCGCAGGCAAGACTAAGTTCCCTGTCCTGATGGGTCTTGGCGAAAGGTTGTGATGCTGGCAAGACTACGTGCCCTGTCCTGATGGGTCTTGTCGAAATGTTGTTCTGCTGGCAAGGTTACGTACCCTGTCCTGATGGGTCTTGTCGAAAGGTTGTGCTGCTTGCAAGACTACGTCCCCTGTCCTGATGGGTCTTGGCGAAAGGTTGTGCCGCTGGCAAGCCTACGTGCCCTGTCCTGATGGGTCTTGTTGAAAGGTTGTGATGCTGGCAAGACTACGTCCCCTGTCCTGATGGGTCTTGGCGAAAGGTTGTGATGCTGGCAAGACTATGTCCCCTGTCCTGATGGGTCTTGTCGAAAGGTTGTGATGCTGGCAAGACTACGTCCCCTGTCCTGATGGGTCTTGTCGAAAGGTTGTGCCGCTGGCAAGGTTACGTCCCCTGTCCTGATGGGTCTTGGCTAAAGGTTGTGATGCTGGCAAGACTACGTCCCCTGTCCTGATGGGTCTTGTCGGAAGGTTGTGCCGCAGGCAAGACTAACTTCCCTGTCCTGATGGGTCTTGTCGAAAGGTTGTGCCGCAGGGAAGACTAAGTTCCCTGTCCTGATGGGTCTTGTCGAAAGGTTGTGCCGCAGGCAAGACTAAGTCCCCTGTCCTGATGGGTCTTGTCGAAAGGTTGTGATGCTGGCAAGACTACCTCCCCTGTCCTGATGGGACCTGGCGAAAGGTTGTGATGCTGGCAAGGCTACGTCCCCTGTCCTGATGACACCTGGCGAAAGGTTGTGATGCTGGCAAGACTACGTCCACTGTCCTGATGGGTCTTGTCGAAAGGTTGTGATGCTGGCAAGGCTACGTCCCCTGTCCTGATGACACCTGGCGAAAGGTTGTGATGCTGGCAAGGCTACGTCCCCTGTCCTGATGAGACCTGGCGAAAGGTTGTGATGCTGGCAAGACTACGTCCACTGTCCTGATGGGACCTGGCGAAAGGTTGTGATGCTGGCAAGACTACGGCCCCTGTCGTGATGGGCCTTGTCGAAAAGTTGTGATGCTTTCAAGACTACGTCCCCTGTCCAGATGGGACTTGGCGAAAGGTTGTGCTGCTGGCAAGGTTACGTCCCCTGTCCTGATGGCTCTTGTCGAAAGGTTGTGCTGCTGGCAAGACTACGTCCCCTGTCCTGATGGGTCTTGTCGAAAGGTTGTGCTGCTGGCAAGACTACGTCCCCTGTCCTGATGGGTCTTGTCGAAAGGTTGTGCTGCTGGCAAGACTACGCCCCCTGTCCTGATGGGTCTTGTCGAAATGTTGTGCTGCTGGCAAGGTTACGTCCCCTGTCCCGATGGGTCTTGTCGAAAGGTTGTGCTGCTGGCAAGACTACGTCCCCTGTCCTGATGGGTCTTGTCGAAAGGTTGTGCTGCTGGCAAGACTACGTCCCCTGTCCTGATGGGTCTTGTCGAAATGTTGTGCTGCTGGCAAGGTTACGTCCCCTGTCCCGATGGGTCTTGTCGAAAGGTTGTGCTGCTGGCAAGACTACGTCCCCTGTCCTGATGGGTCTTGTCGAAAGGTTGTGCTGCTGGCAAGGTTACGTCCCCTGTCCCGATGGGTCTTTTCGAAATGTTGTGCTGCTGGCAAGACTACGTCCCCTGTCCTGATGGGTCTTGTCGAAAGGTTGTGCTGCTGGCAAGACTACGCCCCCTGTCCTGATGGGTCTTGTCGAAAGGTTGTGCTGCTGGCAAGACTACGTCCCCTGTCCTGATGGGTCTTGTCGAAAGGTTGTGCTGCTGGCAAGACTACGTCCCCTGTCCTGATGGGTCTTGTCGAAAGGTTGTGCTGCTGGCAAGACTACGCCCCCTGTCCTGATGGGTCTTGTCGAAATGTTGTGCTGCTGGCAAGGTTACGTCCCCTGTCCCGACGGGTCTTGTCGAAAGGTTGTGCTGCTGGCAAGACTACGTCCCCTGTCCTGATGGGTCTTGTCGAAAGGTTGTGCTGCTGGCAAGACTAAGTTCCCTGTCCTGATGGGTCTTGTCGAAAGGTTGTGCTGCTGGCAAGGTTACGTCCCCTGTCCCGATGGGTCTTTTCGAAATGTTGTGCTGCTGGCAAGACTACGTCCCCTGTCCTGATGGGTCTTGTCGAAAGGTTGTGCTGCTGGCAAGACTACGCCCCCTGTCCTGATGGGTCTTGTCGAAAGGTTGTGCTGCTGGCAAGACTACGTCCCCTATCCTGATGGGTCTTGTCGAAAGGTTGTGCTGCTGGCAAGACTACGTCCCCTGTCCTGATGGGTCTTGTCGAAAGGTTGTGCTGCTGGCAAGACTACGCCCCCTGTCCTGATGGGTCTTGTCGAAATGTTGTGCTGCTGGCAAGGTTACGTCCCCTGTCCCGACGGGTCTTGTCGAAAGGTTGTGCTGCTGGCAAGACTACGTCCCCTGTCCTGATGGGTCTTGTCGAAAGGTTGTGCTGCTGGCAAGACTACGTCCCCTGTCCTGACGGGTCTTGTCGAAAGGTTGTGCTGCTGGCAAGACTACGTCCCCTGTCCTGATGGGTCTAGTCGAAAGGTTGTGCCGCAGGCAAGACTAAGTTCCCTGTCCTGATGGGCATTGTCGAAAGGTTGTGCCGCAGGCAAGACTAAGTTCCCTGTCCTGATGGGTATTGTCGAAAGGTTGTGCCGCAGGCAAGACTAAGTTCCCTGTCCTGATGGGTATTGTCGAAAGGTTGTGCCGCAGGCAAGACTAAGTTCCCTGTCCTGATGGGTCTTGTCGAAAGGTTGTGCTGCTTGCAAGACTACGTCCCCTGTCCTGATGGGTCTTGGCGAAAGGTTGTGATGCTGGCAAGACTACGTGCCCTGTCCTGATGGGTCTTGTCGAAAGGTTGTGCTGCTTGCAAGACTAAGTTCCCTGTCCTGATGGGTCTTGTCGAAAGGTTGTGATGCTGGCAAGACTACGTCCCCTGTCCTGATGGGTCTTGGCGAAAGGTTGTGCTGCTGGCAAGACTACGTCCCCTGTCCTGATGGGTCTTGGAGAAAGGTTGTGCTGATGCCAAGACTACGTCCCCTGTCCTGATGGGTCTTGTCGAAATGTTGTGCTGCTGGCAAGGTTACGTCCCCTGTCCCGACGGGTCTTGTCGAAAGGTTGTGCTGCTGGCAAGACTACGTCCCCTGTCCTGATGGGTCTTGTCGAAAGGTTGTGCTGCTTGCAAGACTACGTCCCCTGTCCTGATGGGTCTTGTCGAAAGGTTGTGCTGCTTGCAAGACTACGTTTCCTGTCCTGATGGGTCTTGGCGAAAGGTTGTGCCGCTGGCAAGACTACGTGCCCTGTCCTGATGGGTCTTGTCGAAAGGTTGTGCTGCTGGCAAGACTACGCCCCCTGTCCTGATGAGTCTTGTCGAAATGTTGTGCTGCTGGCAAGGTTACGTCCCCTGTCCCGACGGGTCTTGTCGAAAGGTTGTGCTGCTGGCAAGACTACGTCCCCTGTCCTGATGGGTCTTGTCGAAAGGTTGTGCTGCTGGCAAGACTACGTCCCCTGTCCTGACGGGTCTTGTCGAAAGGTTGTGCTGCTGGCAAGACTAAGTTCCCTGTCTTGATAGGTCTTGTCGAAAGGTTGTGCTGCTGGCAAGACTACGTCCCCTGTCTTGATAGGTCTTGTCGAAAGGTTGTGCTGCTGGCAAGACTACGTCCCCTGTCCTGATGGGTCTTGTCGAAAGGTTGTGCTGCTGGCAAGACTAAGTTCCCTGTTCTGACGGGTCTTGTCGAAAGGTTGTGATGCTGGCAAGGCTACGTCCCCTGTCTTGATAGGTCTTGTCGAAAGGTTGTGCTGCTGGCAAGACTAACTTCCCTGTCCTGATGGGTATTGTCGAAAGGTTGTGCCGCAGGCAAGACTAATTTCCCTGTCCTGATGGATATTTTCGAAAGGTTGTGCCGCAGGCAAGACTAAGTTCCCTGTCCTGATGGGTATTGTCGAAAGGTTGTGCCGCAGGCAAGACTAAGTTCCCTGTCCTGATGGGTCTTGGCGAAAGGTTGTGATGCTGGCAAGACTACGTGCCCTGTCCTGATGGGTCTTGTCGAAATGTTGTGCTGCTGGCAAGGTTACGTCCCCTGTCCCGATGGGTCTTTTCGAAATGTTGTGCTGCTGGCAAGACTACGTCCCCTGTCCTGATGGGTCTTGTCGAAAGGTTGTGCTGCTGGCAAGACTACGCCCCCTGTCCTGATGGGTCTTGTCGAAAGGTTGTGCTGCTGGCAAGACTACGTCCCCTATCCTGATGGGTCTTGTCGAAAGGTTGTGCTGCTGGCAAGACTACGCCCCCTGTCCTGATGGGTCTTGTCGAAAGGTTGTGCTGCTGGCAAGACTACGTCCCCTGTCCTGACGGGTCTTGTCGAAAGGTTGTGCTGCTGGCAAGACTACGTCCCCTGTCCTGATGGGTCTAGTCGAAAGGTTGTGCCACAGGCAAGACTAAGTTCCCTGTCCTGATGGGTATTGTCGAAAGGTTGTGCCGCTGGCAAGACTACGTGCCCTGTCCTGATGGGTCTTGTCGAAAGGTTGTGCTGCTGGCAAGACTACGCCCCCTGTCCTGATGAGTCTTGTCGAAATGTTGTGCTGCTGGCAAGGTTACGTCCCCTGTCCCGACGGGTCTTGTCGAAAGGTTGTGCTGCTGGCAAGACTACGTCCCCTGTCCTGATGGGTCTTGTCGAAAGGTTGTGCTGCTGGCAAGACTACGTCCCCTGTCCTGACGGGTCTTGTCGAAAGGTTGTGCTGCTGGCAAGACTAAGTTCCCTGTCTTGATAGGTCTTGTCGAAAGGTTGTGCTGCTGGCAAGACTACGTCCCCTGTCTTGATAGGTCTTGTCGAAAGGTTGTGCTGCTGGCAAGACTACGTCCCCTGTCCTGATGGGTCTTGTCGAAAGGTTGTGCTGCTGGCAAGACTAAGTTCCCTGTTCTGACGGGTCTTGTCGAAAGGTTGTGATGCTGGCAAGGCTACGTCCCCTGTCTTGATAGGTCTTGTCGAAAGGTTGTGCTGCTGGCAAGATTACGTCCCCTGTCCTGATGGGTCTTGTCGAAAGGTTGTGCCGCAGGCAAGACTAAGTTCCCTGTCCTGATGGGTATTGTCGAAAGGTTGTGCCGCAGGCAAGACTAAGTTCCCTGTCCTGATGGGTATTTTCGAAAGGTTGTGCCGCAGGCAAGACTAAGTTCCCTGTCCTGATGAGTATTGTCGAAAGGTTGTGCCGCAGGCAAGACTAAGTTCCCTGTCCTGATGGGTCTTGGCGAAAGGTTGTGATGCTGGCAAGACTACGTGCCCTGTCCTGATGGGTCTTGTCGAAATGTTGTTCTGCTGGCAAGGTTACGTACCCTGTCCTGATGGGTCTTGTCGAAAGGTTGTGCTGCTTGCAAGACTACGTCCCCTGTCCTGATGGGTCTTGGCGAAAGGTTGTGCCGCTGGCAAGACTACGTGCCCTGTCCTGATGGGTCTTGTTGAAAGGTTGTGATGCTGGCAAGACTACGTCCCCTGTCCTGATGGGTCTTGGCGAAAGGTTGTGATGCTGGCAAGACTATGTCCCCTGTCCTGATGGGTCTTGTCGAAAGGTTGTGATGCTGGCAAGACTACGTCCCCTGTCCTGATGGGTCTTGTCGAAAGGTTGTGCCGCTGGCAAGGTTACGTCCCCTGTCCTGATGGGTCTTGGCTAAAGGTTGTGATGCTGGCAAGACTACGTCCCCTGTCCTGATGGGTCTTGTCGGAAGGTTGTGCCGCAGGCAAGACTAACTTCCCTGTCCTGATGGGTCTTGTCGAAAGGTTGTGCCGCAGGGAAGACTAAGTTCCCTGTCCTGATGGGTCTTGTCGAAAGGTTGTGCCGCAGGCAAGACTAAGTCCCCTGTCCTGATGGGTCTTGTCGAAAGGTTGTGATGCTGGCAAGACTACCTCCCCTGTCCTGATGGGACCTGGCGAAAGGTTGTGATGCTGGCAAGGCTACGTCCCCTGTCCTGATGACACCTGGCGAAAGGTTGTGATGCTGGCAAGACTACGTCCACTGTCCTGATGGGTCTTGTCGAAAGGTTGTGATGCTGGCAAGGCTACGTCCCCTGTCCTGATGACACCTGGCGAAAGGTTGTGATGCTGGCAAGGCTACGTCCCCTGTCCTGATGAGACCTGGCGAAAGGTTGTGATGCTGGCAAGACTACGTCCACTGTCCTGATGGGACCTGGCGAAAGGTTGTGATGCTGGCAAGACTACGGCCCCTGTCGTGATGGGCCTTGTCGAAAAGTTGTGATGCTTTCAAGACTACGTCCCCTGTCCAGATGGGACTTGGCGAAAGGTTGTGCTGCTGGCAAGGTTACGTCCCCTGTCCTGATGGCTCTTGTCGAAAGGTTGTGCTGCTGGCAAGACTACGTCCCCTGTCCTGATGGGTCTTGTCGAAAGGTTGTGCTGCTGGCAAGACTACGTCCCCTGTCCTGATGGGTCTTGTCGAAAGGTTGTGCTGCTGGCAAGACTACGCCCCCTGTCCTGATGGGTCTTGTCGAAATGTTGTGCTGCTGGCAAGGTTACGTCCCCTGTCCCGATGGGTCTTGTCGAAAGGTTGTGCTGCTGGCAAGACTACGTCCCCTGTCCTGATGGGTCTTGTCGAAAGGTTGTGCTGCTGGCAAGACTACGTCCCCTGTCCTGATGGGTCTTGTCGAAATGTTGTGCTGCTGGCAAGGTTACGTCCCCTGTCCCGATGGGTCTTGTCGAAAGGTTGTGCTGCTGGCAAGACTACGTCCCCTGTCCTGATGGGTCTTGTCGAAAGGTTGTGCTGCTGGCAAGGTTACGTCCCCTGTCCCGATGGGTCTTTTCGAAATGTTGTGCTGCTGGCAAGACTACGTCCCCTGTCCTGATGGGTCTTGTCGAAAGGTTGTGCTGCTGGCAAGACTACGCCCCCTGTCCTGATGGGTCTTGTCGAAAGGTTGTGCTGCTGGCAAGACTACGTCCCCTGTCCTGATGGGTCTTGTCGAAAGGTTGTGCTGCTGGCAAGACTACGTCCCCTGTCCTGATGGGTCTTGTCGAAAGGTTGTGCTGCTGGTAAGACTACGCCCCCTGTCCTGATGGGTCTTGTCGAAATGTTGTGCTGCTGGCAAGGTTACGTCCCCTGTCCCGACGGGTCTTGTCGAAAGGTTGTGCTGCTGGCAAGACTACGTAACCTGTCCTGATGGGTCTTGTCGAAAGGTTGTGCTGCTGGCAAGACTAAGTTCCCTGTCCTGATGGGTCTTGTCGAAAGGTTGTGCTGCTGGCAAGGTTACGTCCCCTGTCCCGATGGGTCTTTTCGAAATGTTGTGCTGCTGGCAAGACTACGTCCCCTGTCCTGATGGGTCTTGTCGAAAGGTTGTGCTGCTGGCAAGACTACGCCCCCTGTCCTGATGGGTCTTGTCGAAAGGTTGTGCTGCTGGCAAGACTACGTCCCCTATCCTGATGGGTCTTGTCGAAAGGTTGTGCTGCTGGCAAGACTACGTCCCCTGTCCTGATGGGTCTTGTCGAAAGGTTGTGCTGCTGGCAAGACTACGCCCCCTGTCCTGATGGGTCTTGTCGAAATGTTGTGCTGCTGGCAAGGTTACGTCCCCTGTCCCGACGGGTCTTGTCGAAAGGTTGTGCTGCTGGCAAGACTACGTCCCCTGTCCTGATGGGTCTTGTCGAAAGGTTGTGCTGCTGGCAAGACTACGTCCCCTGTCCTGACGGGTCTTGTCGAAAGGTTGTGCTGCTGGCAAGACTACGTCCCCTGTCCTGATGGGTCTAGTCGAAAGGTTGTGCCGCAGGCAAGACTAAGTTCCCTGTCCTGATGGGCATTGTCGAAAGGTTGTGCCGCAGGCAAGACTAAGTTCCCTGTCCTGATGGGTATTGTCGAAAGGTTGTGCCGCAGGCAAGACTAAGTTCCCTGTCCTGATGGGTATTGTCGAAAGGTTGTGCCGCAGGCAAGACTAAGTTCCCTGTCCTGATGGGTCTTGTCGAAAGGTTGTGCTGCTTGCAAAACTACGTCCCCTGTCCTGATGGGTCTTGGCGAAAGGTTGTGATGCTGGCAAGACTACGTGCCCTGTCCTGATGGGTCTTGTCGAAAGGTTGTGCTGCTTGCAAGACTAAGTTCCCTGTCCTGATGGGTCTTGTCGAAAGGTTGTGATGCTGGCAAGACTACGTCCCCTGTCCTGATGGGTCTTGGCGAAAGGTTGTGCTGCTGGCAAGACTACGTCCCCCGTCCTGATGGGTCTTGGAGAAAGGTTGTGCTGATGCCAAGACTACGTCCCCTGTCCTGATGGGTCTTGTCGAAATGTTGTGCTGCTGGCAAGGTTACGTCCCCTGTCCCGACGGGTCTTGTCGAAAGGTTGTGCTGCTGGCAAGACTACGTCCCCTGTCCTGATGGGTCTTGTCGAAAGGTTGTGCTGCTTGCAAGACTACGTCCCCTGTCCTGATGGGTCTTGTCGAAAGGTTGTGCTGCTTGCAAGACTACGTTTCCTGTCCTGATGGGTCTTGGCGAAAGGTTGTGCCGCTGGCAAGACTACGTGCCCTGTCCTGATGGGTCTTGTCGAAAGGTTGTGCTGCTGGCAAGACTACGCCCCCTGTCCTGATGAGTCTTGTCGAAATGTTGTGCTGCTGGCAAGGTTACGTCCCCTGTCCCGACGGGTCTTGTCGAAAGGTTGTGCTGCTGGCAAGACTACGTCCCCTGTCCTGATGGGTCTTGTCGAAAGGTTGTGCTGCTGGCAAGACTACGTCCCCTGTCCTGACGGGTCTTGTCGAAAGGTTGTGCTGCTGGCAAGACTAAGTTCCCTGTCTTGATAGGTCTTGTCGAAAGGTTGTGCTGCTGGCAAGACTACGTCCCCTGTCTTGATAGGTCTTGTCGAAAGGTTGTGCTGCTGGCAAGACTACGTCCCCTGTCCTGATGGGTCTTGTCGAAAGGTTGTGCTGCTGGCAAGACTAAGTTCCCTGTTCTGACGGGTCTTGTCGAAAGGTTGTGATGCTGGCAAGGCTACGTCCCCTGTCTTGATAGGTCTTGTCGAAAGGTTGTGCTGCTGGCAAGACTAAGTTCCCTGTCCTGATGGGTATTGTCGAAAGGTTGTGCCGCAGGCAAGACTAATTTCCCTGTCCTGATGGATATTTTCGAAAGGTTGTGCCGCAGGCAAGACTAAGTTCCCTGTCCTGATGGGTATTGTCGAAAGGTTGTGCCGCAGGCAAGACTAAGTTCCCTGTCCTGATGGGTCTTGGCGAAAGGTTGTGATGCTGGCAAGACTACGTGCCCTGTCCTGATGGGTCTTGTCGAAATGTTGTGCTGCTGGCAAGGTTACGTCCCCTGTCCCGATGGGTCTTTTCGAAATGTTGTGCTGCTGGCAAGACTACGTCCCCTGTCCTGATGGGTCTTGTCGAAAGGTTGTGCTGCTGGCAAGACTACGCCCCCTGTCCTGATGGGTCTTGTCGAAAGGTTGTGCTGCTGGCAAGACTACGTCCCCTATCCTGATGGGTCTTGTCGAAAGGTTGTGCTGCTGGCAAGACTACGTCCCCTGTCCTGATGGGTCTTGTCGAAAGGTTGTGCTGCTGGCAAGACTACGCCCCCTGTCCTGATGGGTCTTGTCGAAATGTTGTGCTGCTGGCAAGGTTACGTCCCCTGACCCGACGGGTCTTGTCGAAAGGTTGTGCTGCTGGCAAGACTACGTCCCCTGTCCTGATGGGTCTTGTCGAAAGGTTGTGCTGCTGGCAAGACTACGTCCCCTGTCCTGACGGGTCTTGTCGAAAGGTTGTGCTGCTGGCAAGACTACGTCCCCTGTCCTGATGGGTCTAGTCGAAAGGTTGTGCCGCAGGCAAGACTAAGTTCCCTGTCCTGATGGG
Source organism: Mantis religiosa (assembly GCA_030765055.1). Classification (NCBI taxonomy): domain Eukaryota; kingdom Metazoa; phylum Arthropoda; class Insecta; order Mantodea; family Mantidae; genus Mantis; species Mantis religiosa. The sequence goes on from CM060952.1 coordinate 5,966,857, forward strand.
TATTGTCGAAAGGTTGTGCCGCAGGCAAGACTACGTCCCCTGTCCTGATGGGTCTTGTCGAAAGGTTGTGCTGCTGGCAAGACTAAGTTCCCTGTTCTGACGGGTCTTGTCGAAAGGTTGTGATGCTGGCAAGGCTACGTCCCCTGTCTTGATAGGTCTTGTCGAAAGGTTGTGCTGCTGGCAAGACTAAGTTCCCTGTCCTGATGGGTATTGTCGAAAGGTTGTCCCGCAGGCAAGACTAAGTTCCCTGTCCTGATGGATATTTTCGAAAGGTTGTGCCGCAGGCAAGACTAAGTTCCCTGTCCTGATGGGTATTGTCGAAAGGTTGTGCCGCAGGCAAGACTAAGTTCCCTGTCCTGATGGGTCTTGGCGAAAGGTTGTGATGCTGGCAAGACTACGTGCCCTGTCCTGATGGGTCTTGTCGAAATGTTGTGCTGCTGGCAAGGTTACGTCCCCTGTCCCGATGGGTCTTTTCGAAATGTTGTGCTGCTGGCAAGACTACGTCCCCTGTCCTGATGGGTCTTGTCGAAAGGTTGTGCTGCTGGCAAGACTACGCCCCCTGTCCTGATGGGTCTTGTCGAAAGGTTGTGCTGCTGGCAAGACTACGTCCCCTATCCTGATGGGTCTTGTCGAAAGGTTGTGCTGCTGGCAAGACTACGTCCCCTGTCCTGATGGGTCTTGTCGAAAGGTTGTGCTGCTGGCAAGACTACGCCCCCTGTCCTGATGGGTCTTGTCGAAATGTTGTGCTGCTGGCAAGGTTACGTCCCCTGACCCGACGGGTCTTGTCGAAAGGTTGTGCTGCTGGCAAGACTACGTCCCCTGTCCTGATGGGTCTTGTCGAAAGGTTGTGCTGCTGGCAAGACTACGTCCCCTGTCCTGACGGGTCTTGTCGAAAGGTTGTGCTGCTGGCAAGACTACGTCCCCTGTCCTGATGGGTCTAGTCGAAAGGTTGTGCCGCAGGCAAGACTAAGTTCCCTGTCCTGATGGGTATTGTCGAAAGGTTGTGCCGCAGGCAAGACTAAGTTCCCTGTTCTGATGGGTATTGTCGAAAGGTTGTGCCGCAGGCAAGACTAAGTTCCCTGTCCTGATGGGTATTGTCGAAAGGTTGTGCCGCAGGCAAGACTAAGTTCCCTGTCCTGATGGGTCTTGTCGAAAGGTTGTGCTGCTTGCAAGACTACGTCCCCTGTCCTGATGGGTCTTGGCGAAAGGTTGTGATGCTGGCAAGACTACGTGCCCTGTCCTGATGGGTCTTGTCGAAAGGTTGTGCTGCTTGCAAGACTAAGTTCCCTGTCCTGATGGGTCTTGTCGAAAGGTTGTGATGCTGGCAAGACTACGTCCCCTGTCCTGATGGGTCTTGGCGAAAGGTTGTGCTGCTGGCAAGACTACGTCCCCTGTCCTGATGGGTCTTGGAGAAAGGTTGTGCTGATGCCAAGACTACGTCCCCTGTCCTGATGGGTCTTGTCGAAATGTTGTGCTGCTGGCAAGGTTACGTCCCCTGTCCCGACGGGTCTTGTCGAAAGGTTGTGCTGCTGGCAAGACTACGTCCCCTGTCCTGATGGGTCTTGTCGAAAGGTTGTGCTGCTTGCAAGACTACGTCCCCTGTCCTGATGGGTCTTGTCGAAAGGTTGGGCTGCTTGCAAGACTACGTCCCCTGTCCTGATGGGTCTAGGCGAAAGGTTGTGCCGCTGGCAAGACTACGTGCCCTGTCCTGATGGGTCTTGTCGAAAGGTTGTGCTGCTGGCAAGACTACGCCCCCTGTCCTGATGAGTCTTGTCGAAATGTTGTGCTGCTGGCAAGGTTACGTCCCCTGTCCCGACGGGTCTTGTCGAAAGGTTGTGCTGCTGGCAAGACTACGTCCCCTGTCCTGATGGGTCTTGTCGAAAGGTTGTGCTGCTGGCAAGACTACGTCCCCTGTCCTGACGGGTCTTGTCGAAAGGTTGTGCTGCTGGCAAGACTAAGTTCCCTGTCTTGATAGGTCTTGTCGAAAGGTTGTGCTGCTGGCAAGACTACGTCCCCTGTCTTGATAGGTCTTGTCGAAAGGTTGTGCTGCTGGCAAGACTACGTCCCCTGTCCTGATGGGTCTTGTCGAAAGGTTGTGCTGCTGGCAAGACTAAGTTCCCTGTTCTGACGGGTCTTGTCGAAAGGTTGTGATGCTGGCAAGGCTACGTCCCCTGTCTTGATAGGTCTTGTCGAAAGGTTGTGCTGCTGGCAAGACTACGTCCCCTGTCCTGATGGGTCTTGTCGAAAGGTTGTGCCGCAGGCAAGACTAAGTTCCCTGTCCTGATGGGTATTGTCGAAAGGTTGTGCCGCAGGCAAGACTAAGTTCCCTGTCCTGATGGGTATTTTCGAAAGGTTGTGCCGCAGGCAAGACTAAGTTCCCTGTCCTGATGGGTATTGTCGAAAGGTTGTGCTGCAGGCAAGACTAAGTTCCCTGTCCTGATGGGTCTTGGCGAAAGGTTGTGATGCTGGCAAGACTACGTGCCCTGTCCTGATGGGTCTTGTCGAAATGTTGTGCTGCTGGCAAGGTTACGTCCCCTGTCCTGATGGGTCTTGTCGAAAGGTTGTGCTGCTTGCAAGACTACGTCCCCTGTCCTGATGGGTCTTGGCGAAAGGTTGTGCCGCTGGCAAGACTACGTGCCCTGTCCTGATGGGTCTTGTCGAAAGGTTGTGATGCTGGCAAGACTACGTCCCCTGTCCTGATGGGTCTTGGCGAAAGGTTGTGATGCTGGCAAGACTATGTCCCCTGTCCTGATGGGTCTTGTCGAAAGGTTGTGATGCTGGCAAGACTACGTCCCCTGTCCTGATGGGTCTTGTCGAAAGGTTGTGCCGCTGGCAAGGTTACGTCCCCTGTCCTGATGGGTCTTGGCGAAAGGTTGTGATGCTGGCAAGACTACGTCCCCTGTCCTGATGGGTCTTGTCGGAAGGTTGTGCCGCAGGCAAGACTAAGTTCCCTGTCCTGATGGGTCTTGTCGAAAGGTTGTGCCGCAGGCAAGACTAAGTTCCCTGTCCTGATGGGTCTTGTCGAAAGGTTGTGCCGCAGGCAAGACTAAGTCCCCTGTCCTGATGGGTCTTGTCGAAAGGTTGTGATGCTGGCAAGACTACCTCCCCTGTCCTGATGGGACCTGGCGAAAGGTTGTGATGCTGGCAAGGCTACGTCCCCTGTCCTGATGACACCTGGCGAAAGGTTGTGATGCTGGCAAGACTACGTCCACTGTCCTGATGGGTCTTGTCGAAAGGTTGTGATGCTGGCAAGGCTACGTCCCCTGTCCTGATGACACCTGGCGAAAGGTTGTGATGCTGGCAAGGCTACCTCCCCTGTCCTGATGAGACCTGGCGAAAGGTTGTGATGCTGGCAAGACTACGTCCACTGTCCTGATGGGACCTGGCAAAGGTTGTGATGCTGGCAAGACTACGTCCCCTGTCGTGATGGGACCTGGCGAAAGGTTGTGATGCTGGCAAGACTACGGCCCCTGTCGTGATGGGCCTTGTCGAAAAGTTGTGATGCTTTCAAGATTACGTCCCCTGTCCAGATGGGACTTGGCGAAAGGTTGTGCTGCTGGCAAGGTTACGTCCCCTGTCCTGATGGGACCTGGCGAAAGGTTGTGCTGCTGGCAAGGTTACGTCCCCTGTCCTGATGGCACCTGGAGAGAGGTTGTGCTGCTGGCAAGACTACGTCCCCTGTCCTTTTTCTCTGAGATGTAAATAGTGTAATGTGTTCTCCCAGTTGTGTATTATATTCTCCCAAAGTTGTACGTGTGTCCTATTATTGGTTCAAAAGTTATGGCCTATTCAAATGGCTCAGGTTTATGTGGATCGCACTATATCATAAAGCTTTTACCACAAGACATGTAACAATCAAAGCTGTTAGCTTTTAAACATTCATACTCGTACGTAATGCAATAATAAAACTCCGCTTCCTTTTAAGTCACCATATGTATATGTGTGTGGGCGTGTATGTGTTCGGAGATGGGCGTGTGGGCGTGTGTGTGTGGACGTGTGCGTTGTGTGTGTGGACGTGTATGTGAGTGGAGGTGCTCGTGTGGGCGTGTGTGTGGACGTGTGCGTTGTGTGTGTGGACGTGTATGTGTGAAGAGGTGGGCATGAGGGCGTGTATGTCAGTGGAGGTGGGCGTGAGGGCGTGTATGTGGACGTGTGCGTTATGTGTGTGGACGTGTATGTGTGTGGAGGTGGGCGTGAGGGCGTGTATGTGGACGTGTGCGTTATGTGTGTGGACGTGTATGTGTGTGGAGGTGGGCATGAGGGCGTGTATGTCAGTGGAGGTGGGCGTGTGGGCGTGTGTGTGGACGTGTGCGTTGTGTGTGGACGTGTATGTGTGTGGAGGTGGGCGTGAGGGCGTGTATGTCAGTGGAGGTGGGCGTGAGGGCGTGTGTGTGGACGTGTGCGTTATGTGTGTGGACGTGTATGTGTGTGGAGGTGGGCGTGACGGCGTGTATGTCAGTGGAGGTGGGCGTGAGGGCGTGTGTGTGGACGTGTGCGTTATGTGTGTGGACGTGTATGTGTGTGGAGGTGGGCGTGAGGGCGTGTATGTCAGTGGAGGTGCTCGTAAGGGCGTTTGTGTGGACGTGTGGGATGTTGAGTGTCGACGTGTGTGTGGAGGTGGGCGTGAAGGCGTGTATGTCAGCGGAGGTGGGCGTGTGGGCGTGTGTGTGAGTGGAGGCGGGCGTGTGAGCGTGTGTGTGGGCACGTGTGTGAGTGGAGGTGGGTGTGGGTGTGGACGTGTGCTTAGTTGTGTTTGTGGGTGTGTGTGAGCGGTGGTGGGCGTGTGTGTGAGTGGAGGTGGACGTGTGGGCGTGTGTGTGAGTGGAGGTGGGCGTGGGACGTGTGTGTGAGTGGAGGTGGGCGTGTGGGCGTGTGTGTGAGTGGAGGTGGGCGTGTGGGCGTGTGTGTTGGCGCGTGTGTGAGTGGATGAGGGCGTGTGTGTGGACGTGTGCGTTGTTGTGTGTGTGGGCGTGCATGTGTGTGGAGGTGGGCGTAAGGGCGTGTGTGTGGACGTGTGCGTTGTTGTGTGTGGGCATGTATGTGTGTGGAGGTAAGCGTGTGGGCGTGTGTGTGAGTGGAGGTGGGCATGTGGGCGTGTGTGTGGGCGCGTGTGTGAGTGGAGGTGGGTGTGTGTGTTGACGTGTGCGTTGTTGTGTGTGGGTGTGAGTGGAGGTGGGCGTGTCGGCATGTTTGTGGAGGTGTGCGTCGTTGTGTGTGGGCGTGTACGTGTGTGGAGGTGGGCGTAAGGGCGTGTGTGTGGACGTGTGCGTTGTTGTGTGTGGGTGTGTGGGTGTGAGTGGAGGTGGGCGTGTGGGCGTGTGTGTGAGTGGAGGTGGGCATGTGGGCGTGTGTGTGGGCGCGTGTGTGAGTGGAGGTGGGCGTCTGTGTGGACGTGTGCGTTGTTGTTGTGTGTGGGCGTGTATGTGTTTGGAGGTGGGCGTGTATGTGTGTAGGTGGGCGTAAGGGTGTGTTTGGTCGTATGCGTCGTTGTGTGAGTGGATTTGAATGTGTGTGGAGGTGGGCGTGAGGGCGTGTGTGTGGTCGTATACGTCGTTGTGTGTGTGGACGTGTATGTGTGTGGAGGTGGGCGTAAGGGCGTGTGTGAGGTCGTATGCGTCGTTGTGTGTGGGCGTGTATGTGTTTGGAGGTGGGCGTGTATGTGTGTAGGTGGGCGTAAGGGTGTGTGTGGTCGTATGCGTCGTTGTGTGAGTGGATTTGAATGTGTGTGGAGGTGGGCGCGAGGGCGTGTGTGTGGTCGTATACGTCGTTGTGTGTGTGGACGTGTATGTGTGTGGAGGTGGGCGTAAGGGCGTGTGTGAGGTCGTATGCGTCGTTGTGTGTGGACGTGTATGTGTGTGGAGGTGGGCGTAAGGGTGTGTGTGGTCGTATGCGTCGTTGTGTGAGTGGATTTGAATGTGTGTCTAGGTGGGCGTGAGGGCGTGTGTGTGGTCGTATGCGTCGTTGTGTGTGGGCGTGTATGTGTGTGGAGGTGGGCGTAAGAGCGTGTGTGAGGTCGTATGCGTCGTTGTGTGTGTGGGCGTGTATGTGTGTTGAGGTGGGCGTGAGGGCGTGTGTGTGGTCGTATGCGTCGTTGTGTGTGTGGGCGTGTATGTGTGTTGAGGTGGGCGTAAGGGCGTGTGTGAGGTCGTATGCGTCGTTGTGTGTGTGGGCGTGTATGTGTGTGGAGGTGGGCGTAAGAGTGTGTGTGGTCGTATGCGTCGTTGTGTGAGTGGATTTGAATGTGTGTGGAGGTGGGCGTGAGGGCGTGTGTGTGATCGTATGCGTCGTTGTGTGTGTGGGCGTGTATGTGTGTGGAGGTGGGCGTAAGGGCGTGTGTGAGGTCGTATGCGTCGTTGTGTGTGTGGGCGTGTATGTGTGTTGAGGTGGGCGTAAGAGCGTGTGTGGTCGTATGCGTCGTTGTGTGTGGGCGTGTATGTGTGTGGAGGTGGGCGTAAGGGTGTGTGTGGTCGTATGCGTCGTTGTGTGAGTGGATTTGAATGTGTGTGGAGGTGGGCGTGAGGGCGTGTGTGTGATCGTATGCGTCGTTGTGTGTGTGGGCGTGTATGTGTGTGGAGGTGGGCGTAAGGGCGTGTGTGAGGTCGTATGCGTCGTTGTGTGTGTGGGCGTGTATGTGTGTTGAGGTGGGCGTGAGGGCGTGTGTGTGGTCGTATGCGTCGTTGTGTGTGTGGGCGTGTATGTGTGTTGAGGTGGGCGTAAGGGCGTGTGAGGTTTGACTCGCGCTGCTTTTGTGTCGCATCCCGACGCGTCAATCTTTAAATCCTTTAACCTCCTGCCGACGACGTCCTCCACCATGGCGTTCAGCAATTTTGCGTTTCTGTCCGCCTTTTCCTCTAAATCGTTAAGGCGCTCGTCCACTTGACCCATCCGCTTGCCCAGCTCCGCGACGTCATCCCTTACGCCGGTCAACTGCTCTTCAAACTTTGTGGCAAGGGCCTCGTTTGCCGCTTTCATTTCCGTGGTCAATTCGGTTATCTTCGCGGCCAGGCTCTTGTTTGCAGCGTGCGTCTTCGCAGCGAAGGTGTCATTCGCCGTCTTTAGCTCTTGCAATTCCGCTGCTAGGCTGCCTTCATTTCTTCCATTTCCTGTAGAATCTTTTCGAATGCGGCCTCCATGGTGATAATGCCTCACTTCTGACACCAATTGTGACTTTTTGGGTTCGTAGAATTAAAAGTTCAATTTACCGAAATTCTAAATGTTCTTTATTTCCGTAGGCGTACACTGTTCAATTCTCACGTAACAACATTACGTCACAAATACACAGTCTACAGCACCAAACATTAGCTCTCGTTACAACACTTCACAGCTGACACTGCTTACTCACTCTCTTGTTTCACAACTGCAACTCGACACTTGGCGAGTCGTCGCCTCTTTAAATACCTCACTGATAATTTCTAGATTATTCGAACCCGAACAGTCTCTATGTGTCAAGAAGTAACTAGAAATTTCCATTTATCTCAGTTAGTTTCGGCAGACCTTTATCTGCCTGTTATCTCTGTCTGCCGGCTCTTGGTTTTCACACTGCCTGCCTATCAGTTCATTTTGTGTAAACAAGCCGCGCGACCGTCGATACGGGTTTGTTACACTATATTTGTTTGCTTCACTGTTAGTAGCTTCATATTTTACATATTTAATATATACCATGTTAAATAACTAACTCATTTTTACCGAAAAACATTCTATACCACGTCAGCAGCCAATGAGTAGTAATTAGATCAGGTGAGCGTTAAGAGATACGGATGCCAGCTTATTTCAAACAAGGATTAAGTTGGCTGTTCCCATTGCGCATGCGCAGTGGCCAAGATGTCCATATTTGTTTTTCTGTGTAAGAAAATGTCTTAAGAAGGCCAAATGAATAGGCTCTACAATGACAACTTGGACTCCAAACAACATTTTAAAAGATAATTACTTCATTCTCTTTCAGAATCACTCGTTAAATTCGGAACCACATATTCAACGTTAGCCATATTTTCCTTCCCTACGTTACTACTTTTATCAAATTAACCAGAACATAGTTCTACACAAATGTGGTTTGTTTTACCTCCTGTAAGAAACACATTGTTTTAGCAGCAGATATGCTGAAGCACAAATGCAGTTAAGAACACCTATAGCCACACTGAACATAACCTAACACAACAAGCTCAACTACCACGTACCTGAGGCAATGATTGTATCCCAAAGCTCGGTGAAGGCAATGGAACACTCGATTCTGCAATGGAAGGTACATCACCCTCTACACTCATGCTGGTTTACGTATATTTTGGTCGTATCTCCATGAAGTCATCCGTAATTGTAAACAACAACGGGTCCCTCGTATATTACAGATCCAGATACCAAATTAACATATTTGAGACTGTGTGCTCTTGGAGCAGTTCACTGATGCTGATAATTTTTATCTGCTCAAGATTATGAGCTACATAATCAAGTGTAAACGTTCGCTGTGTGTGGTTAGAATTTAGAAAACAGAAATCCATGGAAGAATAAACGTATGGGAGTTTATTCCTCCATGCATAAAACCAGAACTCTGTATACGTTAGAACTGACAAACAATAATCAAATAAGCATTAGCCTAAGTAGGACAGAACTTAGAAATCAGGTAGTAGCTAGACACAATATATCCATGGAAGCTCATCATATTTTTTCCATTAATCTGTTTGATATTTTATATTACCGGACGGCCCTAAACCAATCTTAATACGCAACTTCGTGGTAGCACACACAGCGAATGACTGACAAACGACATACGTCAGAGGAGCTTAGTTCAATTCATAATTTCAATTAGTAGCTACAACAAAGCGCGCGAGAGAAGCGAGTGTACGTTACTTAATCAGATTTACATTCACTAATTATATAACCTAAAAATTCCAATTCACGCCGTTTGGTTTCGTATAATGCACTGTCAATAATAACTGCAATAGCATTTTAAGTTTGTTGTTCTTAGACCATAATTTCCTTGTAAAAGAAACGTTCTAAAATGGGTGGGTGGAGTGTTCAAAACACTACCCACGGAAGAAGCAAGCAACATTTACTCTCATTTAGGTTGGTAATCCACATTGCGCATGATCAAAAGAGGGGAAATTGCCATGTTTCTGACCATTTCATGATTACTTTCCAATAAAACTTTGACCGTCTACAAAAGGAACGTCAACTTTATACAACGCTCCTAAGAGGGGTACGTGTGTTGTCCTCCTCGCTAGCTTCTGGTTCAGAAGGTCGTGGGTTCACACCAGTTTCTCTAGTCACTGATACTCCTCGATTATTGTCCTACCTACTTCATGTTTAATCTTTACAGAAACAGTTCCATTACACATTTCGCATTCGTGTACAAGAAGAAAAGTGTCGCTCTATGTTGGTCTTCAAATTTGCCAGAAGCAACTGAATAACGATAGCAGTACTTATAAAAACGACAAACGTATCCATAAATTCAAACTAATTATAACAGATATTGAAATATGTCTAAAGCCATAGAAACGTTATTCAAAATAAAGTGTATCTACATTTTTTGTGTAGTAAATATTTAACTCCTATACTGTACCCGTTATGTGAAATTATATAACATTCTTTTGGAGTAGAGAGAATTTCAAAGCGTAATTCCAGATACACAGTTTGTCATGTAAATATATGGTACTTTAATGAAAATCCTTAGAACAGTATTGAGAAAATAAAATGATAAAAGACAAAACATTTCCATATAAAGTTTGGTTTGTGGTGTGATAAATTACTTTAAAACCTTGTTGTAATGTACTGTTTGGTATTCTAAACAAATTTCCTGAACATACAAATGATAGTTTGTAGAACGTCTGCCTGCTCTGTGTGCCATATTAGATTAGCAGGTACAAAATTGAAAGCCTTTTCGAAACTAACAAATTCAGAATGTAGATTTCACTGGAAGCATACTCACTGCAGGGTTAATACACAAGATATATTTCTAAACACCTATGGGGTGGCTGGATGTAAAGAATAGCCCCAAAGTAGACCATGCCTGTCGTAAAAGGCGACTAAAATGGTCACCCAGTCCCAGGGGACATAAATGTGGAACCTGGTCCTCCAGATTGGGGTTGGGCATAGGGTTAACTCCCATACCTCGTAAAAAGAACTTTGTTACGGATACCTTAATACAACCTGAGACTAACTCGGATACTCTGGAGACAAACCGGCGAAGAAAACGGCTAATGAGACGGAAAACAGATTTGGTAATGTATAGGAAAGCTGAATGGCAGAAGGAAAAGAGCCAGACCCAGGAAAAGATGGGTAGATGAAGTTGGGGGTTAAAGGCTGGAGAAGAAAAGCAGAGGACCGATTAGAGTGGAAGAGGGTGGCTAGGGAAGCCAAGGGCCTACATGGTCTGTAGTGCCAACTATCATCATTCATTCATTCATTTCTAAAGGCTTACAATGTTGAGCTGTGCATTGCACACAGCAGTTCCCTTGCTTATTGGAGTAGTGCAGATCTCTGTCCCCCTTTTTGGAGGAGCGAGTTCTTGGTCTACCTCGTTTTTGAGTAAATTAGGCATGCTGGAGAGAACGAAGCTATCAATAGCTATGCTTTACATGACCTGTGTGTCAACGTGACAGAACTTAGACAAGGGGCCGAAGGGGAATGGCTAAGTTATGGGGTGGGGTCTAAAAGACGTGTGGGCGCTATCATTGCCAGAGAAACCCTCCCTCCCTTAACCTTCTAGGGATGCTTAAGTAATTTGAATGTGGCCGTACTTCTGAAAGGTACTCGGAAATTTAATATTGTCATAGGAGTTCAGTGGTAGAGGTGAAGATCAGTGGTTAAAATCTCGAGTATATCATTGAGATTTTCAGTTCTGATTGTCCTTATAAATAAATCGCATTTTCATACTGTCAGTGTGATGAATGGATGTGTACATCGTAATATTTGGCTAATATACTTCAGCATTTCAAGTTCCCAGTACATACACATAGAAACATATTCTACAAAGTACTCATTTTAAATAACTAAAGAAATAAATAATCTAAAGGTAAAAATTATAAAATAAACACAATTGATATCGAGTGTAAGAGTCTTTAGCACGTAGAGGAAATAAAATGCCTTTAGTAAAAAGGACAAGAAGCTTAAACATTTCAAGTTGTCATATTTTATCCTTGACGTATTTGCAGGAATATTGGAGCACATCCCTCTTCTTATCTCAGTCCACACATTCTCAGTAGGGATCAAATCTGGTGAACAGGGAGGCCAGATTATCGCTTTGTGTTTTGTGTGTAGAATATTAGAGTTAGAAACAATAACCCAGAAAACAAAAGTGCCTGGTACAATGTCCATTAAGGGTCATCATCTACCTCTACACTCCTTACCTGCTCAGAACGGGACGGCCATCCAGCCCAACTTGGTTATGTTTGGTCCTTCAAACCTGAAATAGATGACTATAGAGGACAGAAACCGAGCAGAATTGCTCAGGTAGTTTCGTCTGTTTCGGCTGTTTTGCCGGGTCATCAGCGAATCATCATGGCAGGGTGATATGGTCCTGGTAAACACTTCCTCCTCCAGTAGGACGGTCTGGTGGGCCATTTCAGGACCACAGTGGGTAGGATGCCAATTATACTCGGTAATTTCTAAATGGTGAAGTATAGAGGTCCTACCCTCTGCACTTTCGTGACAATTTAGGGTCGGCCGCCCTCTGTCTCCTCTCGCCTCATCCTTCCTCCCGGGATTGTCCCCCTTGGGAACATAGGTACAAAATATCACTCTGGTCGACGTGCCATAGAATTCTATCCTAGCCTATGATGGACAGAAAAGTCCATGTGACCACGGAACTTCACATGTCAGCGCCGAGTCATCTGCCAGTACAAATAGAGTTACCTTAGCAATGATTCAGTCATAATACTCACCATGCTGTCGTTTTAATCAGTTCTGTGTTGTCGCGGGTGTAATATGCTTAGTCACGAAGTCAGTTCTACTCTTAGGTCCTCTCTACCTCCAACCAATCATTGATTCCTTGCAAGGTTACCGTTGACACGGTCTGCTGGTCTCAGCAGCGTCCGCCAAAATCACGGGACACATTTTGAGGTCCTCCCTCAAAATGGCGGCTTCTGGCTTCTGCTTCTGCTGCTTTCTCCGACGTTAGGTATTCGATGATTTGGGTGATGTTGGGTACCTCGGCTGCGTCAGGGACCCACGAAGGTGTAGGAGCAAGGACTTATCTCGCTTTATCTTCTCCGCCGCTTCGCAGAGTTGGCCCTCAGTTAAGAGAGCCACTAGGATCATGTCTCGAAGGGGCCCCGCCACATTAGTCCGGCTGCACTTCATCGATGCGGGGGAACGCAACGCCGCCTTGAGGACCGGGCTGCCCTTGCTAGGTCAATGCCTGAAAATCGAGGCGAGCAAGCTTCAGCAGCACTTCCCCTGCCGAAGGTGCTGCGCTTTCGGACACGACGCCGCCAACTACACTGCGCCGCCGAGTTACCATTACTGTGGCAGCCCATCTCTCACTTCAGAGTGCAGGGGACATGACCTCCGCCGTTACTGTGCTACGTGCTGTGGCTCCAGCCACTTCACTGGACAAGGTCAGTGCCCTCTGTACCCCCGCCTCGGGGAGGCGAGCGTTAGACGGGGAGCACCTACCACTGCCGAAGGCATCACCACATCGCCAGGTGTGCTACTTCTTCTAGAAGAGCTGCGGGAAGAACTTCGGCAAACCAACACACGCCTCCGACACCTCGAGGAAAGCTTCGCTGCCACTTCCTCGCCCGGGACCCCCACGGAGGAGATTCAGGACCTCCACTGAGATGTCCTGAACATCACCACCCAACTGGGAAACTTGGAGGATGCTGTCACCGCCGCCAACACATACCAAGCAGCCGCCATCAATCTCAGTCTCAACACAGCAATCTCAACAGCTCTAAACACTCATCTACAATCTTCCACGGAACTTCTGGACAACCACATCAAAGCAGCACAGGACCAAATCTCTACAGTTACACAAAAATTCACTATACTTCAAGAACAACTCACCAAGATCAGCAATACTACATCACAGCACCAAAAACTTCTGGTCAAGATAGAGTCCAACATCGGAGATACTTCGAACAAACAGAAGGACGTCCTTGATTTACTAGACCTGATACATCAAAAACAAGTGTCACCCCAGTTTTCAATCGCAAACGCCTCATTTGATTCCGAGAAATTCCACCAGGATTTCACACAACTACAAAGCAGCATGGAACTCCTGCAATCCAGACTAACAAGTGCCGCATTGGATACATCAGAACATCAGAGACCCCGACGCTGCTAGGCGTCAATGCCCCCCCCCCCCCAAGCACCACAGGTGTGCAAAGATTACAGTTCAATAAATATTCCTCTAACTTCATCTATCCTTTCCTTTAACCTTTTTCACATCCACGTCACTCAGGCCCTTGTGTCATGGCCATGAGCCTGGTAAGCCAACCGGACCTGCGCTTTTTTCCCAGCGCAGGAGCATCAACCGCTAGTAACGGAGGTGCTATCCTGACCTTCTCTTGTTGCCTCTTCTTTCTCTTCTTCTGTCCCTTTCCTCTTTGTTTAAAAAAACTACAGGTGTCGGAGACCCAGGGTCGAATGGACAGGTCGGAAAGCTCGAATTATACGTCAAAGAAACAGTCATAGAAACCTTTTACTTCTGTTACTACACGTACATAACTGCCAGATACAGTCTAATGTCCTCGGCTTGCGGGCTCTGCAGCTGGCATTACCCATGTCACTTGCACATGTTACTCACCCGCGGGATCTACGGACCATTTTAAGTTCGATAATCTAATCGCGAGTAGCGCAGATTTTCCATGTTACTGTATGTTGGCAAATGGGGTTTGCTGGACGTTTTACCAGATATTTAGACATAACTCAGCCTCCCCGTCGCGTCTGAAACACCATTCGCCATGTTTTCGCGCTATACATAGCGTGGGTGCCGTTCTGCCTTCTCATAGGCTGCCAGATATCTGTTTCCCTGTTTATCAGACTTACTCCAAACACAGACGCTTTTCTGGGACCTTCAACTCTAGCTTATACAAAAGCCTGCTCCCATTAGGGTCGGCGGACAATGGCTACTAGCAAACAAAGTCATAAAAATCTCCCCTTAAGAGAACTTAAGCTGCCAAGCAAGGCGAGCAAATTTCACATGTGTACACATATACGAAAATAATATATGCAATTAAACCCATGTAATAATTATTATATATAATATACAGATAATTATACAATAATTATTTTCGAGCTGGACGAAAGTTCCCGCCTCACCTCAGACCGGCTGTGTGGACGATGTTAGTCATACACGTGACTAGGTGTACGCTCTCTGCTTTACTGTTAGTTCATCCCCGCAGCGATGTCAGTATGCTTAGGCCTACCGGTGGCGCCGCTGTCATTGTCTTACATTCTCGTTAACAAACAAAATATGTTTATTACTGGATATACAAACTATATTTAAGAAACACACAATACGTTATAACAATAATGAGGTTAGTTGTTGTGTGATAGCTTTAAAACTGTATGACCGATCATGTACGCACTCAACATTGAAGATTCATACCAATAACAAAGAATATATCGGAAGCTGTAATGCTACGGTTACTATCAACATCGAAATCACTGTCGTATCTCTGGAAGATACTAAATTTGGCATTTATCTCTCTTTTTATTCAACTTAACTGTTCATACAAACACACACAGAGAAAAACTGAGTTGCCCGCTTCGGACGCGTAGATGGTAGAGTGTCTGCCTCACGTTCAAGAGGTCCCGAGTTCGAATCTCGGTCAGGGTGAGTTACCTGGATAAGGTCTTTTCCGGGGTTTTCCCTTAACCTAAAAGACGAATGTCGGGTAGTTCTAAGCTCCATGGATCCCGGACTCATTTGAGCATCATTTCACACATTCCATTCATCGTACGATATGACTTAATGTTGGAGGACGTAAAATTACAAAAAAAAAAAAAAAACTGAGTTTTCAAAAGGGACTGAACTGGACTAGACTGTAAAGTCTGTATATTCAACGCGAGTGCAGTTGTCTCACAAAGCAAACGGACCATACCGCCCACTAATGACCGTCATAAATCTATCTCCACACTTCAGAAATGGAACACTGTCGTTGAGGACCAATAGCAACCCTGATTTTCTGGAAATGACAGTTGCATGTTTACTCCACGTGGAGTCTCAGTTGCCAAAGTTCCAACTTCCAGTAGATCTGTTTCATGACGTGCAGAAATTCATTGTGTGTCACGATGTGGAGACTGTGGGAGGGAAATGCAAATGAAGTAGTAGATAACTTACAGTCAAGTGAAAATATAATCAAACTGAAGACCAAAGTGTGAATGAATTGGAAAGTGTTGCTGGGCCGAGTTATGTTACTAGAGAAACCTCAAAAAACAAAGTTATAGCGGGAACTGTTTCTAAGCAAATTCAAGCGCTTGTTTTCAACACATATAAATATTTGCTGAAAAATAATCTTAGTAAGGGCTCATGCAATGAACCTGATAAATTCTGGGTATTCACAGAAATACAGTAAGAAATATTGTGACGAAAGGAATACCAAAGACGCCGATCAAGTGTGAAAACAAAAGGAAACGTTTCTCTAAAGTAGATAATTTCACATGTGATTTAATTCCTCGAGAAATTTATAGATTCTGTGCAAAAGGGAGAGCGCCCACGTTAGACGAATTGGTTGCACATTTGCAAGAAATTTGTGATTTTCCTTATAGGCGCTGCACCTTACACGGCCTCCTAAAGGAGCTGGTTTCAAATACCGCACTTTGAATAAGATAAGGGTTATTATGGAATCCAGTAGAATTGTACCTTAGCGTAGAATTGTACCTTAGCGAGATATATATATTTCTCAAAAGTAAAGAAGTTTCGCAGTGACGGACATAAGATAATTTATTTAGACGAAACGTCGTACGATACCCATGACGTATTGACAAAGGTGGCAACCTTGCAGAACGGTCTGGGAGAAGGAGGGTCGGGGTTGTAAAACGATTATAAAGGTTCGTCAAAGGCAGCGGCCGACGTGCACACGCGTTAACTAAACAGACTTTACTATGCTATGGAGGGGATTCCGTAACAAGGTCCAAACTTGGTCTGTTGTACCTACTTTCTTACATACTAACCGTGTGTACGACAAGGTTTGGAAGGATTAAGTCAGAAAACTTAGTCTCCTTTAATTGACAATGAAGGGCCGGGCCCCAACATTTAACCTGGGGGAAGGCCAAAGCAACCACCATATCAACACCGTGGTCCTGAAACTGCCCCACGGGGACCGGAGACTGCCCTCCCGAAGGAGGAAGTGTTTACCAGGAATATATCATCCTGCCATGCAACGCCGAGACTCCCGCCAACACTTATATCCTATAAGAGACCACCAGATGAGAGATGAAATGATAATGGAGGGACAGGAAATTCGAGAGATGTAATTAACCTAACCACCATTCGTCTCGCAAACCGGGAAACTCCCAGAAAAACCCATGGGACAGGTAGGTAGGCCATGGGAATCGAACCCGGACCTGCCGAATGCCTGAGCCATCCCGGTCGCTTTCAGAAGGGGGTTTATAAGGAAGGGGTTCTCTGCTGGTGTCCGTAATGCGCGAGGGTGGATACGAGATAAATAAATTGTTAAATTACTTCTTATGTTTCTGCTCAGCTTCCTTGTCCCCAAACACAAGCCTGGATGTTCCCCAACACCTCTCCCACAGCCAAATGCTATTTCTGTGTTCCCTTTCTTACGAGCATAACTTGGCTAAGGGTGAAACTGAACTTACTGCAACACTTGAATTAAAATGTATATTTGTCTTTAAGTCGTCTTCATTATGAATGACTTTTGTATAACAACTAAACCGTGAGAAATAAACAAAAGAATATTGCAAAAATATTCCACTGCCTTACGTTTATGTCAAATACCTTCCAAATATTCATTTTTAACTCTTGGGCATACAAACCCAATGTAAATTAAGACATCACATAAGCCCCAAAACATTTGACTATCACTTAAAGTCTACTGTATTATCTTGTAACTAAAATAAGATAATGTTTATCTTGAGATAGAGAGAGCAATAAGTGTTTGTACAAGAGTAGAGAAAGTCATTTATATAAAACATTTGACTATGATACCGAAATTAAGGTTTGCCAGAAGCAAAGAATCATGATAGATGTCAAAGGAATGTTGGTTCTTTGTTACGACGAGGGCAAGGCCAGTTGAGTTGGGGGAAAGTGTATAACAAAGCAATATAAGAAGCAGTGTTCTTAGAATATTTCTAAAGGAATTGTCACTTGACGTATATGAATAGGGAATTTTTTGGATCATTTACAATGGCGACCAAAACAGCCACAAAAGGGACTTTGTTTGAAAAGGGAGTCTTGAGAGTGAAAGTTAGATATACACACACGCGCAGCTGTGGTGAGAAAAGCACTCTTCGGCGTGAAGCCGATGTGGCTAGTTCGCGGCTAGGAAGCCATTATAAACAGTCTTCGGCTTGAAGCCGATCAGAGGAGTCTTCGGTGTCAGGCCGATGAGAGGAGTCTGAGGCGTGAAGCCTATTACAGCGGTCAACTTGTTCTGTCTTGAATAGTTGTCGGGTCATCAAAATTTATCGAGTAATAAACAATTTGCATTCAGTAACTCTAAACCGAGATTGGTAACCCTCGGTCGGCAACTTCCATTTCGATGTTTGAAAAGAAGAAGCAGTAAATAAATAAGTTGGAAACGGGCATTCCAGTGTTGTGAAAAACTCCTTCTCACACCCATCCACGCATATCCTGAGAGCAACCTCATTGCTCGCGACTTATTTGCTCACCATAAACATTTTAGTTACAAATTGGCACCGCAACGTAGAACTCTTTGTTCCCCAGAAACGTTTTGCTTCAACTATCACTTAAAGTCTACTGTATTCCCTTGTAACTACAATAAGATAATGTTTATCTCGAAATAGATAGAGCAATAAGTGTTTGTACAAGAGTAGAGAAAGTCATGTATATAAAACATTTGACTATCACTTAAAGTCTACTGTATTTCCTCGTAACTACAATAAGATAATGTTTATCTTGAAGTAGATAAAGCAATAAGTGTTTGTACAAGAGTAGAGAAAGTCATGTATATAAAACATTTGACTATCACTTAAAGTCTAGTGTATTTCCTCGTAACTACAATAAGATAATGTTTATCTTGAAGTAGATAGAGCAATAAGTGTTTGTACAAGAGTAGAGAAAGTCATGTATATAAAACATTTGACTATCACTTAAAGTCTAGTGTATTCCCTTGTAACTACAATAAGATAATGTTTATCTTGAAGTAGATAAAGCAATAAGTGTTTGTACAAGAGTAGAGAAAGTCATGTATATAAAACATTTGACTGTCACTTAAAGTCTAGTGTATTCCCTTGTAACTACAATAAGATAATGTTTATCTTGAAGTAGATAGAGCAATAAGTGTTTGTACAAGAGTAGAGAGAGTCATGTGAGTACAACACATCAGTATTTTTCAGTAAAGAAGTCAATAATTCAATTATACCAACTTTAATTTAATTTATGTATGGTATTTAACAAAAGGCTATTATGAGTAATGATGTAATCAGTGTTCTCTTGACAGATGTGTATAACAGTTTTTCTTAGGCGCCCCAAGTCGTCTTCATGATGCACCTCAAGTTCCATAACAAACTTACATCCTTCCTGTACAGTGCTGCCCCCTTCGTGCATTGTATGATGTCTGTCAAAACAAAATTACAAATTAGTCTTATCTTTACAGCCACGAGTGTCTAAAACCAACTTGAATTTAATATCGACCACATAATGTGGTGGACTTAGTGTGTCCTTAGGAAATTAAAGGATTCTTCAATTTCTTTAGCCTGATACACAAAGTGTCTGACTCACGCTTGAACCGCTGTAGCAGGACTGAGTAAGTCGGCAGATTGTGCCGTAAACAGTGACAATGGCTGACACATGACGGCCAACGGAGGAAATTTGTGATAATACGTCATCATTCCCTGTACAGCAGTGGAGTTATGTCTTACAGTGAACGGGTTCCAATCAAGTGAAAATGTAAAAACCGTCATACGCTCACAAAATAGAACAGTAATATTTAATATGTTACAGTTTTGTAAATAAGAGGAGCGTAAGCTCTAATTATTACGTTGCTACAGCAACAAACTTTGCATAATATAGTGAAAGAGGTTCAAAATTGAAAGTGTACAGGAGAAAAACTTTCAACATCGCCCACATCCAAAAAGATTCGAACCCGATGTGTGTTGAATGTTGTTAAACTAAAGATCCCTTGTGAGTACAGAAGGACAAAGAATAGCTAAAGACATTGGATATCGTCGTCCCCACTTCCATTTACTTACTTACCCTTCTGTTTTGGCCAAGCAAGGCTGCAGACGGACGGGTACCAACTCGTTGGTGTTGCTAATATTCAAAGTGACACACATGCGTGGTTTAGTTAAATCTACTTCTCCCAAGTACTGCTTCAAGATCTTCCCTTCCGTTTTCTTGTACATGACACCAAACTGGTCTACATTCCGTTGTGCCACTTCCTTTATCGACTCCAGCGACATCTCAATGCAGTACAGCAGATTGTTCCAGCGAACAGTGTTTCTGATGTAGTGCACAACATTCTGAAACAAACGTTACATCACATTCTACCCAAAAGTTCAATATTATCATTAGAGTCTCCCTGATCCCTCAAAAATGCCTCCATTAGTGAAATAAGGAGATTTTCAAGTGATTTCTCCATTCCAAACTCTCCTATGAATAGAATATCAAATATTTTTATATTTTTATAGTGGAGGTTACAAATACGTAAATATAAAACTATCAACAGTGAAGAAAACAAATATATATATATATATATATATATATATATAAAATATAACAATTTGTAACTTAAAAAGCTTCACTTATAAGAAATGATGAGCGTTTTCTTACAAATTGACTAGGATCGCGATTTCGTGAATATCTTATTCACATCATCAGCTCGAACCATCAACAAACTCGTTGTTAACGTTACCGTCGCTAGATGTCACTATGTTTATTTTAGTACTACCAACATCTGAAAATGAAACAAATTTAAAATCAGAATCGACTGCCGCTATTTCAAAATTCATTACGCGATGTTTATTTTTTAAAATACATATTTTTCCCAAGCAATTAAATTTATGGGACCATTTAATTGTTTTAATAATTTAACTTCAGGATTTTTAGGGGCCCAAATGACCTTGTTGTCGACGGGCCCTTAAACACCACTCACTCACTCACTTGTTCAATTTATACCCCCCCCCCCCCAATGGTCCTATCGGCGGTCGTTCTCCTTTGAAACATATGGAAGACGTTAACTCGTATTCGTTGGGTTTTAAGCATTAGATCACGCACACATTCACACTTCCAGACTCTGGGGAAGATGAGGAATTATCTCGTTTGGAGAAAAATAACCACCCCTAGCCGGGAATCGAACCCGCGTCCCCGTACACGGCAGGCAGGTGCTCTACCGGCTTAGCTATGGGGCCAGCCAACTTCTGGACTTATTTCATGGTTAAATGATCAAAAATGATCTGCTACGGCCGATTTATCAGTTTTGTTTATACTTAATGTTACGAAAATGTTCTTTCGTTCTGGTTTCCAAATTACGTTTTGTCTTTCTAATATAAACTTTATTACAATCTAAACAATTAAACTGATAAATACCAGATTTTTTATTATTATGTATTTTATTCTTTTTAAAGAAATGTAGTAAATTATTAATACCATATTTATTTTGGGAAACAAAAACTATACCAAACTCTTTAAAAAAATCGAAAATGATTATTAACCCAAGGATGGTAAGTAAATTTTCTAAAATTATAATCGTCTTTTATTTTTTTAACGGTAGAAATATCATTAACAGTTTTTTATATTTAAATTGTTTATGTATAAAGCCTTTATTAAAACCATTAACTAAAGCAGTATTAATAATAGGTTCATACTTTCTATTAAATTCCTCTTTATTCAGGGCTATATTTATTAATCGTAAATCAAACTATTAAAAACAGCAAATTTATGTGAAAAAGGGGTAAAACTTTTACTTTTTATGCAATTATCCATATGAGTAGACTTCTTATAAATACCAACGTTTAATTTATTATTATTTATTATTATCCTTAGATCTAGAAATGGAAGAAATCCATTAATTTCAGTCTCTAATGTGCATTTTATAGGTTTATCTTGCAAATTTAGTAATTTTAAAGCATCATTTATTTGTTTATCAGGAACAATAGCAAAAATATCATGAACATATCTATACCAACATTTAAAAATTAACAGATAAACCATTTTGATAATACATTTTCACAGTTTGTACGCGTTGCTGAATGCTGTAACGTTCATGGCTATTTGTCACTGTAACAACATGAAAAAAAAATTACTGCTGTAACAAAATAACAACGATAGCTATCACTTGTTAAAGATAGGTCACTCTTGTTGAACGTCCCTTTAGTACTAAAGTTTAAACCAAAACACAAACTATTGAGTAGCAAGTATAGTTCAATTATACAACTATAGACTAAGTTAATTTGTAAGTAACTGGGAGAGGGGCAACAAACAAAACAGTGTCGGAAAGAGGGAGTGTGACTAAACATAAGTTACGAAGTGGTGAAAAGACAGTAATATTGAACGTGTTCAGAACTTGATATCCATGAAGTAGCGAAATGACCATCCACAGTTTACCTGTATGTCGGTTTACAGCGCACGTAAAGAAAAGTAAGGTTAGAACTCCCATCAAGAAAAGACAAATTTCCAGCTCACATTACTGTCCGGCCACTGTATCTCCGGCTCTGACATTTAGTGGCTGCAGGAGGTGGAGGGGGAAGGTTACTAGTACCAACATATAATAATGAGTAATTGAAAACATATCGTCAGAATTATCTTTATAATGAGAGTATAGGAATCTATTAGCTTCAAAACATTGAAATACAACTTGTAATTTCATTATCATGCAAGATATTCTTTACAACATCACTCTATTCAAATATTTCGTTCACACCTTTCACGCA
This sequence comes from Mantis religiosa, assembly GCA_030765055.1. Classification (NCBI taxonomy): domain Eukaryota; kingdom Metazoa; phylum Arthropoda; class Insecta; order Mantodea; family Mantidae; genus Mantis; species Mantis religiosa. The sequence goes on from CM060952.1 coordinate 5,988,868, forward strand.
CACCAACTGATTCTGTTGCTGGTACTGGGAGTCTGTACATCCGGTGTCGTGGTCAGGAAGCTAAAACTGTCTGCTAGCGCCAATCAGCGTTGTCGCTGGTAGGCGGGGCTCCCGAACCCAACACCGTGTTGCCAGCTTAAATTTGTTTGAGCCACGTGGCCTAATAGCGGCTTGCGCTGGTGAACTTTCTTTGGTATAATTTTCGTGCGTGAACTCCGATGTTTAGTGTTCGTAAGTCCTATTATTATCGCTATTATAATAATATGGCTACTGGTTCGTGAAATATGCAAATACATGAAATATTTAAAATACGCATTGTTCCTCTGCTTGAAATTCCCGCTCAAGAACTGGCAACAGCCTGCTTCCCCCTCTCGAGAAATGTCAGAGCCGCAGATAGAACGGCCGAGGTATAGAGTGATGTAGATGACGTTGCAAATATGTCCTTTAAAGGTCAAGAACGCTTAAGGTTGTGTCTTTGTGAACACAGGTGACCTGGAAGTGATACAAACCGGTAATCTACTTTAGTGATCTGGTGAACAAACTATACACACACAAAATGTGGATTACACTAAAACACACATTTGCTAAGACGTCAACTGTTTGCCAGATATCCTCCATGTATTGTTTTGTGCTTACTTACCTTGAAGACCTCCGGGTCTGAAGAAGTGTCTATGAACACAAGTGACCTGGGAGTGATACAAACCGGTATGTACTTTAGTGATCTGGTGAACAAACTATACACACACAAAATGTGGATTACACTAAAACACACATTTGCTAAGACGTCAACTGTTTGTCAGATATCCTCTGTGTATTGTTTTGTGCTTACTTACCTTGAAGACCTCCGGATCCGAAGAAGTGTCGATGGACACGGGTGGCTTGGTGATCTGAGCTGCCGAAACAGATTCGTACTTCCCAGTGCATTGCCAGTACGGACCGTCTTGTGACACCGTCAAGTGGAAGTTGCAGTTGTAGTAGCAGTCCAGAATATCAATTATTTTGATGCCATACCTGTACAAAATGTTATCGTTTCACATCATTCACAAACATTTAACATACGTACCCTTGCACTTCCTTGGATTCCTGGCTCCAAAGTAAATTTAGTTTACCTCTCTCTCTACTAAATATACACTCCAGATCAGTCTCCGGTCTCTGAACCCGGTCTGGTGGGCCGTTTCCGAATCCCAGTAGGGGGAATGTCTGTTGTCCTGGCCTACCGCAGGAGGTTTTCGTCTCAGAGGGATCCTCTGCTCTGAACTGTCATGGCTCATTGGGTCGGCCAATCTCTGCCCCTCTCACCTCATCCTTCATCCTGGGGAAACCCACTTGGGGACTTGACCGATCGCAACGCCGAATCCCCTCTCTGTCCCCTCTCACCTCATCCTTCATCCTGGGGAAACCCACTTGGGGACTTGACCGATTGCAACGCCGAATCCCCTCTCTGTCCCCTCTCACCTCATCCGTCATCCTGGGGAAACCCACTTGGGGACTTCACTGATCACAACGCCGAATCCCCTCCGTGGTGTATTCCTAATTGTAACTTCAACATCATCATGTCAGTCACAGTTTCAGCCCAGGACCACTCTCTGTCCCCTCTCACCTCATCCTTCAGCCTGGGGAGACCCACTTGCGGACTTGACTGATCGCAATGCCGAATACCCTCCGTAGTGTGTTCCTAATTGTAACTTCAACATCCTCATGTCAGTTACAGTTTCAGCCCAGGACAACTCTCGGCCCCCTCTCACCTCATCCTTCAGCCTGGGGAGACCCACTTGGGGACTTCACTGATCGCAATGCCGAATACCCTCCGTAGTGTAGTCCTAATTGTAACTTCAACATCCTCATGTCAGTTACAGTTTCAGCCCAGGACCACTCTCTGTCCCCTCTCACCTCATCCTTCAGCCTGGGGAGACCCACTTGGGGACTTGACTGATCGCAATGCCGAATACCCTCCGTAGTGTGTTCCTAATTGTAACTTCAACATCCTCATGTCAGTTACAGTTTCAGCCCAGGACCACTCTCTGTCCCCTCTCACCTCATCCTTCAGCCTGGGGAGACCCACTTGGGGACTTGACTGATCGCAATGCCGAATACCCTCCGTAGTGTGTTCCTAATTGTAACTTCAACATCCTCATGTCAGTTACAGTTTCAGCCCAGGACAACTCTCGGCCCCCTCTCACCTCATCCTTCAGCCTGGGGAGACCCACTTGGGGACTTGACTGATCGCAATGCCGAATACCCTCCGTAGTGTGTTCCTAATTGTAACTTCAACATCCTCATGTCAGTTACAGTTTCAGCCCAGGACCACTCTCTGTCCCCTCTCACCTCATCCTTCAGCCTGGGGAGACCCACTTGGGGACTTGACTGATCGCAATGCCGAATACCCTCCGTAGTGTGTTCCTAATTGTAACTTCAACATCCTCATGTCAGTTACAGTTTCAGCCCAGGACCACTCTCTGTCCCCTCTCACCTCATCCTTCAGCCTTGGGAGACCCACTTGGGGACTTGACTGATCGCAATGCCGAATACCCTCCGTAGTGTGTTCCTAATTGTAACTTCAACATCATCATGTCAGTCACAGTTTCAGCCCAGGACCACTCTCTGTCCCCTCTCACCTCATCCTTCAGCCTGGGGAGACCCACTTGGGGACTTGACTGATCGCAATGCCGAATACCCTCCGTAGTGTGTTCCTAATTGTAACTTCAACATCCTCATGTCAGTTACAGTTTCAGCCCAGGACAACTCTCGGCCCCCTCTCACCTCATCCTTCAGCCTGGGGAGACCCACTTGGGGACTTGACTGATCGCAATGCCGAATACCCTCCGTAGTGTGTTCCTAATTGTAACTTCAACATCCTCATGTCAGTTACAGTTTCAGCCCAGGACAACTCTCGGCCCCCTCTCACCTCATCCTTCAGCCTGGGGAGACCCACTTGGGGACTTGACTGATCGCAATGCCGAATACCCTCCGTAGTGTAGTCCTAATTGTAACTTCAACATCCTCATGTCAGTTACAGTTTCAGCCCAGGACCACTCTCTGTCCCCTCTCACCTCATCCTTCAGCCTGGGGAGACCCACTTGGGGACTTGACTGATCGCAATGCCGAATACCCTCCGTAGTGTGTTCCTAATTGTAACTTCAACATCCTCATGTCAGTTACAGTTTCAGCCCAGGACCACTCTCTGTCCCCTCTCACCTCATCCTTCAGCCTGGGGAGACCCACTTGGGGACTTGACTGATCGCAATGCCGAATACCCTCCGTAGTGTAGTCCTAATTGTAACTTCAACATCCTCATGTCAGTCACAGTTTCAGCCCAGGACAACTCTCGGCCCCCTCTCACCTCATCCTTCAGCCTGGGGAAACCCACTTGGGGACTTGACTGATCACAACGCCGACTCCCCTCCGTAGTGTGTTCCTAATTGTAACTTCAACATCCTCATGTCGGTTACAGTTTCAGCCCAGGACCACTCTCTGTCCCCTCTCACCTCATCCTTCAGCCTGGGGAAACCCACTTGGGGACTTGACTGATCGCAATGCCGAATACCCTCCGTAGTGTAGTCCTAATTGTAACTTCAACATCCTCATGTCAGTCACAGTTTCACAAATTCAACAATGTAAACATTTTACTGATATACTGACTTAATTTGTTTAATAATAATAATAATAATAATAATAATAATAATAATAATAATAATAATAATAATAATAATAATAATAATAATAATAATAATAATAATAATAATAATAATAATAATAATAATAATAATAACAACAACAACGACGACGATGACGATGACGATGACGATGACGATGACGATGACGATGACGATGACGATGACGATGACGATGACGATGACGATGACGATGACGATGACGATGACGATGACGATGACGATGACGATGACGATGACGATGACGATGACGATGACGATGACGATGACGATGACGATGACGATGACGATGACGATGACGATGACGATGACGATGACGATGACGATGACGATGACGATGACGATGACGATGACGATGACGATGACGATGACGATGACGATAATAATAATAATAATAATAATAATAATAATAATAATAATAATAATAATAATAATAATAATAATAATAATAATAATAATAATAATAATAATAATAATAATAATAATAATAATAATAATAATAATAATAATAATAATAATAATGATAATGATAAAGTGTTGAGTTTTACCTGGATGGAGCAGATATGTGATTCTTGTGTAGTATGTAAGGTTCGAGGACTTGGTCGAAGTAGTCCATGTAGCGCTCACAACGGAGGAAGAGCGACACAGCGGGCGAGTTGCGGACAAAGGCATCGAGTATAGAACCAGCAGCGAAGGTACACAGATTAGCTGCGACGTAGCGGCCACAGAGAACACCGAGCACACGGACCTCTGACAGCAGTACTAGTGTGAGACGGTACTCGCGCAGTCTGGCCACCAACCACTTCACCGACCCGTGCCTACAGTGCCTGTTGGTATTTAGCACAATGTCACAACAACGCTTCATATTAATTGACAACATTTGGGGAGAATGATTATATATTTCCTCAAAAGCCTAAGGTTGGCTTTAAGTGATATTCAGATCTTTCAACAATTCGTCGCTATGTGACTGCTTTGAAATTCAATTTTCTTTGCTTGGTCAGGACATTAAAAAACTAATAACGAACTTCCCAATTTACGGAAGTGCAAGTATTGGAGAATTCAAAGAAATAACAAGGAATAGCTCTGAAATGGTTCGCTCCACAAGTATATTTGACATAAATTGTGTATTTTACGGAGATCAACATTTTTGCTTACTAACATTTTATATCTCTTACGGTTTACGTGCAAAAATCATCCAGAAAGAAGAGATATTTATAGTATTCTCAGAAAATTCGATTACTACACGTCAAAGCCTGGAAGCGTATCGAAGGAATTTGTAACAATAGAGTGGTTTACGCAAGCCTATCGTACGACGGCTGTTCAATAAAGAATGATCATAATTTTTTACGGACATAATTTTGCGCAATAAAATTCAAACTTATTATATTCTGTTATCTTAATGTGAAACAAACACGCCGTAGTACTTTCATTGTTGGTACCCCTAGTTCCCGCCTGTGAGAACCAGGCAAGTTCAGTATCGCCTACCACTGTAATGGAGGTAACATGCAAAGTTGATGTTAGAGGAAGATCCGGAGTTTCTTTCAAACGTAATCACTGCTGGTGAAACTTGGCTACATCGTTTTGATCATGAGAGCAAACAACAAAGCTCAGTGTGGAAATCTCCTTCATCACCAACCCCCAAAAAGCAAAAGCGGTTGCTTCTGCTGGGAAAGTTATGGTCATCTCATTCTTTGATATGCATGGAACGGTTTATCAGCATGTTGTACCTGCACACACATCAGTAACTGGACAATACTACAGGGATATCCTGAAAACATTTCAAGTCCATATCAGGCGCAAAAGACCAAATTTCCGTGAAGCAGACTGGATTCTGCACTACGATAATGCTCGGCCGTATATTGCCAATGTTGTTGCTGAATATCTTGCAAAAATCAACGTGAACTGCATCCCTCACCCTCCGTATAGACCGGATTTAGCCCCATGGGACCTTTTTCTATTCCCTTACTTGAAGAAACGCCTTCGTGGGAGACATTATCCATCATCAGAAGCAGTGGTGAAGGCTGCGGAGGCGATTTTGAAGAATCTCTCAAAAAATGGTTTCCAGCATGTCTTTCAAGACTGGCAGGAACGCTGGGACAAGTACATCGCATTCAGAAGAGATTATTTTAAGAAGGACCATCAAAATTATGAGGATCAGTAAAGGTTACGTTGTCAAAAAAAATATGATCATTCTTTATTGAACAGCCCTCGTACACACACGGCGAGTTAGTGCATATTCACTCTGCCCAGATACAATCATGACATATATCGGCAGATGCCAGAAATCATATAAAACGTGATTCTGACAAGGAGAAAGAAGAGTCAATCAAGGGCGGTTTGCAATGGTAATTTATATTTGTGTATAATAACTGCCTAACATTTCATATCGGAGACACAGCTCCATTTGTTTCGTTCCTGACTGTATGCCACGTTACAAATACTTCCTTCTTGTAGTAAACAAGATAGCAAGTGAATGCAACACCCTCACATGAACATCAATACGTTTCAACGTTGTCACTACATGACAACTACGTTTCAACTATAATGAAAATATGTTTAACAGAGGCGGACTGCCATTAAGAACGAGAGGGCTGGACCCCACCGATAACATCATGCAACTTATAGACGTTATTTAATTTGAAGAAACAAATATATTTTGTTCGATTGTAATAAACGTTGCGATTCCTAATGGTTACTGAAGCTTACAACCCGCATTGTTGTACAGGACAACCTCGCTAGGGCCCGCGGTCATTCCTCACTTTGCCAGTCACGTGTCTATACCTCCCTCTTCGCTCACTGCAGGCTCCCGCTCGTTACATGAAGTTCATTATTGTTGAAATCGCAATTGTTTGGTGGAAAAAATAGAGTGGATTATTCACTAAAAAGTCCCTTTCAATCATTAAAGTTATAACAAAAACTTGCAACTAAACGATTAGGTGCACATCAAACGAATAATCTTACATTTACGCAACAACGAGGCAAAAAACAGAGAACTTACTCTAACAGTTTATTAAGAAATCGTGCTTTACGGCATTTTAAATTAGCTGTGTCAGAAATTCGGGAAAACAACAGAAGATACCACGTTCTAGACGTTCTCGGGCTTCGAGCCAGGTAAGAAGATGTGACATCGACGTTTCCTGAGCGTGCATCTCTTCCATCTTCAGGATGCTGAATGTAGGCAACCAGCAGAAGATGCGAGTCGCCCAGGTTTACCTGGGCGGTGTGTTTGCTGCCCAGCACCTGGCCGCTTAGTGCGGATTTATCTGGGCGGCATGAAAGAAATGTCGATTGTCGCAGGTGGTTGTCTTAGGCAGTGCTATATCTAGCCTTAAATGGGCGCTAGTGCCCCGGGGGAGGTGTGTGCCCAGTGCTGGCTGCGCTCTTCCGCCTGCCTGGGAGGCATCTGAGTACAGTCCGCTTGACAGGCTAGAGGGAAAGGAACCATGGTAAGGTATGGGACTTACCAAGCCAATTTTTGGGCTTGGGGGTATATGGTCAGGGGAAAGTGGCCCTGTTTAGTTCAGGTTACCCAATGCATCTTTGGGCAACCGGTAACTTGGTCTGCGGCGAGAAGCCCTATGGTTGTAACGGCCAAGGGTGTTCACCAGGTTATTGGGATGGGAGTCTAGCTAACTGTGGATGGTACGGGATCTCTCCCGCACCACGTCCACAATATATAGGACTCCGAGTAGGTATAAAGGATATGGGACGGGAATCTACGTCCAGTATCGTATATAAATCGCAGCGCCCTGTTCTGGACGCTCTGTAGTCGGAGCCACTGATTCCCAGACTTCGCAGCCGTACAGAATCAGGTGCGGTATAATCGCCCGATACAGGCGTAGTTTGAGAATTTTAAGACAGGGTCCAACTGCCTGAGTGCTGCATGCCCTTGTCCGGCTTTCACCCGGACGTGAGGGGCATAGGTGAGGCCACGATCGAGGAGGACGCCGAGGTATTTGGCAGTGGGAACCCAGAGGATTTGCCTCTGCCTCAACCTCAGAGACCAATCCGGTCGCCTAGCTCGGACCTTAGCCAGGAGAAGAGCGGAGCTCTTCTCGGGGCTAATGGCCATCCTCCACTTCTCACTCCAACGGCCGCTAGGTCAGAGCTGGCGCTGCAGCGGAGGTTGACAATACCTTAGGTTCTTGTTACGCGCCATAATGAGGACATCGTCGGCATTTTGGCACGTAACAGTCTGTGGTTCTAGGTTCTCCACACCCCTAAGCCCAGAAATGGGCTTGGTAAGTCCCATACCTGAACATTAGCTCCTTTCCCTCTAGCCTGTCAAGCGGACTGTGTTGGGTTGCCTCCCAGGCAGGCGAAAGAACGCAACCAGCACTGGGCGCACACCTCTGACGGGGCAATAGCGCTCATTTAAGGCTAGATATAACACTGCCCAAGACAATCGCCTGAGACACACGACAATTCTATTATGCTGCCCAGATAAAGCCGCACAAAGCGGCTAGGTGCTGGGCAGCAAACACTCCGCCCAAGTAAACCTGGACGACTCGTCTCTTCTGCTGGTCCTAAAGTCATTCAGCATCCTGAAGATGGGAGAAATGCACGCTCCCGAAACGTCGATGTCACAACATCTTACCTGGCTCGAAGCCCGAGAACGTCTAGAACACATACGCCGACAGGAAATATTCGACTCATATTTCAGAAGATACCATGTTCATGATAATTTAGATTCTCCCTCAAGAAAGCGACGAATTACGATTCTGAAGTAAACCTAAATTCATATGCTAAAGATATGTGTGCCACAGTGTTCAATCAAATCAAAGGATGATTTCAACTTCTCATATATTCAATACTTTTGGGATTATTGATCCAAAGAAATTTATTACATTCAGAGAAAATTTCGCTGTTGATTCTGTGATAAAATGCATCAAATTACAATCCCGTGATCTCCTACGAAAAATTGAAAAATGAACTGTCAGTGATTTAGCATAATGATACGTTCAGAGATATCCCTTCAATAAATCAACTGTTCAATTTTTTGATACAACACTCCTTTGAGGAAGCGTTTTCTTAGGTACACAAGAAGCTGCCAATTGCACTAACAACTCTAATTGCAACAACCGAGGCAGAGAGAAATGTCAGTACATTGAAAAGAATTGAGTATTTCGTTAGAAACATTGTGGGCCAAGTGAGACTCAATTCCTTGTCTCTTTGTTCCATTAACAAGGAGAAAATGGGTGAAATTCCTAAATTTCAAAGAACAGAATAATTGAAGCGTTTGCCACCCAGAAGAATAGACGTGCTCAGCTCTTGTACAAGTAACACTGCCATTGATGTTTAAAAATGTATAATGTTTCGCCACATTTCTGGTATTGCAGTGTTTTGGCAGTGTGACTAAAAGTGACCTGTTTTAAAAGGTACGAGGGTGGGTCAGAAAGTAATGCCTCCTATTTTTTTCTCTTTTATTTGCCAAGAAAATTGAATCCAATTTACATAGCTTCAAAACTACATTGACGATTAATTTGTCAGTATTCAATATAATCTCCGTCCTTTTCCACAGTTTTGGTCCACCTTTTAACTAGGGCATGTATTCCAGTGTGGTAAAACACACGGTCTTGCTTCCTAAGACAGTGACGTACGGACGTTTTCACAGCCTCCTCATCTTCAAAATGAATCCCACGATGAGCTTCCTTTAGTGGCCCGAACAGATGGAAGTCTGATGGTGCCAGGTCAGTGCTGTAAGACTTGCCATCCCACTTTCTCAATTTCTGCAGTGGTGTAACGGCTGGTGTGTGGTCTTGCATTGTCATGCAAAAGAAGAACATCCGCCATAGTTTTTGTTAGGCGAACTCGGCGAAGACCTGCCTTCAGCTTTTTGAGAGTTCTGGCGTATTCGACACAATTTATTGTGCATCCTTGCTCCAAAATATCAATCATAAGCACACCCTCTGCATCCCAGAACACTGTCGCCATAACTTTCCCTGCCGACCGCTGAGTTTTGAATTTTTTTTCTTCGGTGACGTTGTGTGATGCCATTCCATTGACTGCCTTTTTGATTCAGGTTCAAAAAAAAGTGAACCCACGTTTCGCCTCCAGTAACAATTTTTTCCAGAAACTCCTCTCCCTCCAAATTGAAGCGCTGCAAGTGTTCGGAGGCTATTGTTTTCCTTGTTTCTTTGTTTTGGGCGGTTAACATTCTTGGTACCCAACGTGAACAAACTTTTGAGTAACCCAGTTGTTGAATAATCATCATCACACTGCCTTTACAGAGGGAGGTAATGCGACACAATTCCCCTGTGGTTACCCGGCGATCACCACGAATGATGTCATTGACTCGCTGAATGTTGCATGGAGTCACTGCAGTCACCATCCTGGAGTCATCTGCCGCTTCGCTTTTCATCTGTCAATGGTGTTTGCCCTTCAGCTTCGTTACAGCGACGAACCCATCATCTAACAGTGCTGACATCTACCGTTACATCACCATACACATTTTTTAGCCTTTCGTGAATGCGAATTGGCGTTTCACCTTCCGCAGTCAAAAATTCAATCACAGAACGCTGTCTAATACGAATGTCGATGTCAGCCATTTTGCAAGAGGATGCAGTGCTGCCATCTGTTGACTTAGGAAGTTACTACTGGAGGGGATTGGAGAAGAAGGTTTGAGGAGTTGCGCCAAATTCAAAGTTTTCACATAACTTACTTATTTAAGGGAAAAAATAGGAGACATTATCTTTTGACCCACCCTCGTATAACGTCACTTTCACTTTTTCTTCGCATCTGTCTGCACCAAGAAAAATGCTCACGAGCCGCCACTGAACACAAGCATTTGGTATTTTAATCAAAATATTTAGAATATATTTTCAGAAGAACAGAATTTTTAATTCGGATAGAGATTTCCTTGAAAACCTTCGTAACACGTCCTAGGAAGATCAAATTTGCTATTTAACTATTGAAGTCTTGCTGTTCACCCACATATTAATCAAAAGTAATAATAGTACTAGCACTAAGTAAAAGTAAATGTGGATGTACTGTGTATATTTGTAGCCCTAGAGTTACCATCATTTCTGTGTCTATAAAGTTACGGTGTTCGACATCCATTTTAAATAACTACGAGGGTCGTTTGATAAATCTGGTAAATTCCCATGAAGGGATGGAAAATTTTTGTTGTATCTTTGTGGGCGGTAGTCTTGATTATTAAAAAGATTATACAGGAAATTTGAATGTGCTACAATATGCAGTCTATTGTTGACAGCCATCTTAACTGGTCAGTGTGATAGCTACGATTGAAAATGGAAAAAAACAAAAAACAGAATTTCGTGCTGTTATTAAACATTTTCATTTGAAGGGCTGGATTAAGTTCACGCGGACTCTGCACTAGCATTGAAAACAATTTACTTTTGGATCAATAAATTTAAAAGTGATCGTAGAAGTATGGAAGATGAATCGCGCTCTGGTCGCCCAATTGAGGTTACCACACAGGACACCACTGAAAAAATGCACGATCTGATTATGCAAGACCGCCGAATCAAAATTCGTGAGTTTGATGAGGATGTAGCTATCTCAACTGAGTGAGTACACAATATCCTGCATGAAACATTGTCAATGAAAAATCTGTGTGTCGCGATTGGTCACACTCGACCAAAAGCGCATCCGGAAGAACACTTCTGCCTAGTGTCTGACGATGTTTAATCGCAATCTGCAAGATCTTTTGCGCCGATTTGTGACCGTCGATAAAACTTGGAACTATCATTACACACCATAGTCAAAACCAGCGGTCACCAAGTGGATCGATTTTGTGCTAGAGCAAATAATGTAGCACAGTGCACTGCCACGTGCGACTTCAGTTTGAGACAGCAGTGTTGTTTCGTCTCTTGCGGTTTGTTTTCGTAAACATAATGTCGGTTGGAGAATGTCATGTGACACGTAGGACATGTACTCCTACATTTATGCCTTCATGGGAAAAGTGTTTCTTTTTATAGAAAGAGCATTCAAAATGAAACTATCCGCATGGGAAACGCAGTTAACCTCAAAGAAATTGGTACATTTCCCAAAGCTCTCAAAAGTTCAGCAGTTTGTTCAGGTCATGGACTTGCAAGAATATGTTCAAATATTAAGAGAGCTGAACCAAGAATTTCAGAAAAGGTTTCAAGACGTGGTGTAATTGCAGCCAATTTTCCAAATATTTGCTGAGACTTATGCTACATATGTTGATAATGTTCCATCTGAATTGCAACTTGAACTTATCGATTTGCAATGCAATCGTCAAATGAAAAATAAATTCCAAAATAGAATTAGTTTGAATGATTTCTGTTCACGTTTTCCAAGAAATACATTTCCTCGACTACATAGAAATGCCGCTCGTTTGCTGAGTATGTTCGGATACACACACACACACACACACACACACACACACACACACACACACACACACACACACACACACACACACATGTATGTATGTGTAATGAAATGTAATGACATTAAATTCGCTAATGAAATTAAACAAAAACCGCTAGAATTCAATTGTCGGATCAAAGCTTAAAATGTCAACTTAGACTACCTGCTGCACAAACATTGATAACTAATTTTGAAAAACTAGTGTGTCAAAAGAGACAACAAAAATCTAAAAAACTAGGTTCCACTTCTGAGTAATGTGTTGTGCTTATTACTTTTCTTTGAGTTGTTATTTAATACTGCTGTATTGTAAGTAGATTGTCGATGTATTGTTCATTTTTATTATTAAAATAAAGGTACATAGTTTAATGCTAATGAAAGAAACAACTAAAAGAATTTATATAACAATTATATCCTTCATAATACAATTCGATTATTACTGTTGCACAGTCAATTGTGTGTTTAAATTGCAAGATCAGCATTCCGCCACTGCTCTGAAGGCTACGGAGTGCACGGTAAACTTGCATGACCTTCTCCACTGGTGATAACAATGGACAAAAGCTGGTAAAAGTGCACCAAAGATGTCAGCTGTTTAGTCGATCACCACTATTTTTCGGGATTCTCGGAATAATGCTAGACTACTCGGAAAAAAGCAAAACCATAACTGGAGCCTATTATGTTTCATTGTTGGATGTTTGCAACATGAGTTGACTGAAAAGAGACCGAGATTCAAACGCAAAAAGTACTCTTTCACCAGGATAATGCATCGCACACATCAGCAATTACAATGGCGAAAGTGCATGAGTTGGACTTTGAATTTGTTCCTCATCCACCTTATTCACCAGACTTAGCCCCAAGTGACTTCTTCCAGCTTCCACTTAAAACTTTGGCCTGATGGTTGGTAAGACATTTTCATCCAATAACGAAGTGATAGTCACCGTTTACGAGTATTTTCCCGACGGGATGAAAAAATTGGAACATCGCTGCACCAAGTGTACAGCCTTTAATTGAGACTATGTCGAGAAATAAGGTGAGATGTTAAAGAAACTGACTCAATTATTGCGGAAAAGAAAAAAAATCTATCAATTTCAACATCATCTTTCAGAATAAGGGGAAAGCTCAAGAAAAACTTCAGGTAACTCGTCCTAGCTAGAAGCACTTGAATATGAAACACTATCCTCACGCAAACTTAGGTTTTGCCTGAAAATGATACCTAGCCGAAACATCTTTAGTGAAGTCAAGGGCTTTGTAAATTACATTTAATCTTTAATAATTTATGACATGAAATTAGATGTTACATTTAGCAAGTCTCATTAGAATTCGGCCTCTCAGACATGGAAGAATTATTAAAATGAACTGCGCGTGTACACACATATTTTCTCTGGAATGTTCATGTAGATTTAGTGCATACTAGAATATATTTGAAACAAATCAATCAGCAAGTGATGAAGTAAATAATTACGAAAGGTTATCATCCTGACCATAAGCGCGCACATTTTCTCTAATTTAGAATACCTCATAGTACCTACACATTTTCCAAAAATCTTGTTATCGAATTTGTAGTTAGAAAGTAGTGCTTCCTTTACACCAGTAAACAATAGATATTTAGAGGTTATTTCTGGTGACGATTTAATGAATGCCGTTTCCCAAATGTTTATTTCTTTCAACAAACACAATCAACTTACCTGAGGATGAGTGACAAGTCCTTGGCTCGTTGTTCTAATTTGTTTGGAAGACTTAGAAAGAAGCTGTTGAGAACCAAGTCAGTCGCTTTACGTATGTTATGGCTGCCAACAAGTCTCAGGTTGGCCACTTCTTCGTACGTTAAGTAACTTAAGATGTGCTTCAGGACACTGCTAGGTAAATGTGTAAGATTTCTTTTCATTTTACACGTCTAAAATATACACATCAGTAGATATTTCAAAAAGTCTGTGCTTTTCTATGAGGCAACGTTTGGCACGCAGTGTTTTGTTTTCTTCACGGAGTAATTATAGTTAATGTTGTATCTACGAAACAGAGATTATAACGAATCAATTACTTACACATACATTTACTCCAATTGATTCATGAAGGTAGAGAGCACAGTGGAGAGTAACGAGAAATATTGCGTTTGGTAACGAAAGTTCGCAGATCCAACAAATTCAGCAGTTTTGTGTATGCACGTACTCCAATTGGCTCTTGCAGATGTTTGTTATCAAATAAACCAAAACTTTATAAAATGAGATGTTGAACTGCATGCAGAAGATTACGTATCACCCAGGACCAATAGCTTGAGCTTTGTCTATGTATAGCGATAGTAGGAACTACACGTGTTCTTAGATCTAACCTCCCCAGCTGTGGATTTTTCTTTACGTGCGCTGTAAGCTCTGGATGTTAATCAAACCACTTCATCGATAGCTAGATCTAAATATTTCTCGCAAAAATTATCACCATTTGTAACGGTTCTCCGTGCTCATGTTTAACAATACTGGCTCGTTCCGCCATGATGCTTTTGTTTAGGTTTTTCTCTGCTACTCCCAATTACGCCGTATAACTTAAAATAGTTACAAATTCACCAAGAATAAAATTTTGCAATTGAACTATGCTTAGTAACCAATAGTTGCACCTTAGAACAAATGAAAGGAGCTTCTAAACCTTAGTAGTAGTGTACTTTCTCGTGGGACTATTTAGGGGGAAAATGTATAAGATTTCTTTTCATTTTACACGTCTAAAATATACGCATCATGTAGATATTTCAAAAAGCCTGTGCTATTCTATGAGGAATCTGCATGCAACGTTTAGAACGCAATGTTTTGTTTTGTTCATGGAGTTATTATAGATAGTTACTGTTGTATCTATTTACATACGGGACATGGAGAATGTGGCTGTTGTTCGCAACTTCCCGACATGTTGAGCACATTCCTTGCAAGTAATCTCGTACTTAAAGACTCCAACAGCTGGACTTGACAGTACCCCGCACTTTCTTTTAGATAAATAAGTCGATCGATATATTATTTGTTAGTGTTCCATTTTCAAAACTGCTTCCTAATCGAGCATTTTATGAAATTGAGTTCGACATGTATAACATTCACTTTAAGCATAATTTAATCCTTGTTTCACATAAGCTTGCCTCGCATCTCTTAATGGGCACGTGACCTAATCATCTCTCAATGGCTGCTGTTGTAGTGCAGACTGTTGTGCGATAAAAATTAGTCCGCTATTTAACATGGTAATATATCTTTATATGTTGGAACAGAATTGTCAAATTTATATTTTCATCACTGTTTGAATTAAATATATTACGCAACAGAGCTGATTGATCTGAAATGCATATTATTTCTTACACGAAGTAAAAATGAGGTTCCTTTGCTTCTTTCAAGCCCGCCTTTCATATGACACGGTAGCTCGTACTTTAGCCGTAGTGATGACATATTTGTTTGCCTTTTATCACTGACCTTGTTTTGAACTGGATTAGTCATATATCGCCATTCGAAGGTGTGTTGTGCCGAGTGCGAGAGCTAAATTATTTTATTGGTCGTTTATTGCGCGTGTACTTATTATATGTATAATGACAGAGTCTACCGCCAGTTTTTCACTGAAGCATCGCAAGGGAAAACCTTTACAAAGCGGCGAAAACAGAATTGTGGTGCATGTGTTTAATGCACTCACAGAGAAGAATCCGTCTTTGTCAGTGAGAGAAGTCGAACAGCTGTGCTCTGAACTTACAGGTGTGAGTGTTAGGTCCGTAGGAATATCGCGACGTGAAATTAAGATAACAGGAAAACTTACCATTTCAGGCAAAAGCAGGAATAAACAAAAGCGAATGCTCGGAGACTGCCAGGAGTTCGTGAAAAGTGCTGTGCGTCATGTGCATAGCTTTTTTCTTTAGAAACGAACTCCCTAACATAAATATAATTTTGTCTGCTGTAAATGTGGATGCAGATTTACGAAATTTCAGCAGATCTGTATAGATTGCTTATAAGCTGAGGTTTGTGAATGAAAAAAGGCACATGAAAAATTAGCTAAGAGACAGAAGCTATATTGCTGTGTGGCGAAGACGTTCTTTAAGGGCAATCAACTGTACCGGGATACAAATCGCAAAATATACTACCTTGACGAGACTTGGGTAAATGAAGGACACGCGAAAAGTATGGCGTGACACGACTTTTAAGACTGAAAGACAAGCATTTTTGCAAGGTATGTGTGCTGGTTTAAAAAATCCCAGTGGAAAAGGACGAAGGCCTTTCATTATAAACTTGTTTCAATTTCATTGTTCATTCATTCAGTTTCAACTTGCTCAGTTTCATTATAAACTTGTAGTTTTGCATGCCTTCATATTCTTATTTGTATGATTTTATCTATCTTCCCGGCAATAATTATGACGTTTACTGGAGGTTATAAATGTGATGGCAAGGCACCGCCTATGGCGTATGACGCGAAAGCATAGCCAATTAGGGTGAGCAGGAAGGTAGTTGCACGCGGAGTGATACTCGTCAGCGAGGCGAGGTTATCTAAAACAGAGATCAGTTAGAACATATTTCGTATATCTTCATTTATTTGTGAGCAAAGCAGTAAGAAATAACGACTGCATACATTCTTTACCACGTACATTCCACCCAAATATTTTATACTGAGATGAACATTTTTAACACTATTTTTTTCAAAAACGGTTCATATAGATGTTAAAATGTTTTTATGACAAATGAAATCTAGGTTATCTTGAATTTCCTATGAATATCCTTAAAAGTTATTTTCATTCTCGATACCTTTTGTATAACTACTAAACTGTAAGAGATAGACAAAATATTATAACTCATTATAACACACTCCAATACAGAATTTTGCAATATTTATCATTTTCTCAAACAGAAAATTGTTTCTTTTTTATGTCCTGGTTATGCACAAAGTATAGAATGCAGATATTCCTCAATATTGTGAAAGGTTTGCTAACCAAAAAGTGTTTTAACAGTGATTTAAATGTATTACAATAAAGGAAATTACTATATGTTAAAAATAGATGTAATAACTGGCTAGTGGCTTTAACAATTTAAGTGCATTAATATTCCAGTTAGAGACAACTGGGAAACAGTTGGATTGTTTTTGAATTGGTAAATGTGCTTGTATTTGTGAATTTTACCGAACATTACCAATAATTACCTTTGTCTT
Source organism: Mantis religiosa (assembly GCA_030765055.1). Classification (NCBI taxonomy): domain Eukaryota; kingdom Metazoa; phylum Arthropoda; class Insecta; order Mantodea; family Mantidae; genus Mantis; species Mantis religiosa. The sequence continues at coordinate 6,006,039 of CM060952.1, forward strand.
ATTACCCTGACAATAGAGCTCTATGACATTAAATTTGTTACAGGAACAACCATAAAATCTTTCTCCGTAACACATCTTTGTTTAGTAAATGAATAAAGACGACTTTATCATACTTTCGCTAAAAGAAAGAAATGATGTTCAAATGAGTACAGGGTGCATAGAGCTTAGTGTTACCAGACATTCATCTTTCAGGATAAAAGAAAACCTCCAACGTTAAGTCAATCAGATGATGAATGAAATGATGTTCAAATGAGTACAGGGTACATAGAGCTTAGTTACCAGACATTTATCTTTCAGGATAAGAGAAAACCTCCAACGTTAAGTCATATCGGACGATGAATGAAATGATGTTCAAATGAGTATAGGGTACATAGAGCTTAGAGTTAGCAGACATTCATTTTTCAGGATAAGAGAAAACCTCCAACGTTAAGTCATATCGGACGATGAATGAAATGATCTTCAAATGAGTACAGGGTACATAGAGCTTAGAGTTACCAGACATTCATCTTTCAGGATAAGAGAAAACCTCCAAAGTTAAGTCTTATCGGACGATGAATGAAATGATGTTCAAATAAGTACAGGGTACATAGAGCTTAGAGTTACCAGACATTCATCTTTCAGTATAAGAGAAAATCTCCAACGTTAAGTCATATCGGACGATGAATTAAATGATGTTCAAATGAGTACAGGGTACATAGAGCTTAGAGTTACCAGACATTTATCTTTTAGGATAAGAGAAAACCTCCAACGTTAAGTCATATCGGACGACGAATGAAATGATGTTCAAATGAGTACAGGGTACATAGAGCTTAGAGTTACCAGACATTTATCTTTCAGGATAAGAGAAAACCTCCAACGTTAAATCATATCGGACGATGAATGAAATGATGTTCAAATGAGTACAGGGTACATAGAGCTTAGAGTTACCAGACATTCATCTTTCAGGATAAGAGAAAACCTCCAACGTTAAGTCATATCGGACGATGAATGAAATGATGTTCAAATGAGTACAGGGTACATAGAGCTTAGAGTTACTAGACATTTATCTTTCAGGATAAGAGAAAACCTCCAACGTTAAGTCATATCGGACGATGAATGAAATGATGTTCAAATGAGTACAGGGTACATAGAGCTTAGAGTTACCAGACATTTATCTTTCAGCATAAGAGAAAACCTCCAACTTTAAGTCATATCGGACGATGAATGAAATGATGTTCAAATGAGTACAGGGTACATAGAGCTTAGAGCTACCAGACCTTCATTTTTCAGGATAAGAGAAAACCTCCAACGTTAAGTAATATCGGACAATGAATGAAATGATGTTCAAGTAAGTACAGGGTACATAGAGCTTATAATTACCAGACATTCATCTTTCAGGATAAGAGAGAACCTCCAACGTTAAGTCATATCGGACGATGAATGAAATGATGTTCAAATGAGTACAGGGTACATAGAGCTTAGAGTTACCAGACATTTATCTTTCAGGATAAGAGAAAACCTCCAACGTTAAGTCATATCGGACGATGAATGAAATGATGTTCAAATGAGTATAGGGTACATAGAGCCTAGAGTTACCAGACATTCATTTTTCAGGATAAGAGAAAACCTCCAACGTTAAGTCATATCGGACGATGTATGAAATCATGTTCAAATGAGTACAGAGTACAGAGTTACCAGACATTCATCTTTCAGGATAAAAGAAAACCTCCAACGTTAAGTCAATCAGATGATGAATGAAATGATGTTCAAATGAGTACAGGGTACATAGAGCTTAGAGTTACTAGACATTCATCTTTCAGGATAAGAGAAAACCTCCAACGTTAAGTCATATCGGACGATGAATGAAATGATGTTCAAATGAGTATAGGGTACATAGAGCTTAGAGTTAGCAGACATTCATTTTTCAGGATAAGAGAAAACCTCCAAAGTTAAGTCTTATCGGACGATGAATTAAATGATGTTCAAATGAGTACAGGGTACATAGAGCTTAGAGTTACCAGACATTTATCTTTTAGGATAAGAGAAAACCTCCAACGTTAAGTCATATCGGACGACGAATGAAATGATGTTCAAATGAGTACAGGGTACATAGAGCTTAGAGTTACCAGACATTTATCTTTCAGGATAAGAGAAAACCTCCAACGTTAAGTCATATCGGACGATGAATGAAATGATGTTCAAATGAGTACAGGGTACATAGAGCTTAGAGTTACTAGACATTCATCTTTCAGGATAAGAGAAAACCTCCAACGTGAAGTCATATCGGACGATGAATGAAATGATGTTCAAATGAGTACAGGGTACATAGAGCTTAGAGTTACCAGACATTTATCTTTCAGCATAAGAGAAAACCTCCAACTTTAAGTCATATCGGACGATGAATGAAATGATGTTCAAATGAGTACAGGGTACATAGAGCTTAGAGCTACCAGACCTTCATTTTTCAGGATAAGAGAAAACCTCCAACGTTAAGTAATATCGGACAATGAATGAAATGATGTTCAAGTAAGTACAGGGTACATAGAGCTTAGAATTACCAGACATTCATCTTTCAGGATAAGAGAGAACCTCCAAAGTTAAGTCATATCGGACGATGAATGAAATGATGTTCAAATGAGTACAGGGTACATAGAGCTTAGAGTTACCAGACATTTATCTTTCAGGATAAGAGAAAACCTCCACCGTTAAGTAATATCGGACAATGAATGAAATGATGTTCAAATGAGCACAGGGTACATAGAGTTTGGAGTTACTTAACTTCATGTTTTCAGGATAAGTGAAAATCCCACAAAATATCTTATCCAGGTAATTTAACTCTACCAAGATTCAAACTCAGGGCCTCTTGAATCTGATGTCAGGATGGCACGTTGGTCATGGTAGCTCAATGGGTTACAGCGACTGGGCGGAAACCAGGACATCCAGGGTTCAAATCCCAGCCATGGCATTGAATTTTTTCATGTTGACTCTATCTATCAAAAACCTCAGCCTATACACGGCTAGTATGAAAAAATTATTAATTTCCATCAATTAACTTAAATAATAAGAGTTAAATGATGAAGCCTGGGACTCAAGTACTTACGATAGTAAGTGCCACAAACAGTGTATCTCGAATGCGAGAGCCCCTAGTGGTCTACCGGGGAAATATATTAGTCAAATGGAGAATTTAATGTCAGGATGGCACGTTGGCCATGGTAGCTCAATGGGTTAGAGCGCCTGGACGGAAACCAGGAGTTCCGTGGTTCAAATCCCGGCCATGGCATTGAATTTTTCATATTGACTCTAACATCTACCTAGTCTTGCCATAAATACTGTTACAAATTTTTGACATATACTGTAGTCCGGTTTGGCACATAAACAACTGCATGTGTGCACACCTTAACCTTGAACCATTATTAGCTTGTCTTTAAAAGAGGAAGTATTTTGCTCCAGGTTTCATCATGAAATGGGGTGATTAGGAAAATTCTGTAGCCGTCATTGTGTTGCATAAAGTTGGAAAATCTGCAAGTGACATTTTCAAGATGCTACAAAAGTTGAAAATCAGCCATATGTTTGTGTACCACACCATTGAGCAATTCACTGCAACTGTGACTGTAAAGGATCGGCCAAGGGAGGTCAACCACGCAGTGTCAGGACTCCAGCAGCACAAATAGCAGTGCAGCTCATGTTCGGAGAAATCCTGTGCGGAAGTAGGCTATCTTGTCCCGTGACATGAACATTTCAAAAAGGACGATGTCCAGGTTTCTGTCAGAGGACCTTGGACTAAGGGCTTATTGCTGACATAAGGGACATTATCTTGACACATGCCTTAAGAAGCTGAGAGTGCTTAAATGTTGACGTCCCCTACAGCATTATGCTCTAAATGGTCATCGGAACATCCTCTCCACTGATGAAAAAGTTTTCACAATAGAGGAGTCTTTCAATGCGCAAAACGACAAGGTTTATGCATCATCATCTCGGGAAGTCAGTAATAAGGTTCCTAAAGTTCAGAGGGCCCATCATTCCTCCTCAGTGATTGTGTGGTGAGGGGTTATAGTCTGTGAGGTTTAACTAGTCGTGTGCCTTTTAGAAAGAGAAAGGAATACTCACCGTCTCACTCTAAGACGTAGCAGGCAAAGCAGACACCCCAGCCAAGCATGCATCAGTGGCGGAGCGCCCCTTCTCCACTTGGTCCGATTGTTGCTCAACTCCCGATTCACAGTTAGAAATTTCAAACGAATCTTCGTTTTGTTTTTCCGAGTCCGAGTCTTCTAAATTTATAACTAACCTATCTGTAATTTCATCTATCAGACCGTCTTTCTCCCAGTAAAACTGTTCAGTGTTTTGTACATGCTCACATGCCCTTTTCCAGTTTTCTGCGGTAACTTTTGTAATCGCACTATGAAACAAGGCTCTTATATCGACACTTTTTAATGAAATATTATGTCTGGCAACATCATTCTTCACTTGCGCCCATATAAGTTCTATAGCATTAAAATCGCAATGATAAGGTGGCAATCTTACTACGGTATGACCGTGTACCTCTGCGAGACTATCTACTGCATACACTTTGAAATTATCTTTTTTCAGTTTAATTAATTCGTATAGCACTGGTTTTGTTGCTCGTGGATCAAACTCAATATTCCTATTATGAAGCCATTCCTGCATATGGGATTTGAGTGAAGATAACGTGGGTGCTTTATTAATTTCTATGGAATGATAAGAGGCATTGTCCATAATGATGACACTATTAGGCGGGATGTTAGATAGTAATTTATTAACAAACCAATCCTTGAAAATGTTACTATCATTTCTTCATGGTAGTCTTTGGTTGAATTTGACTTAAAAGTTAGCAAGGCATTAGGAATAAATCCTGTAGAACATCCAGCATGTGCAACTATAAATCGCTGTCCTTTGCCGATTGGTGTTTTAAGAGGGAAAGCGCTTTCATTTTCATCGGCGATGCACTTCCACACCTTATTTCTCGTATGGTTTATATTTACCCACGTTTCGTCAAGGTACACTATAGGCCTACCTGTAGATCTGAGTTCTTTCATTCGTCTTAAAAATTTAAATCTTTTAGAAACAATATCCATTCGTTCCATTAAAAAGCGTCTTCCTTGCAAATTTTTACTGTAAGTGAAATTAAGCTTTTTAAGAATTTTTCTTAAGGACCACATGCTTCCTTTAAGTAAGTCTTTAGCTCTTAAAGCCTCATATATGTCCAGCAAACTAGGCTTAATAGCAGCAACTGTAAATGAATCAATTTCTGTTTTTCTCGGTCTTCTATTAGGGCGCTTTTTGCCTGGTGTTTGCAGTCTACCACCGCTAGCTTCTGCATTTTTGTGTTCTTTTAAAATTCGTTGGACAGAACGAGAAGAAATACCTGTAGCAGCAGCAGTTCTCTCAACGATACTCGTCACTGAAATAGTTGGCTTTCCACATTTTAAAGCTTCACATTCATCACTGAAGAAACTGTGAGCTTTGACTACAATTTCCCTAGAATCTGATTTTAGAACTTTCCGTCAAGATCCAACTTGAAACAACACAAACACAACCAAAACTACAAGAAAATAATTCAACATTATATCCATATGTTGCAACACTGAAAACATTTTGTGTAACGTGTAAATCCACAAAACAATAAATTCACAGTTCTATAGCTTATACGTCACTGACACCCTTCAAACAACACACAACGGAATGGGGGTTGGGACAGTCTACATTCCACGAATCACGACAAAGCAGGGTTGCTGTTCCGCCCACGTGTGCTAGACAAGGACAGCATTCTGTCTTAGACAAGGACAGTAGAGAATACGCCAAGTTAAACCTCACAGACTGTAGTTATTCTCATACCACCCAGCTACATTTTTGTGAAAAGGGCATTAAAACCAGCGCCAGAGAGTATGAAAGCATTGTTTTGTAGCCTATTGTCAAGAACTTGAGTGGCACATTGTTTCAAAACCAACCATAGACTTTACAGCAGGATACTGCCCCTGCCCACAAGGCCAGGTCAATGCAAGTTTGACTTCAGCATCATGTCCCTGACTTCATTTCGCCTGAAGATTGGTCCAGTAGCAGTCCGACCTGAATCCATTGGACTACCGACTGTGGTCACTGCTTGAGGGCATCGCCTGCAACAGGAGACACTACACCATTGGAAGTTTAAAGCGTTCCTTGTTGTCAGCAGTGGCAGATTTCCCCCTAAATGTTGTCCATTCCACCATAGACGAGTGGCCACAAGGATACAGAGCTTGTATCCTTGCAAAAGGTGGTCATTTTGAAAAGTGATTGGTGCTGTGTGTAATGAATGCCTGTAGCTACAACATACTAAAAGCCAATTCCTTTCTTGGAAGTGTTGAAAACAGTGTTGTTGTAATAAATTAAATTTAAAGGGAGTCGATTAATGACACTAAACAACACTTACTTTTAATTACACAAATATAAATATTTGCTACTAAAGCTACACTTATTTTAAGAAAACTGATGTTAATACTTCTTTCTTCTTTCTAATGGAAATCAATTTCAAAAGCAAATCGCTTTTGTCCTCAGTCCATCAACTCCAAATCAAATTGTTGTCAAGGAAATCTCGGTTACCATGTTTTTTCTTATGTTTTATCAGCATTACCAACATCTGAAGACGAAAATGTGAAAAAGGGTTAAAACTTTTACTTTTTATGTAATTATCGATATGAGTAGACTTCCTATAAATACCAAAATCTAATTTATTATTTCCTACTGTCTTCAAATCTAGAAAAGGAAGAAATCCATTAATTTCAGTTTCTAATGTGAATTGTATAGCTTTATCTTGTAAATTTAGTAATTTTAAAGCATCGTTAATTTATTTTTCAGGAACAATAGCAAAAATATCATCAACATATCTATACCATGTTTTAAAATTCAAAGGAAAAGCTTTAGTGACTTGAATTTTGAAAAAACTCATAAAAAGATCAGCAAGAAAAGGTGAAAGGGGATTACCCATTACTAAATCAGTAATAATAAGTACGTAATCAGTACTTACTTTTAAATTTTTCCAGAACATGTTTCAGACACTTTGCCTCCATCAGTCAATTTCCGGTTGATGATGTAGGCAAAGTCTCTAAAACATGTTTCGGGAAAATTTAAAAGTAAGTGTTGTTTAGTGTCATTAATCGACTCCCTTTAAATTTAATACTAAAAGCTAATTAAAATATTTTGCAAGGTATTTGTGTTTTTCACTTTTCAAGTTGTAAGAGTATTTGTGTCTAGAAGAGGTAATTTTAAGTAAAATGAGAAAGGTTGCTCCAGCACAAGTCATTTGGTAGACTGGAACCATTCAGAGGAAGGATAATGTAAATCTACTATTTCTAGTGACAATTGTTTTAACATGACTGGAGAAGTTTCTGATTACTTGACATCTTCTATTAGATGGAGATTATATTCAATTTCAAAACATTATTTCTTAGTTGTACATTTTCTTTTAAATATGGAATTTGTAATTTAATAACAAATATCTATAGCTTTAAAAAAGATACAAAGCACAAAGGTACATGAAAATATTCCTTCAGACAAGGATTTTTTTTTTAATACTGTAATTACACTTTTACCTAGAGCTGCTGGGCTGCAACAGTAATGTTCGTTAAGTTCAGTATTACTGAGTCATTTTTTAACACTACATCACTAGCTTGTTTACTCTTTAGCACAACATGTTTCACTCCCATCCTCAGTTCCTGTTTGACTGCCTGCTTCACTCCACGTGGTGGTTGACCTTGACCTCAATAAACAAGTAAGTGATGTAGTAATTACAAATGAAGCACTGCTAACTGCCTGGTCTTGGCACACTTATCTCTTTGAGATCTTCAGCTAATATCACTTGACATTGGGAACCATGTGACTCAACTTCTTGTGTAGCTTCTTTCAGAAGAGTAGACACTGTAAGATCCTTCAGTACAGAACAGAAACATTTCAAATAAGTAACTCATTACAGTATTTTTAATGTTATAACATAAATTTATGTTGGTGCACTGCAGAAAAAAACCATACTTAGTCACTAACACTAAGCAATGTTAACAATACCACTGCTTTCCAGGCTATGTTGTACATTATAGCATCATCCATTATATTTTAAACCCTTTTCTTGATATTCTAAGCATTATCTTATGAAATTCTTTTCATTTTATAAGGTGCATTCAAAAAGAAACAAGCTGGAGACATAATTACAGAAATCAGTACCTGTATGTTAGAAGTATTTGCCCTGGCTGTTGACATATTTGTCCCACTGTGACACAAGGTGGTGAATAGCTGTCTCATAGTCCCGGGGTGCGATGTGAGCCAGTTCTGCACGTACAGCTCGACATCGTCCTAGGTGAATCGTTTGCCCCTCAGAGCCTAAGGGGACCAAAAATGGCGTAATCACAGTGAGAGAGGTCTGGACTGTATAGAGAACCTCCCATTTGAACTTCTGCAGGAGTGCCGTGACTGTGTTGGCTGTATGAAGCTTTGCATTGTCATGGAGCAGAATGAACCCACAGTTAAGATTGCCTGGTCATTTTGATTTTATCGCTTAGCAAATGTTGGTCAAGGATTGCGAGTAACACTGGGCATTCACTGTTAACGCGTGCTGCAGGAAGTGTATCACAAGGGGGCCATCTTGGTCAAAGAAGAACATCAGCATAACCTTTCCTGCACTTGTGTGGATGGCCTTGGCTGCTTTTGGTGGTGGCGACCCTGGATACTTCCACTGGAGACTTTGTCATGTTGATTCTGGTTCCAAGTGATGACACCATGACTCATCTCCAGCCACAACTCGTGCCAGTTCCTGGTGTGGTTGAAGACTGTGGGGCACCCATTGGATGCACACTTTGCACAAGAGCAATCGTTCCTTCATGATGGTGTGAACACTTCCGACGATCAATCCGACCTCGGCAGCTATGTTTTTCACTGTCACTCGGTGGTCCTGGGTAATGAGTTCATCAACCAGCTAGACAATATCTTCGGTAATGCAGTGTAGTGCTCCAGACCCTGCATCATCAGCTAACGACACCTATCCTCCCCTGAAGCGCTTGTGTCACGTCTTGACCCTTGCAAGGGACATACAGTGTTTGCCGTACACTTGTGACATTCGTTGATGAATGTCCATTCCCCCTACTCCTTCCACTGTCAGAAAGCGAACAACAACTCTTTGCTCTTCTTTTGACACTTCCATTTCACTGTTTGCAATGCGACTGGCAGAATTGGACAATTGATACATGCTGCTGCTAGCATTGTATAGTCACGTGACGTGTTTGTGTGCCCTCTAGAGACGGGCTGTGAACTTCCATACTCTGGTCGGAATAACACTTCATTACACACGCCATGATATTACAATCCTGTCACAGGTTTGCATATACCAGACTCCAACTCGTTTATTTTTGAACGCCCTTTATAATTTAAAATTCTAAACCAAAAGTGAGACTATGTGTAAATAGTAAATACTCTTGGATGTTATTTTTAAAATAAGTATTTTAATTGAATTGGAACTGCCTGAGCCATTTTTCCCATCTATAAAGTGTTAATGAACTATACTGAAATAATTTCAGCAATTGTAGACATCACTAATATAAGCAAGTTGAGATAGGCAGTGAATGGTCTACGGCTAAACATAACACAGCTTAAAGTATAAACTTGAAAGAAGCGTAGAGACAGTGAAGCACAACTTAGCACAAAAGTGAATTGAGAAGATATTGACACACTGCTTCACTCACACTGTGTTTTCACAGGACATGTTTCAAGAGCTCTTGCTCTTATCATCAGCTGGAACTCGACTAGTGCAAATTGTAGTGGTTTCCTCTTTCTCCGTATTGTACTTGTCAAAGATGTTTGGTGGTAGAGTTTCAAAATTCATGACTCTATGACGATTTTTGTTAATGATGATTTTTTTTCCCCCATACGGAAAGGTCTATGGGGTGATTAATGTATTTTATTAAAGATGTTTGCCTCACGTTTGGGAGGTCCCGAACTCGAGTCTCAGTCAGGATGAGTTACCTGGATAAGGTTTTTCCAAGGTTTTCCCTTATCCTGAATGACGAATGTCAGGTGGCTGTAGGCTCCATGGACCCCGGACGTATTGAGCATCATTTCACCCATTTCATTCATGGTCCGATATGACTAAATGTTGGAGGATGTAAATTACAAAAAAAATTAAAGATGTTTCCAAGTTGATGTCATGTCTAGTATTCAAAAAATGAAAAGCCACTGCTGATTTTTCTGTTTCACCACTTTTAATGTTTCTTATACGTTCTTTAGTTCTAATGTCAATATTTCTTTTTGTCTTTCCTATATAAATTGTACAGCAAGTTTCACATTTGATCTCATAGATTCCTGGTTTTTCTTTGGTAGTGATTGAATTTTTGGGAGGGCCTTTTAACAAATTTCTCATATTAAACCTATTTTGAGGTGCAAGAATTATGTTGTGTTTTGAGAAGACTTTTTGGAATTTATTATAGACTGATGGATGGAAGGTGAATTTTTTAAACATTTTTTTCTCTTTTGCTCCTGTAGGTTCTAGGGTGGTGGTTTCTTTTATTTTCTTAGCTTTGTTGAGTCTGTTAACTGTTTTGTCTCCTAAATTTGGGTTGAAACCGTTGGATATAGCTACTTTTTTTATGTGTAGGTATTCTTCTTGATAATCTTCTCTGTTTAGTGGAAAGTTTATCATCCGAAATATTAAACGGTTGAAAATGGCATGTTGGTGTTGTTTTGGGTTGAAACTGTTGTTCTTAATACTGTGTATCAGTTTCCTGTAAATACCAAAAGTGAGTTTGTTGTTCAGGTTTTTGATCTTGATGTCCGAAAAGGGAAGCACACTATCCTCTTCTGTTTTCAAGAAACTAAAACTAAATAAACTAAAACAGAAACTAAAATATCTGTAGAGTTGATCAAAGATGCTTTAGTTTCTTTTGACGTAATTTCTTTATACCCAAGTATACCTACCAATGAGCTTATTCTACCTTTCAAAAAATGGCTGGAATCAATATAAGTAACATCTGAAGAAATAGAGGAACTTTCACAACTTACAGAAATTTGTATCAATCAGAACTTTTGAGCTTTAATGGACAGATCTATAAACAAAAAACGGGCCTAGCTATGGGCAACTCACTGTCTCCCTTCTTATTTACGAGTGCTTTTGAAACACATATCACAAAAACTTTTCCAAATTATTTCAAAGTGTGGTATCGCTATGTTGACGACATTTTTGCAATAGTACCTAAAATACTCATACAAGATGGTCTTAGACTTTTGAATATACAAAATCCAGCTATAAAATTTACATTGGAAACAGAAGAGGATGGTGTGCTCCCCTTTTTGGACATCAAGATCAAAAAAATGCACAACAAACTCACTTTTGGTATTTACAGGAAACCGACACACACAGATAATTATATTAAGAACAACAGTTTCAACCCAAAACAACACCAACAAGCCATTTTCAGCAGTTTAATATTTCGGATAATCCACTTTCCACTAAACAGAGAAGATTATCAAGAAGAATACCTACACATAAAAAAAAGTAGCTATGTTCAACGGTTTCAACTCAAATTTAGTAGACAAAACAGTTAACAGACTCAACAAAGCAAAGAAAATAAAAGATACCACCACCCTAGAACCTACAGGAGGAAAAGAGAAAAAAATGTTTAAAAAATTCACCTTCCATCCATCAGCCTATAATAAATTCCAAAAAGTCTTCTCAAAACACAACATAACTCCTGCACCTCAAAATAGGTTTAATATCAGAAATTTGTTAAAAGACCCTCCCAAAAATTCAATCACTACCAAAGAAAAACCAGGAATCTATGAGACCAAATGTGAAACTTGCCCCAAAGTTTATACAGTTACGTACAGTTACGTACACTCCTCCGATGCACGTACACAGTCTTCCAGTCCGTTCCCTCACTGGGCGCTCCTCACGGCTGCACGCCAAGAACTCAACTCACTTGCCAACTGCAGCCCCTTTTTATAGGAATATCGCTGTTTCTCAAAGTCTCGCGATTCAGTGAATCATCCTGCAGGTTCTAGACGTCAAGGAGGGGGAAAGAGATGGCTAACGATGTTTTTTCAACCATCCCCCTCGTTACCGCTACAAGACAAATGGGTAGGCAGGGCCAAATGCTTCCCGGCTGCTGCTGCTGCCCTGCTGCTGCCCTGCTGCTGCTAGCTGGCCGTGCCTTCCGATAATTAGGTGACAATAATAATCAAAGGCTGCAATAATTTTGAATTGCAAAATTATGCTAATACTATGATGATAAATATGATGCATTGGCTAACTAATAATAAATTACTACTATGTTGATAGTAACATATTAATGAATAAATGATATGATCTTGGCATCCGGGGCCTTGCGCTTAAAATGATGAAATCATATATGACAAATGGAAAACAGTTTGTAATCCTGAAAACAGAAAATGGTGAATTTAGGTAAAAAACACAAACTTTAAGCCATGGAGTTCCGCTAGGTTCCATTTTAGGACCTCTTCTGTTTATTCTATACATGCACGATATTGACCAGCTTATACCCAATAATGCAAAATTATTCCAGTATGCAGATGATTCGACAGTAACGGTCTGTCACAGAAATATTACTACTCTACAGAATACCTTAAATGAAACCACTGATAAACTGTTGCATTATTTTTATAATCTGAACATGTTTATGAATCCCAATAAAAGTGAATTAATTACATTTGGAGCTAAAAGAACAGATCTTCTAGTCCATTTAAACATTGACAATGAACCAGTAAAAATAGTCAAGAATGCTAAATTATTAGGTGTTACACTAGACAGTACTTTAAACTTCTCTGAACATATTGATAAACTTGGCAATACCATCAGTAAAAATTTATTCATTCTGAAATATCTAACAAAATATATACCTATGCCCACAGCTAAAATTATCTATTACTCTTTAATCTACTATCTTGTCCTCCAGTATTTATAAAATTGAAACTTCTAACCCTTCCTAGCTTATACATATACCACACAATAATGCACCTTCGGAAATTTAACCTACCCTTGAAACCAACTCTGATAGACACAATCACAACACTAGACATAAAGACGACTTAGCGATTCCTACCCATAGATTGCACTTTTATGAGAAGACACCTAGTTTTATGGGCATAAAATTTTATAACATACTACCAGTCACTATCAAGAATTGTAAACATAATAATTTTAAATTAATGCTGAAATGTTTCCTAATTGACAAAGCCTATTATAGTGTGGATGAGTTTATTAATACTAGTTAGAACTTTATTGTTATAAAGGCGGTGGTGGCGGTGGTGGTTTACCGCCTCCGCTGCCACCGCCACCACTATTACTAATTGTTGTTGTTAAAAAGACACATAGTATGCATATTTCAAATAGAAATGACGCTAATATAGCTCCTGTAATCACTTTTGGCAATGGGGCAATACAGCACCAATGAAACAAAATTTTGGGGGTTAATTATTGAGAAATTTTTAAGCTGGAAGCCGCATATTCAGTATATTACTGCAAAAGTTAATAAAGCCCACTATATAATATCAGTGCTAAGAAAAATCTGTAATACACAAGCATTAAAGCTGATTTACTATTCATATGTGCAGTCTTATCTTGCATATGGCATATTTATCTGGGGATCAGCTACTGAAATAAAAGCTTTATTTGTAACACAAAAGAAAATAATAATATGAATTTTAGTTAATTGATGGAAATTAATCATTTCTCCACACTAGCCGTATATAGGCTAAGATTTTTGATGGACAGAGTCAACATGAAAAATTCAATGCCACGGTCGGGATTTGAACCATGGATCTCCTGGTTTCCATCCAGTCGCTCTTAACCTTTGAGCTACATTATACTAGGAATAGTACTAAATTACATATACTGTGATCAAGATCAAATAAAAAGCTTAACTCTGTACTCTATAAAGGGGTTCACATGTATAATTTATGATCACAAAGAAAATCAAAAACAATAAGAAAAGATTCAGAAGAGATGTGAAATCATTTTTAATAAATCAGTGCTTCTATAGTACTCAAGAGTTCTTTGAATATTTTAGACACCAGATTAAGTAGAGTAAATGATTTCATGAGAATAATTTTATGATACTAAGGGTTGTCAATTCATGTAAATTTTCTGTATTTTCTGTATTTCCAATTTGTATTGTTTCTACTGTATATTGAAAAAGCAAATTAATGCTAAATAAATAAATAAATAATAAATATTAAAAGCAGAAGCATTATTAACAGTAAAGTATTCTTCATATTTAAGTTTGATTTATGAGTCACTATGTTTACACTCAAACTTCACTTACTTGTTGTTGTATAATTGAAACGTTTTCAAGATCATTCGATCTCATCCTCAGCTGTTTGGTGACTGAGTGTAAACATAGTGACTCATAAATCAAACTTAAAAATAAAAATAAATAATATCTCTCAAATCTTAAACTAATACCCAGTGTGACACTGAACAGCGATTAACTGCCTTCTTGCTTCATGTAGCCTGCTCTAGACATGTTTCTGTAACTATTTGAATGACCCAAACCTTAACGCTGAAAACTACTGTTCCAAAAGTCACTGGTTTGGTTCCTGTCATGTAGTTAATTTATTTCTTTATATTTTTAATAAGTAAATTCTAATAGGATGACACACTTATTACCTCAAAAGAGGACGTAACTGTCCAAATAATAGCAGTATGTGAAGTTATTCGATGTACACTAGAACAGAGTATGACACTCGTTCCTTCGCCACTGTCAACTTTACAATGAAAATGCAGGTTGCCATTTCGAGCAATTTCCATAAACCTGACGCAAAGAGTTGCATTTACTTTTTATTTTATGTAAGATTGTTCACCCTTTAAACCATCTCCCATTTAGACGTAGAGCATGTGAAAGTATTAAGCAGAATATAAGCTTTGTTGGAAAGATTTGTAATTAATTGCACTGACAAGGTGAAATTCATACATTAATAAAGAATTAAAAGCTTAGTCAAAACATTAAAAAAACAACCAAACAAACAAAACAAAAATAAACAAAAAATTGAAGGAGACTCAAACTCATTTACTTTGCACTTGAAAGCTAATTCATAACCACTGCACCAGAGGGAATAGTCCAATACGTCTCTTCATTTTTTGTGTTGTGGTATCATCAGCAGTGGCGTACTGGCACTTTAGGCACTTCCACATTTGTACCAACAGGTCAAAAGTCTCCTATCTCAAATTACTTGTTTAAGATATCTCTACTTGCTCTGAGAATATCTGAGTTTAGTTCATTAACATTCTGTATAATATCACTACTAATGAGTCTAAGTACTTACAGTTTCTGTTGCTGATTCCGGTTTGTATCGTTGACTAAAGTGATAGAGAACCAGCATTTTTGCACCAACTTCTACTGCAAACTGAGCAGCCATACTTGGAGTTGAATGGCCCATTTCAATTGCTTTATCTTGCATTGAATTCTCTAATGTTGATTCATGAAGCACTACATCACTGTTTCTGGGAAAAAAAGAAGAATTCAGGTTGCTGCATTCACATCACTTACACAGCTGTCGACTCATTATGTCAAATCATGAGGATATTAGGAAGCTCCCACAAAAAATGTTCTAGGTAAACATTAGCAATATATCAAGGATATTTTAGTTAATTGATAAAAATTAATCATTTCTTCACACTAGCCATATATAGGCTGAAGTCTTTTGATAGAGTCAACATGAAAAATTCAATGCCATGGCTGGGATTTGAACCACGTATCTCCTGGTTTCCTTCCAGTCGCTCTAACCCATTGAGCTACCATGGCCAACATGCCATCACAACATTAAATTCTCCATTTGACTCGTATATTTCCCCGGTAGACCACTAGGATCTCTCCCATCTGAGATACACCGTTTGTGGCGACTTATTATCGTAAGTACAAAAGTCCCAGGCTTCATCATTTAACTCTTATTAGTTAAGTTAATTGATGGAAATTAATGATTTCTTCACACTAACTGTATACAGGCTAGTTCAAATCCTGGCCATGGCACTGAATTTTTCATGTCAACTCTATTAATCCAAAATCTTAGCCTGTATACAGTTAGTGTGAAGAAATCATTAATTTCCATCAATTAACTTAAATTGCTACTTATTAATTAATGGTTTAGATTGCGCCCAGGTTTATATTGCAAGGACCAAATGTAATTTAGAAACAATAATGAAGGAACATTTTAGAAATGTTAAGTATAAACAGAATGATAAATCAACTGCAGCAGTGTTACTTTTGACGATGCTTTGTAAAACGTTGCAAATGGCAGAATAAAATCTGAATCTGAATTTGAATCATTTTTAGTCATTTAACCAAGAAATAAATCCACAAGTTAAATTATTAAAGCAGTTAAATAGTCCGATAGATTTATTGTTTTGGGAGAAAATATTTATTTTAAAAAACAGAAATTGCTTAATGAATTTTGAAATGCTGTCAATCAATTATGTCCTTAAGTTTGTTTTATTTTCAGAGATTGGTAATAAAAATTATCTGTCACCTAGAGGCTGTAATGATAACCGAAATAAGCAGACTGACGGTGCAAATAAGAATTTCCAAAATTAGTCCCTTGAGTTCTGTGGACAGTTCAATAATCTTTTTTATAGAAAGTTTAGTGAAATTTGTGGCTAATAATTATTTTATTTAATATTTGTATTGCTTCACTGTTTTTAGCTTCTGTTTTTACGCATTAATTCATAACACTACTTTTATTAGTGACTGAGTATTAAAATGTAGCCATGAAAAAAACTGTCATAATTAAATACTATTAAAAAGGACATTCGCCCGCCTCGGTAGCATAGGTGGTAGCATGTCTGCTTCACATTCAAGAGGTCCTGAGTTCGAATCTCGGTCAGGATGAGTTACCTGGATAAGGTTTTTTCTGGGGTTTCCCTTATCCTCAAAGACAAATGTTGAGTAACTCTATGCTCTATGCTCATTTGAGCATCATTTCACCCATTTCATTCACCGTCTGATATGACTTAACGTTGGAGGACGTAAATTACAAAAAAAAAAGGACATTCCTCTTAAAGAGCCTAATACATTCATAAAACTATTAGTAGACGGTTTTATAACAACGTCACATAAATTTTTTATTTTTCAAGGGAGTAGTATCGAGACTAGTTTTGAAAGTTGAAAACGGAAGCAAAGCTGTTGAAACTAGTCCCTCAAAAAGTAAAGTAAAAATGTAAGTGACATAGGATTAAAAACCAACTACAAATAGTTCTATGAATTAATTCTGACTTTACTATAGGATAAAGTATTAACTGGGCTTGTGGGCCGTGGTCTACTGGGCTCCTTCTTCATCTTCCCAGACGTTTCGTCTGTGGCTTCAGTGGCAGTGCAATTGGAGTGTTCTGGCGGAAGTCTCAACAGCAACTCTTTGGGTTGTAGTATATGTACCGGAGGCTGGCCGGAGAGCTGCCTGTGATTTGATTGGGTTGGTGGTGGGCTGGATCTGGGAGTGGGCGGTGCTTCGTCCTGCTAATGTCTGATTGGTGCAGGTGGAATCCTTGGATTAGCTTTTGTTAACGTTGTTGTCCATATCTTGTTTAGTTTTGGGCCTTCTTCTTTACAATTCATGTTATTTTCATCTTTGTATATTTCAATGGCTTCACGGTATAGACGAGAATGATAGTGCGAAGTTGAAGCCAATATTTCCATGTTATCAAACTGAATGATGTGCTCTCCTTTTTCATGAATTGCGTGCCCTGCTATTGCAGAATTCTCTGTCTGGCCCAAGCGGCAATTTCTTTTAAGTGCATTGATACGAGTTTTTATGCTTCTCTGCATGATTCCAATGTAAACTTTGCTGCATGAACACAGTATTCTGTAAACTCCTGTTAACAGTGGGTCTCTGGAATCCTTGGCTGAGCGAAGTATGTTTCAGATTTGTTTAGTAGGCTTGTAGATAGTATCGATGTTGTAGCGTAGAAGTAATTTGCCAATGCGGTCAGTGACCGATTTAATATAGGGCAGGAAAACTTTACCTTTCCTCTTGTGTTTTTCTGTTTGTGTCGAGCTTTTTCTGGGGTGTAATGCCCTTCTGATTTTCCGTTGTGAGTAGCCATTTGTTTTGAGTGCCTTTTCAAGATGCTGAAGCTCCTGGTATAAATGCTGAGTTTCACAAATATGAGTTGCCCGGTCTACTAGTGTTTTAATCATGAAGCACTTCTGTTTTAGATGGTGGTTAGAAGTTTTAGGTAAGTAATGGTCAGTGTGTGTCGGCTTTCGGTAGACTTTGTGACCTAGGGTGCCATCCTCCTTCCTGTTGACCATGACATCCAAAAATGACAATTTTCCATCTTGTTCCTTTTCTGACTTCCTGTTTCCTTTTTCTGATTTCACTGTTACTAAATTCCTACAAGTATCACATAGTCTAATACATGCTAACAATGTTATAAAGGAATCAACCAAAATGAGTAATATTTTAAACATTCTCTTGTAATTATACAAAAAAAGAACATCTACTTTACCGTGCAATATTTTTCAGTCTTGATGAATCATATGAATCTCCAACAATGGTAACTTTTCGACCTTGTTTTCGGACTCCAAGAGCTTCATGTGACTTCAGCTGAGATTTGTGTTAAGAATAATCAAAAGAGCTCTGGTTTTGTATGCATAAGCAGACCAGAAATAGCACATTACGAAAAACTATAGCATGTTGTTTATGAAATGAGCAGAGTGATTTTTATAATTTTAATATGAGCAATAATTGTTATTATAGTCAAGTTATATGTTTTGTACTATATGCTCACAATAAGTTGAGCGCTCGGGTTCTAAGTGCTCATCGGGTAAGTTTCATCTAACTCCGTAAACACAGATGACAACTTTGAAACCTGAAATGTGCTATACACTGACATCTAGCTTTATCATGTCTGCCATATTTAGTTTTCAGCAATTTCGAGGTTAATTAGCTAATCAGTTTACTAAAAAGGTATGCTGAGGGTGTTATGGCTCTCTAAAGGGGACACATTATTATTTGTCTACCTTCGTATAATTGTGATCTGAATGCAATTGAGCTAGCGTGGCCAAAACTAAGGAATGTTTTCAGAGGATGCAACATTACTGGTGATATGTCGGCTCCAAATCTGCGGAAACTTGCTATAGAAGCATTACCTTCCATAACCGCAACGCATTGCAAGAAGGTCCAAGAGCTGGAAGTGAAATATTGCAGAAACGATGGTGTAATAGAACATGCATTGATGAAATTATCATCAACACATCAGAGGATACTAGCAATGAAAGTGATGCACCGGACTTGAAGAATCACAAACTCAATGAGTACTATATGCGCACAATAAGTTGAGCGCTGGATTTACGGTGTGGTGAAGGCAGAGGGGAAGAAGCGAGAGCTTACGCTCTTTTCAATCAAAAACACTTTTTAAACCAATTCTCGAACTGTATAAACACTTAAGCTTCACTTACTTTTTAAATTAGGACAAGTTTCAAGGACACCGCGTCCCCATCCTCAGCTGATGTTCTAGTAGTAGTAGTAGTAGTAGTTTTATTCATCCGTTAAGTCAATACAATGACATTGGATACGTCAATACAAATATTTGGAACAATACAAATAATATAAGTATAAAAATAAAAAAAAAATAAGTTGCATCAAGTGTAATTAATCTAAGCATGAACTCATAAATATATATAGTTGCATGGCTCTACAACTACACAGCATTTAAAATGCATCACAAATATATACAATTATATGGCCAGCTACAGTGTATCTAGAAATTCACCTATATCATAATATGAATCACTTAATAAAATTTCTTTCAACGATAGTTTGAAACACCTCATGGATTTTATGCTTTTCAGATTGGCCAGTAGTTTATTATACAGAGTGACTGCTGAATATCTAACTCCTTTGGAATAAAGTGTAGTTCTATGTGTTATTGTTCTTAAGTCTGTTTTACCTCTGGTGTTATGATGATGTATTTGATTATTTGTGGTGAAATTTTCAAGGTTTTGTTTTGTATAAGATAGCAAACAGTATATATACAGACTGGGCAGAGTCAAGATTTTCAACTCCTTAAAGAAGTTCCTGCAGGAGTCATATTTTTTTCCTGACATTAGGCATCTAACAATCCTTTTTTGTACTTTAAAAACCAAGTGACTGTCTTTACTATCCCCCCAAAACATAATGCCATACCTCATTAGACTTTCTGCATATGCAAAATATAAGGTTCTCATGTCACTTGCATACAACTCATTTTTTATTACTCTTAATGAGAAGTAGAATTTATTTAACTTTATTACTAGATATTTTATGTGTGCTTCCCAGTCTAAATGCCGATCTACCCATACTCCCAGAAAATTTGCTTCTGTCTTATAAGAAACACATGCACCATACAACTTGATGACAGGTTTGTCAACATTTTTATTTTGTTTGTGACGAAATGATATTGCTGAAGATTTGTTTGTATTAATAATCAATTTGTTTTCAGCAAACCAAGTTTCAATTTTACTGGTTATGTGTTTTGCATTTTCATTTCCCTTTATTATAACATTTGTGTCGTCAGCAAACATAGTTACTCGAGATTCAACTGTATTGGAACACCACAGTGAAGCGAAAAATTATTAAATTTTAGATGAGTCGCGTTTTTTACACATCTGCTTCACTTTCGTACCTATTTTGAGGACATGTTTCGCAAATCTTCGCTTGCATCTACGGCTCTTGTGCGACTGACGCTAGATCCAGCGGTGTGGGTAATTCTGGGGTTGTTGCTGCCATCTGTTGATTTAGTGATGAACTGAAATGTGGGATTCTCTTCTAGCGGGATTTCAAAGTTCATTAGTTGGTTTTTATGTTTTTCTATGTATATCCTCTCCCATATGACGAGTTCACTATGTTTTTGTACGTATTTTAGTAATTTTGTGCTATCTTCAATTTCATGATTTTCAGACCAGAAATGAGCTGCTATTGCGGTCCGCAATAGCAGCTCATTTCTGGTCTGAAAATCATGAAATTGAAGATAGCACAAAATTACTAAAATACGTACAAAAACATAGTGAACTCGTCATATGGGAGAGGATATACATAGAAAAACATAAAAACCAACTAATGAACTTTGAAATCCCGCTAGAAGAGAATCCCACATTTCAGTTCATCACTAAATCAACAGATGGCAGCAACAACCCCAGAATTACCCACACCGCTGGATCTAGCGTCAGTCGCACAAGAGCCGTAGATGCAAGCGAAGATTTGCGAAACATGTCCTCAAAATAGGTACGAAAGTGAAGCAGATGTGTAAAAAACGCGACTCATCTAAAATTTAATAATAGTTACTCGAGTTGGATTTAAATAATTTGGGAAGTCGTTTATGAATATTAAAAAGAGGACGGGTCCTAGTATGGATCCCTGGGGAACTCCATATTTAATTTTTTCCATTTTTGAATAGTGATTACGTACGACATTCCGCTCATCGACATTTGTGATTTCCACCATTTGTTTCCGATTTTTTAAATATGATTGGAACCAATCCCATACTATTCCCCTTATCCCATAATAGTACAGCTTTTGTAACAGAATTTCATGATGAATCATGTCAAATGCCTTGGTTAGATCTATTAGTAAGCCTGTACAGTTATTATCATTGTCAATAGCCTCCAATATATGATCTGTAAACTCAAAAATTGCTGATGTTGTGGATTTTCCTTTACAGAACCCATTTTGTGCAGGGTTAACTACATTATGCTTCTCCAAAAACGAACTAAATCTTACTAGCATAGCTTTTTCTACAATTTTGGATAAGGCTGGTAAAATCGATATAGGCCTGTAGTTTTCGACTTTTTCTCTATCACCTTTTTTGAAAACTGGTTTTACTTTGGCAATTTTAAGTATATCTGGAAATTGTCCGGCTTCAAAAGATTTATTAATTAAATAACTTAGTACTTTATCCAAAACACTACTGCAGTATTTGAACACTGTTATAGGTACCTGATCATGTCCTTCACTTGGTTTATTTTTTAGAGATTTCAGTGTTGTATTAATTTCTGCCTCTGTCACCGGTGTTAGAAACATACACATTCCAACTGAGTTTATGTGCTCAGTATTTA
Organism: Mantis religiosa; assembly: GCA_030765055.1. NCBI lineage: Eukaryota > Metazoa > Arthropoda > Insecta > Mantodea > Mantidae > Mantis > Mantis religiosa. The sequence goes on from CM060952.1 coordinate 6,028,088, forward strand.
AATTACACGGCTGATTCCCAACTAATCTCTCCACCATCTCGCTATAGTAAGTTTGAAATACGTTGGCTATTACTTGAGGATCTTCAGGCAGTGAACCATTTGGTAATCTAATAGATATGTTCTTAATCCCATTACTTTGCTTTAAATGCTTTTTAGTTATACTCCACATGGCTTTTTGTTTATTCTCAGCATTATTGATAAATTCACTATTATACTGGTTTTTTGCTTGTATTAAAACTTTATTATATATCTCTTTATATTTCTTAAAGTATTGTTCTAAGCCCGGATCAGTATCCCTTTTCCTTAAAGAATTCAAAAATCTTAACCTTGTCCCAGATTTCAAAATACCCTTTGTTACCCAGTTCTTTTTATGTTCCCCTAGCTTTCGCAGTTTCATTGGCATTACTATATCCATGTGGTATTTCAATCTATTTATGAATGATTCATACATAACATTGATATCATTTGTTGCATATATAGGGCTCCAATCTTCTGTTTCAAGTCTGGCCTTTAGATCTGCTAAGCTATGCTTATTTATATTTCTACTAAATTGTTTTAACAAAGGCTGTTTAGTGTTTCTGTTTATGGTAGTATAATCATTTAAGGTAGCTGATAATGCATAGTGATCAGAAAAACCTGTATCAATAACTTGTATGACAGTATTAGTAAAATCATTGGGTATTAAAATCTGGTCTAAAATTGTGGCTGAATGTATTGTTACTCTAGTTGGTTTACTCACGGTAGGATGAAAGGAACATAGCGTCAGTAAATCTGTTAATCGACTATCTAATTTTTTACCAAAATCAAAATTTAAGTCCCCTATTATGACGATTTTCTTGCTCGACCCAATGGCTTGTACTACTTCCTCTAAACTTTGCACAAAATAATTGATATCCCCTATAGTGGATCGATATATGCAAACTAACACACACTGATATGTAGGTAATTCAACTATACTTGCTTCAAAATCTAACTCCTTATTTAAGTGATTAAATCGATGGATTTGTTTCGACTTGGTATGTTTGCTCACAAAGACACAAGTTCCTCCATGTTGATACTTTTTACGACAGAAACTGGCTACTAGGCTAAACCCTTCAATTCGAATAGTTTCTAATTCTTGCTCATGCAACCAATGTTCACAAAAACAAATCACTTGTACCTTTTTAAAGTATGTATCAACTAATGCTTCACATGCTAGTACCTTATTTCCCAGACTCTGTACATTCTGATAAAATATTTCTAGGGGCTGTACACTCTTATTTGTTGATTTAGTGGTTGAGTTACTGCTAGGTGTGTCCACATCCCCACTCACATCCTGTTTAACATTTCCATTTAACATTATTTTTTCATCACCTAGGTCTGTTTTTAGTTTCCCTTACTTATGCATATATTTATAGTATTTTCTATTAATTTACCTAATAAAAAGGATCCCTTTCTATTCAAATGAAGGCCATCCCTTCCCAGACAACTATCATCTAAAAATTTGTTTACATCTACAAAAACAGCCTTAAGTGTGTCACATGCCCAGCGTATCCCCTCATTTATATCATCAATATATGCTGTACTTTCATCTCTTCTTCTCACTATACCATTTATAACTACAGTTGCCAGTGGGAAATACTTTTTAGCATATCTTATTACATTATACACCTCTGCCATAACGTCATCTGGTCCTAGTGATTTGTGAATGTCATTTGTTCCTATGTGTAGCACTAATGTTTTTATTTTGTCCTTGCTTTCTTCCTGGTCTAGTTGATTTGGCAGATATTGTGCCTTCATACCCCTGAACACTTTCACTGTTGTATCACCTCTGTTTAGCACTACGTTTTTTAACATAGAGTCACCACACACTAGAACACTTTTTCTTTCTTCTTTGTTCTCTGTCTTCTCTCTTCTTTCCCAGCATTTTATCTCCTGCTGTATCTTTGCCTGTTTGTTGTTTATCCATTTATACCGCGAATTTTTTCCGGCATTTCCTTTCTTTATTTGATGGTTTTCAACATTTTCTGATGGCTTTCCATCCTCCTCTTCTTCTTTCTCTTGATTTCTTAACCTTTCGTAACGGTTTTCCAAGGTGATGTAGTTCTGGTTTGCTTCCCGGAATTTTGTGGGCTTCTTCTGCACTATTTCAATGTATGCGCTTTCATTGTTTTCCTTCGCTGCACATATTTGGGTTTTCAGTGCTTCGTTTTCCTTTTTCAGTGAGTTTACCTCATCCCTTGCTTTTTTCAGATCATTATTTAGTATATTTATTACCAGCTGGAGTGACGCTATAATCTCAGCACCACGTGTTTCTCGCCTCCCGTTTGACGATTCCTCTCCGTGAAGTTTCGTTTTTTCAATTTCTGCATGGATTGCCGTGCTGCTTTCATTTTCACGGCTTTTCCTGTAGTCATTTTTCACGTTTTCATTCCTGTTTTTGTGTTCTCTTATGTCATAACCCGTATTTTCCTGTTTTTTCTGCACCTTACTTCTCGTTAACACACAACACGCCGCCATCTTGCTATGAAAAGTGAATGGTTCTTCAGGTGACCGCCTCCCTCTCCTGGCGCTGTTCAATGAGTTGAATGACGTCATCTACTACTGGAATTTCGAAGTTCATTGCTCTCTTTTTGTTCTTCAAAATGTGTATATTTTCCCAAACTGTTAATTCCTAATACTTTTTTGCCGGTACCAAAAGTTTTATGTCTTTGGAAATGTTGTGATTTTTTGACCAGAAGTGATGGGCTATGGCCGATTTATCTGTCTGTTTGTATTTAATACATCGCATGTGTTCTTTCATCCTTGTTTCTAGGTTTCTCTTTGTTTTTCCGATATAAATTTCGTGGCAATCCTCACATCTTACGCTATAAATTCCGGATAGTTTGTTGGTTGGACTTGTGTTTTTTAGCGGGTGATTCAGCATGTTTCTCATGTTATATTTGTTGTGTGGTACTAGTTGTATCTGAAATTGACGGAAAATGTTTTTGAATTTATTAAATGCCTTAGGGTGATACGTAAATTTGCAATATGCTTTCTTTGGGTCGTCAGCTTTTAAAGTGCTAACGTCCTTGATGGTTTTCCGTCTTTTATGCTTGTTTATCATTTTTTTAATAAATTTTGGATCAAAGCCATTCACAATTGCAACATAATTAATGTGATCTACTTCTTTGGTATATTCTTCTATAGTCAATGGGATGTTCACTAGCCTATGGATTAAACTGTGAAATACTGCATATTGGTGTTCTTTTGGGTTGGAGTTGTTGTTTTTAATGTAGTTATCCACATGTGTTGATTTTCTATATATGCCAAACTCTAATTTGTCTCCTTTTTTAATAATTTTTAAATCCAAAAACGGTAACCATCCATCTTGTTCTGTTTCAATGGTGAACTTTATGGATTGGTCTTGCAGGTTCAATAATTTTAGCGCATCCTGTGCTAACTTCTTTGGTATTATGGCAAATATGTCATCCACATAACGAAACCACACTTTAAAAATATGTGGATATGCTGCTGTTACCCGTGTTTCCAAATAACTCATATACAAATCCGCTAATAACGGTGAGATGGGGTTGCCCATGGCTAAACCTGAAGTTTGTTTGTAATATTTTTGGTTGAACATGAAGCTGTTTTGGTTGATGCATAAATTAAAGAGTTTGTTGTATTCTTCAATTTGGGTTTCAGTTAAACCTTGATCTGAGAGCCATAGCTTAATCAAATTTGGTAGCTTTTCTGTAGGTACGCTCGTAAATAATGAGCTAACATCAAAGGAGACTAAAATTTCATTAGTGTTTATATTTACTTTATTTAATTTGTCAATCAATTCTAAGCTGTTTTTTATTCAGAGAGAAGCATATCTTTGTATGAAATCCATTTCGCATACTAACCACTTTGCTAAATGATATGTAGGTGCATCTATATTGCTGATAATCGGTCTAACACTGTTATCTTTTTTATGAAGTTTTGGTAGACAATACAGTTTTGGTAAAACTGGGTTGCTGGGGACTAATTTTGCTTTTGCTTTTTCCGGTATTATTGTACTTTCTTTTATTGTCTTATTTGCCGAAACAACCAAAGCTCGCAGAGGATTCTTTTTTATTTCTTCATATTCTTGATGTTCTAAAAGTTTATTAACTCTGCATGTGTAATCATCTTTATCCATGATAACAGTTTTATTACCTTTATCTGCTTTCAAATATAGTACTGGTGTTGCATTCAATTGGTGTATTAATTGTTTTTGATTTGGATCGGCTTTTTTATACTTTGGAGATGATAATTGTTGGAGTATTGTTTTGCATTTTGTTTTCGCAATTACTTTGTCTTGCTCGTTAGTCATCAGATGTGATGCAATTTCGACGTCAGCAATATACTGATCTAAATTTTGTGAGTAATTTATGCATGTCTTGAGACCTTTATTTAAGAAATCAATTTCTTTTCCGGTAAAGGTTTGTGCTGACAGATTAACTCCAACCCAAAAGAACACCAATATGCAGTATTTCACAGTTTAATCCATAGGCTAGTGAACATCCCATTGACTATAGAAGAATATACCAAAGAAGTAGATCACATTAATTATGTTGCAATTGTGAATGGCTTTGATCCAAAATTTATTAAAAAAATGATAAACAAGCATAAAAGACGGAAAACCATCAAGGACGTTAGCACTTTAAAAGCTGACGACCCAAAGAAAGCATATTGCAAATTTACGTATCACCCTAAGGCATTTAATAAATTCAAAAACATTTTCCGTCAATTTCAGATACAACTAGTACCACACAACAAATATAACATGAGAAACATGCTGAATCACCCGCTAAAAAACACAAGTCCAACCAACAAACTATCCGGAATTTATAGCGTAAGATGTGAGGATTGCCACGAAATTTATATCGGAAAAACAAAGAGAAACCTAGAAACAAGGATGAAAGAACACATGCGATGTATTAAATACAAACAGACAGATAAATCGGCCATAGCCCATCACTTCTGGTCAAAAAATCACAACATTTCCAAAGACATAAAACTTTTGGTACCGGCAAAAAAGTATTGGGAATTAACAGTTTGGGAAAATATACACATTTTGAAGAACAAAAAGAGAGCAATGAACTTCGAAATTCCAGTAGTAGATGACGTCATTCAACTCATTGAACAGCGCCAGGAGAGGGAGGCGGTCACCTGAAGAACCAGTAGAACATCAGCTGAGGATGGGGACGCGGTGTCCTTGAAACTTGTCCTAATTTAAAAAGTAAGTGGAGCTTAAGTGTTTATACAGTTCGAGAATTGGTTTAAAAAGTGTTTTTGATTGATGAAGCTCCACTGTTTATAAATACTTCTATTATAGTTTTATTACGCTCTTTTGTTTCTGCAGTGTGGTCAACCTTGAAAAACACAGTTCAGCAAAATAGCATGTAAGATAAGTGAAGTTATGCACACCAAGTGTGAGATATGTGGACAAATAGTAAATTGAACTTGATCCGATAAGCTATATATTTATATACTTACTATTTATATAACACAAAAATGGAAAATAAATATTATGACAGTTATAAATACTTAATCACTTTGTGATTCTTCGAGTACGGTGATCTCACTTTCATCACTATACCTTGTTTCACGTAAGCTTGCCCAGTATCTCTTAACGGTCACGTGACCTAATCACCTCTCATTGGTTGCTGTTGTGGTAATGACTGTCGTGCGGTAAAAATTAGTTTGTTATTTAACATGGTGATATATCATTACGTGTTGGAAGAGAATTGTCAAATTTACATTTTCTTAACTGTTTTAATTAAATATATTACGCAATAGTTGATTTATCTGAAATGCATGTTAATTCTTAAACGCAGTAAAGAGGAGGTTCCTTTGCTCTCAAGCACATGGCACGATAGCACGTGATTTAGCGGTAGTGATGACATATTTGTTTATATGACTTTTATCACTGACCTTGCTTTGAACTGGATTAGTCATGCATCGTCATTCGAGAGTGCGGGAGCTAAATTATTTTATTGATCGTTTATTGCGCATGTACTTATTATATGTATAATGGCAGAGTCAACCGCCAGTTTTTCGCTGAAGTATCGCAAGGATAATTATTTACAAACAGGCGAAAAAAGAATTGTGTTGCATGTGTTTAATGCACTCACAGAGAAGAATTCGTCTTTGTCAGTGAGAGAAGTCGAACAGCTGTGCTCTGAGTTACAGGTGTGAGTGTTAGATCCGTAGGAACATCGCGACATTAAATTGAGGAAACAGGAAAACTTACCACTCCAGGCAAAAGCAGGAATAAACAAAAGTGCATGCTCGGAGAAAATACGTGAAAAGTGTTGTGCGTCGTCATGTGTGTAGTTTTCCTTTAGAAACGAACTACCTAACATAAGTAACATTTCGTCTGCTGTAAATGAGGATACAGATTTACCAAATTTCAGGAGATTGCTTACACAGCTGGGATTTGTGAATGAAAAAAGAGGCAAGAAAAATGTGCTAAAAGACAGAGGCGATATTGCTGTGTGGCGAAGACGCTATTTTAAGGACAACCACACTGCACCGAGATACAAATCGCTAAATATACACGAAGAACACACGAAAAGTAAAGTATGGTGTGACACGACTTTTAAGACTGAAAGACAAGCATTTTTGAAAGGTATATGTTCTGGTTTAAAAAATCCCAGTGGAAAAGGCCAAAGGCCTTTCATTATAAACTCTTTCAGTTTCATTGCTCAGTCATTCTGTTTCAATTTGCTCAGTTCATTATAAACTTGTATTTTTGCATGCCTTCATATCCTTATTTGTATGATTTTTGTATGATTTTATTTAGCTTCCCGGCAATTATTACGAAATGTGACGGGAAGGCACCGCCTATGGCCTATGACGCGAAAGCATTAGCCAATTAGGGCGAGGGGGAGGGTTGTTGAACGCGGAGTGATACATTTCAGCAGGGCAAGGTTATATGAAACAGATATTAGTATCCTCTGGTGTGTTGACGATAATTTCATAAATTACATTTTCTATTACACCATCATTTCTCCAATACTTCACTTCCAGCTCATGGAACTTCTTGCAATGCATCGCAGTTACGGAAGATAATGCTTCTATAGCAAGGTTCTTTAGATTTGGAGCCGACATATCACAAGTAACATTGCAGCCTCTGAAAACATTCCTTAGTTTCGCCCACACCAGTTCAATTGCATTCAGATCACAGTTAAATGGATGTAGATGAATAATGTGTCCCCTTTCGAGAGCCATAACATCCACAACATACCGTTGTTGTAAACTTGTTAGCTAATTCACCTTGAAATTGATCAAAACGAAATATGGTGGATATGATAAAGCTTAGCATATTAGCCACTAGATGTCAGTGTATAGCACATTTCAAGTTTCAGAGTTGTCATCTGTATTTACGGAGTTAGACGAAACTTACCGAATGAGAACTTGGAACCCAAGCACTCAACTTATCATGCGCATACTGTATTTATAACTGCCATAATATTTATTTTCTATTTTTATGCTATATAAATAGTAAGTATATATACAGCTTATCAGATCAAGTTCAATTTACTATTTGTCCCCATATCTCACACTTGTGGTGCATATCTTCACTTATCTTACATGCTATTTTGCTGAACTGCATTTTTCAAGGTTGACCACACTGCAGAAACAAGTGTTAGCTCTCGCTTCTTCCCCTCAGCCCGCACCACACTGTAAATCCAGCGCTCAACTTATCGTGCACATATAGTACATACAATTTAAAATTTTGGAGCTTAAAAAAGATATTACCTTATTTGGAAAAGTAGAGTCAGGCTGAAAAATTCAATGCCATACCCAGGATTTGAACCACGTGTCACCAATGAACTACTATGGCCATAGTAGTTAAAAAGTTAAGATCAACAGGACAGAAACCGGGAGATCTGTGGTGCAAATCTCGGCAATGGTATTGAATTTTTCAGTCTGACTCTACTTATCCAAATATTTTGTATTGCTCTTCCAAAGTCTTTATTGCTCACTTGCATTCCATCTTGGTCTGTATAGAATGGATGTCTTGAAGTGATCACAATTACACTATTTGTATTGGTGCGCTGAGGGTGGTGGAAAAACAAAACATGCCTGCAAAGTATATGTATTTGTGATGACTTGCTCCAGGTGCTTAACCCTATGTTTCAGAGGATCTGTCGCCATAAGTTCTTATAAGTTCTTCTTTTTTTTCTTTCTCTGACAAAGCCTATTGTAATCATTGGAATTACCACATGGTGAATTCTTCTTCTTCTTCATCATCGTCGTCATCGTCATCTTCATCGTCATCATCGTCGTCGTCGTCATCATCATCATCGTCATCATCATCACCATCGTCGTTGTCGTCATCATCATCTATCAATTATCATTATCATTATTATAACCAGCACAATTACAGAATATGAAAACCAGCCATACTTGTTGATACTACTATGTGTTTCAAATGGGAAGAGTTCTCGTCTGTAGCGAATCAGATGCGTTAAAGTTTTTACCGTTGCCACCTTGTTACCCACACTCTTTTTATATTTCCCTCTCTCTCGCACACTTGTGAGTGTTCGTGGCACTAGACGTAAGAGAACACAAACTGAATTTTCCAAAGTTTTATAATAATGCAGTTGTTGAAATCACAATTGCAACATGAATATTCGTATATTACGCAAATGTTTTATATATTTAGTTTAAAGTTAATTATAGTTTATGAATTACTTATTTTTCCAATCCAATGAAAATACCAATGGTACATCCATATAGCTGTGAATGTTACTTACGTTAAGAGATAATTTTTCATTGTCATTGTCTTCATCGTCTGAGTGCAAATTTATGATGATAGGTTCCAAAATCTCCTTACATGTTATTTCTTTCCAAAAGTAGTCTTCTTGTAGTTTATCTGATGTCTCACGCAGTTTTCCCAGCCTTGTTGTGTTCCTTGTCAATTTCTTTGTGAATAAGTCATTCAACGTCAGTCAGTTTAAAAATATTATTTCTGTTTGCACAATAATTTGAGCCCACATTAACTCTGTTGGTTTGTTCTAGCAGTAGTAATTGGGGAAGTTGGATCGTGTCTCATTGATCCAACTGATACACTTTTTCATGGAAGAGTAACTGAATAATACTGCTTTGAACTCTCTAGAGTAAATAGAGATTACGAACCATTCATAAACAAAGATATAATGTGACCAGACACGTTCTGACAGACTAGCAAATGTTTACGTTTCAGTTCTGGGTAATTTCAAATATACGTTCACACATACATGCCAACCAATAATGATATTCATTACAGTGCTTATGTCACAATACATTGTTATAATATAATGTTATCTACTTTATTTATTTGTATTAGGAAAACTATTTGAGCTAAAAATATGGGGTTTTTACGGTTATGTTAAATACATTACTTCTACTTCCTCATGGATCACTTTTTGCAAAATCTGTATTTCTGTCTTAGCACGAATAGTACAAGGCATGTTTTCTAAGTCAGTACCGTTTTGGAATTAAAAAAAGATGTGCATAGATATCACAATAATTTTATTTTTACATGAAAACCTGTACCTTAATCTACTTTTCTACATAATTTCCGTGAATATTGAGACACTCGTCATAATGTGGCACCAGTTTGTGAATACCTCATAAAATTCTGCCGCCTGACGTGTTAACCACTGTATCACTACTGACTTGACTTCATTATCGTCTTGAAGACGCTGACCGCTCAGATGTTTCTTCAAGTGCAGGAACAAATGGTAGAAGCTGGGCGCCAGATCAGGGCTGTGTGGAGGATGATCTAGAGTTTTCCATTGAAAAGATTTGATGAGATGTTTGGTCCGATTAGCCACATGTGGACGGGCATTGTCATGCAGAAAAATGATACCCTTACTCAACTTGCCACGTCTTTTGTTCTGGATTGCACAGCGCGGATTGTTCATTGTCTCACAATAAGACGCTGTATTGATTGTCTCATTACGAGGCAGAAACTCCACTAGCAATACTCCTTTTCTGTCCTAAAAAACTGTGTACATGATTTTCCGGGCAGAAATTGTTTGCTTAAACTTCACTTTTGTGGGTGATGATGAATGTCGCCATTCCATGGATTGTTGTTTTGATTCTGGTGTGACGTAGGCCACCCATGTTTCGTCACCAGTAACAATTTGGTCTAAAAAATCTTCTTCATTGTGGTACCACTCAAGGAAAGTCAATGCACTGCCTAAACGTTGGGTTTTGTGCAAATCCGTCAACATTTTCGGAACCCAACGTGAACAAAATTTCCGGTACTTCAAGTTCTCGGTCACAATGCGATACAAAACACTACGAGAATATTGAGGAAAATAGTCGCACAATGATGAAGTTGTAAAGCATCTGTTTTCTCTCACCTTTTCGTCCACTTTCTGCACCAAATCTTCAGTAACGACCAAAAGACGCCCACTCCGTTCTTCATCATGCACATTTGTGCGGCCATCTTTAAATGCCCTCACCCATTTCCTTACCATTCCATCACTCATAATGTTTTGTCCGTAAACTTCACAGATTTCACGATGAATATCGATCGGTTTTACGCCTTTAGCACTAAGAAATCGTGTAACAGCCCGTACTTCACAATCGGTGGGACTGACGATTGTTGGAGGCATCTTAAACACTCAGTAACCAACGTATACAATGAAGAATCAGACTGTAATGGCGTCAGTGCATAGACAAGAGATGTAGGTAACCAGTGTGCATGCGCGGAACGCCAACCGTAGCGCTGCAGCGGCGGAATCGCAAAACGGTACTGACCTAAAAAACATGCCTCGTATTTATTAGAGATTGATTAGTTTGGCACTCGTCACGCACCATTTAGGAGGAATGCAATATGACAACACTGCAGGACTCTGATTGGTTGCTCAACTAGTAGTGCTCAAGGACAAACACCTTCGCATTTCAAACACATAATAAATTCTCAGACATAACAACGTTATGTTGCTAGCAACGTTCTTAAACAGAAGTTTCAGAATGGGCGCAGTGTATCCGATAACCCTAATGCATGTGTCTTTTGGTGGAACATTTTGATATACAGACATTTGTGAAGCAAGAAACATACATATATGGTAATTTTAGTAGTATTTAAGGATACAATATCACCAGAAGGCAAGGTAATATCTTCCCCATCTTTTAATTTCTTGTATAAAGGTCCTGGAGGGATTCCAAGACTTTTCAACAAATCTACATTCAATTTTCCAGGCATATTACTCTCAGTCACTGTGTAGCCATAACAGGGGACTCTATGTAACACTGCTGCTGCTCTCACAGAAACACTACTGCTCTCAAACCTGCAAAACACAAAAAACATCATTATCCTCTCTACTTCAAGTAAATATAGATAAATAGTTATATAAATGATTTTATTACACATTTTGCTAGAGATACAAAGGGAACACTGCTAGTAAAAACTGGATAATGTGACTTTGTGGGTTCGTGAAATTAAGTCCAATTGCACAAACTCAAAATGTTCTTTATTTCCACCGAATTACAGTTCGAACACTTGCCGATTACATAGAATTACTTAGCGCACACAATTACAATTCACCAGTTGGTCTGTCACAGGTCCATTGCACGCTCTCAGTTACGTACAACTCCTCTGATACAAGTACACCGTCTTCCAGTCCGTTTGCTCACTCGGCGCTCAAAGCTGCTCGCCAAGAACTGACCACCATTAGGTATTTGTTGCCTCGGTCGGAAACTGGGAACGGTCCAGCAATGTCAACGGCGATCCGTTCGAATGGCGCTCCGACGTTGTACTGCTGCATGCGACCCCGGCTCCTAGTCTGGGGGCCGCGACTCGCCGCCTACATGTGACACTGACGGCACCATCTCTCAGCATCTGCTCGGAGTCTCAGCCAGTAGTAGCATTGCCGTAGTTTGTCAATCATTCGGTTTGCTCCCAGGTGTCCTCCTGAAGTACCGGCGTGCACTTCCTCCAAGACTTCCAGGACATTACTCCGGGGAAGTACCAACTGTTCACTCTGCGTCTTCCCATCGGGTGATTCCCATACCCAGAACAGCACGCCCTCTCTGGTCTACAACGAGTCCCACTGGGCCCAGTACGACTTGTAGGTGGCGCTCCTCGGCGCGATGTCCTCAAGGTTGGTCTCGTCCATGCCTCTACTTCCCTCAAGAGTGCAAAGTCTGCTTCCGCCACCTGCTCCCTCCTCAGGCCTGCGCTATCCCAAGCGTCCGCAGGCACTGCCGTGATTACTCGGACTGCTGCGGCACGCACCTTCTCTTCCACTCTTGTGCACTGGCCACACTCTTCTGGACAGGGTCTTCGGCACATGGCGTCAGCGTTACCGTGGCTCTTCCCTCTACGATGTTCCGAGGTGAAGTCGTATTCCTGCAGCCTCTGGACCCAACGTGCTGTCTGGCCTTCCAGGTTCCTAAAGCTAAATAGCCAGGTTAGGGCGGAATGGTCAGTCCTCAAGTGGAATGGCTGACCATACAGGTACTTGTGGAAGTGCTCCAAGGTCTTTACTACCGCCAGTAACTCTCATCGGGTGATGCAGTAGTTCTTCTCTGCCTTGGATAGCGTCTTGCTGTAGTAGGCTATCACCCGCTCATGGCTGTCCTGGATCTGCGATAGGACACCTCCAATGCAATGGTTGCTGGCGTCGGTGTCCACAATAAAGGCGCCACCTGGTTGTGGGAAACCCAAAATTGGAGCACTGCACAGGGTCTTCTTCAGGTGCTGGAAAGCATCTTCGGCGTCCTCCGTCCAAACAAAAGGCCGGTGTTCCTCTGTCAGGCGGGTGAGGGGTTTGGCGATGTTAGAGAACCCCTTTATGAAGCGTCGGTAATAACTGCACAGCCCCAGGAAACTGCGCAACTCTTTCTTATCCTCTTATCCTTTGGGCGAGGCCAATCTCTGACAGCCTGTGTCTTCTCCAGGTCTGTGGCCACTCCGGTTGCTGAGACTATGTGGCCCAAGTAGTTTACTTCATTGCAGAAGAGCTGGCACTTCTTTGAACTCAACTTCAAGTTGGTCGCCTGCAGTCTCTGTAGCACTTTACTCAGATTCTTTAGCTGGTCTTCAAAAGTTTTACCGACGATGATGATGTCGTCCAGGTATAGCAGGCAGGCGTCGTAAGTCAGTCCTCTCATCACTGCCTCCATGAGGCGTTGGAAGGTAGCTGGTGCATTGCCAAAGGGCATAACTGTGAACTGCCAGAGCCCTTGGCCCGTCGAGAATGCGGTCTTCTCCTTGTCTCTCGGATCTAGAGCTACCTGCCAGTGCCCCAACTTCAGGTCCTAGCCCGACTTCAGGTCCAGGTTCGAGAATCACTGTGCACCTCCTAGCGTGTCCAGGGTGTCGTCAATCCGGGGTAAGGGGAAACGGTCCTTCCGGGTGACAGTGTTCAACTTCCTGTAGTATACGCAGAAGCGTAGCTCGCCATTCTTCTTTGTCACCAAGACTACAGGGGAACACCAAGGGCTGTCACACTCTTCAATCACTCCCCTGGTTTTCATGTCCTCCAGCATGTCTCGTACCGCCCCTTGCTTCGCCAGCGGAACGCGTCAAGGTGGTTGCCGAATAGGCCGGGCGTCCCGAGTGTCGATGCGGTGTCCATGCGGCCGTAGTCACTGTCGCCTTGACTGAAGATGCGCTTAGTATCGCCTCAGCAGTTGTCGAACTTTCTCCAGTTGCTCTGCGAATGTATAGGCAGCTTCCCGGGATGCGAACTCTGATGGGAGGTCGACTAGGGCCTTGCTTGCCAATTGTTCAACCGCCAGGGCGAACTCCTGCAGCGTCACCCCTGGCTGCTGTGACCTTGCCTTTAGCTGGCTGCGGTACGCTGCGGCTAAGTGGTGGTTTCCGAAACGATTCTCCAGGGCCTCCCAGATGTCCTTGGGCGCCGCCGTTGTCTGCACCGCGTTTAGGCCTTCCGCGGCCCGTCCCTGGAGGCTGGCTATTAACTGTGTGGCCTCCTCCTCTGGTGACCATTGTTGTGCTTGGCCACTGCGTCGAATTGGCGGCGGAAGACCTCAAACGTTGACGCGCCGTCATATTTCGGAGGTTTGACTCGCGCTGATGTTGTGTCGCGTCCCGGTGCGTCGGCCTTCAAATCCTTCAACCTCCTGCCGACGACGTCCTCCACCATGGCGTTCAGGGACTTGACGCTGCTGTCGGCCTTTCCCTCCAAGTTGTTTACGCGGTTCGCAAGGTCTTCGACGTCTTTCACCACGGCGTTCAGGGTCTTGGCGTTATTGTCGGCCTTTTCCTCTAAATCATTAAGGCGGTCGTCTACTTGAGCCATCCGCTTGCCCAGCTTTGCGACGTATTCCCTCACGCCGGCCAGCTGTTCCTCAAATTTGGCGGCGAGTACCTCGTTCGCCTCCATTTCCGTGGCCAGACTGTCGTTCGCTGCCTTCATTTCTGTAGTCAATTTGGTCTTTATTTCTTCCATCTTCTCGGTGATGTTGTTGTTGGCCGTCTTCATTTGTTTCAATTCGGCGGTGAGGTTGTCGTTGGCCGTCTTCATTTGTTTCAGTTCCGCGGCCAGGTTGTTATTTATAGTCTCCAGCTTCGCGGCCAGGCTGTTATTTGTAGTCTCCAGCTTCGTGGCCAGGCTGTTATTTGCCGCTTCCGTCTTCTCGGTTAATTCGGCCTTCATTTCCATCATCTTCTCCAAAACAATTTCCAATGCCACGTCCATGGTTGTAATGTTCGGTGAAGTTATCGTCCCGCTTCCTGACACCAGTGTGACTTTGTGGGTTCGTGAAATGAAAGGTCCAATTACACAAACTTAACAATGTTCTTTATTTCCACCGACTTACAGTTGAACACTTGCCGATTACACAGAATTACGTAATGCACACAATTACAATTCACCAGTTCGTCCGTTGCAGTTCCACTGCACGCTCACAATTACGTAAATTCTTCCGTTGCACGCACATAGTCTTCTCGTTCACTAACACGGCGCTACTTCGCTGCTTGCCAAGCACTGACTCCTCCAGCCCGACGTGTTGCTTATATAGGGTCAGCTGACCAATCTAGAAGGTTCTGGATTAGATGAAATATCCTGTAAGTTCGAGAACTCAGGTGGAGCGAAAAGAGACGACACAGTGATGTTTTTCCAGCCAACCCTCGTTACCGCTATAAGACAAATGACTGGGCGTGGCGAACGCCTACCGTCTCCTGCTGCTGCCGGTCGGTTCTATAGGGAGTTCCAACGTTCGGGTGACAATATTGTGACTTTGTGGGTTCTTGAAATTAAAAGTCCAATTGCACCACTCAAAAATGTTCTTTATTTCCACCGACTTACAGTTGAACACTTGCCAATTAAACAGAATTACGTAATGCACACAATTACAATTCACCAGCTCGTCCGTTACAGTTCCACTGCACGCTCACAGTTATGCACACTCTTCCGATGCACGTACACAGTCTTCTCGTCCGTTCACTAACACGGCGCTCCTTCGCTGCTTGCCAAGCACTCACTCAATTCATTCACTGCAGCCCTTTTTATAGGAATATAGCCGTTTTCTCGAAGCCTCTAGTTTCAGTGAATCACCGCGAAGGTTCCAGACGGCAGGGGAGGGGGGAAGAGGCGGCCAGCGACAAGTGACACTTCCCTAATCATCCCCTCAGTTAGTGACAGATTAATCGGTGGGTGTGGCTCGGATGCCTCTGGTCCCTTCTCAGCTGTCGTAGGTTGGGCTTTCCGATAATTGGGTGACAATATAAATATAGCAGTGTATATAGCAGTCCATAAATAGACTGCTGGGCATTAATGGATTACTGACAAATTGTTATTATTCAGTCAAAAAAGTTCTGCATTGACAGGCTAAAAGAATTATCATCTGTACAGTTATAATTTGACAACTGAATATAACACATGTATTTTTTAAAAAAATGTATTTGTAATGTTTACAATTAATAATTCAAAATAAGATCTGTAACTATAAAGCATGCCGTATTACTATGTAATGGAGCATGCTGTTGATATCAATAAAGCAAAAAAAAAAATAATGTTATCTTTTAAGGTAACTTTTTATAAAGTATCTTATAATATGTAAATGTAATTATGGATGAAAATAAAGCGAATTTAAACTTTGACAAGTTAGATATGTAATACTATAAAGAAGTTAGCACAGAACGTGCCGGCCCAAATGACCTTGTTGTCGACGGGCCCTAAACACGCACGCACGCACGCACGCACGCACGCACGCACGCACGCACGCACGCACACACACACACACACACACACACACACACACACACACACACACACACACACTCAGAACGTGCCACTACTCACACCAGCCATACTCCATCATCATCTGCAACAATATCACGTCCCATTTTCTCTTGTGGGTGAAGCATCCCTCCTGCCTCATGGTCTACATTCCATTCTGTCCAGTCACTAGGATACTGCTCCTCCGTGGGAATCAGCTCATTCACCTGCACATTGTAGCATGCTTAAAGAAAATCTGTGTTCCTCTCATATGACTATCTCTACAAACACTTATGCTCTATCTACTTCAAGATAAACATTATCTTATTGTAGTTACAAGGAAATACAGTAGACTTTAAGTGACAGTCAAATGTTTTATATACATGACTTTCTCTCCTCTTGTACAAACACTTATTGCTCTATCTACTTCAAGATAAACATTATCTTATTGTAGCTACAAGGGAATACAGTAGACTTTAAGTGATAGTTTATATACATGACTTTCTCTACTCTTGTACAAACATTTATTCCACTATCTACTACAAGATAAACATTATCTTATTGTAGTTACAAGGGAATACAGTAAACTTTAAGTGATAGTCAAATGTTTTATATACATGACTTTCTCTGCTCTTGTACAAACACTTATTGCTCTATCTACTTCAAGATAAACCTTATCCTATTGTAGTTACAAGGGAATACAGTAGACTTTAAGTGACAGTCAAATGTTTTATATACATGACTTTCTCTACTCTTGTACAAACACTTATTGCTCTATCTACTTCAAGATAAACATTATCTTACTGTAGTTACAAGGGAATACAGTAGACTTTAAGTGATAGTCAAATGTTTTATATACATGACTTTCTCTACTCTTGTACAAACACTTATTGCTCTATCTACTTCAAGATAAACATTATCTTATTGTAGTTACAAGGGAATACAGTAGACTTTAAGTGATAGTTTATATACATGACTTTCTCTACTCTTGTACAAACACTTATTGCTCTACTTCAAGATAAACATTATCTTATTGTAGTTACAAGGGAATACAGTAGACTTTAAGTGATAGTCAAATGTTTTATATACATGACTTTCTCTACTCTTGTACAGACACTTATTGCTCTATCTACTTCAAGATAAACATTATCTTACTGTAGTTACAAGGGAATACAGTAGAGTTTAAGTGATAGTCAAATGTTTTATATACATGACTTACTCTACTCTTGTACAAACACTTATTGCTCTATCAATTTCAAGGTAAACATTATCTTATTGTAGTTACAAGGGAATACAGTAGACTTTAAGTGATAGTCAAATGTGATTAGCCCTGAATTGCCTTTAAGGTTCAGGCCTTCCTTCACCCTACTCACACATATTTGTTTCCGTAACAATGAGAGATGCTAAGTAGCAGAAAAAAATTGTCAGTTGGTTGACTGTCAGAAGTTAGCTGTACACCAGGAAGTATGTCTATTTGTCTATATGTCTATGTGTGTGCGAGTTCTTTTAATCGCTGCACAATGTTGATATTTTACGAGCACCTGAAGGAAAGGAATCAGTTTCTTCCTCACTGCTACCTATACCTATACCTCATAATCGCCATCAATATCCAAATCATGTCAAACAGCAAAAAGTTCTCCACAATTTCTTTCAGAAGCCCATACGCATCCTATGCAAGCTAATTTATTTATTTGCTACAGAGTGGCCACAGACCCGGAGAAGACACAGGCTGTGAGAGATTGGCCTCGCCCAAAGGATAAGAAAGAGTTGCGCAGCTTCCTGGGGCTGTGCAGTTATTACCAATGCTTCATAAAGGGGTTCTCTAACATCACCAAACTCCTCACTCGCCTGACAGAGGAACACTGGCCTTATGTTTGGACGGGGGACGCAAAAGACGCTTTCCAGCACCTGAAGAAGACCCTGTGCAGTGTTCCAATTTTTGGCTTCCCACAACCGGGTGGCGGCTTCATTGTGGACACCGACGTCAGCGACCATTGCACTGGAGGTGTCCTATCGCAGATCCAGGACGGCCATGAGCGGGTGATAGCCTACTACAGCAAGACGCTATCCAAGGCAGAGAAGAACTACTGCGTCACCCGACGAGAGTTACTGACGGTAGTAAAGAACTTGGAGCACTTCCACAAGCACCTGTACGGTCAGCCATTCCACCTGAGGACTGACCATTTCGCCCTAACCTGGCTATTGAGCTTTAGGAACCTGGAAGGCCACACAGCACGTTGGGTCCAGATGCTGCAAGAGCATGACTCACCTCGGAACATCGTAGAGGGAAGAGCCACGGTAACGCTGACGCCATGTCCCGTAACCCTGTCCAGAAGAGTGCGGCCAGTGCACATGAGTGGAACAGAAGGAGCGTGCCGCAGCAGTCAGAGTAATCACGGCAGTGCCTGCGGATGCTTGGGATAGCGCAGGCCTGAGGAGGGAGCAGCTGGCGGACGCAGACTTGGGGCCACTCTTGAGGGAAGTGGAGGCAGGGACAAGAACAACCTGGGAGGATATTGCACAAAGGAGCGCCACATACAAGTCGTACTGGGCCCAATGGAACTCGTTGAAGACCAGAGAGGGCGTGCTGCTCTGGGTATGGGAATCACCCGATGAGAAGACACAGAGAGAACAGTTGGTACTTCCCCGGAGTAAGATCCCAGAAGTCTTGGAGGAAGTGCATGCTGGTACTTCAGGAGGACACCTGGGAGCAAACCAAACGATTGACAAGCTACGGCAGCGCTACTACTGGCTGAGGCTCCGAGCAGACGCTGCTACTACTGGCTGAGGCT
This sequence comes from Mantis religiosa, assembly GCA_030765055.1. Classification (NCBI taxonomy): domain Eukaryota; kingdom Metazoa; phylum Arthropoda; class Insecta; order Mantodea; family Mantidae; genus Mantis; species Mantis religiosa. The sequence goes on from CM060952.1 coordinate 6,047,058, forward strand.
CCGAGCAGACGCTGAGAGTTGGTGCCGTCAGTGTCACATGTGCGTGGCGAGTCGCGGCCCCCAGACTAGGAGCCGGGGTCACATGCAGCAGTACAACGTCGTAGTGCCATTCGAACGGACCGCCTTTGACATTGCTGGACCCTTCCCAGTATCCGACCGAGGCAACAAGTACCTAATAGTGGTCGTGGACTACTTCACCAAGTGGCCGGAGGTGTATGCCATCCCAAACCAAGAGGCAAAGACAATCACAGACTGCTTTGTGGAGCAAGTGTTCTGCCGATTTGGGGTACTGTTAGAGCTCCACAGCGACCAGGGTACCAATTTTGAGTCCAACCTGATGAAAGAGGCACTAGAAAGACTTGGAGTTAACAAGAACCGCACAACACCTCTACATCCCCAGTCGGATGGCATGGTCGAAAGGTACATCAAGATCTTAGAGGAACATCTGAGGAAGGTCGTGGCCAGCCATCAGCGAGAATGTGACGTCAAGGTGCCACTATTCTTGCTGGCCTACCGCTCGTCAACACACGGCACCACGGAGATGACGACTGCCAGCTTAATGTTCGGCCGAGAGTTACGTCTCCCTTGTGACCTGGCTTTTGGAAGCCCTCCGAAAGCGAAACAGTCAGCGACCGAGTATGTGGAGAACCTGGTGGAGCATCCCCACTACATGCACGAGATGGCTCGCCAGAACATCCAGAAGGCGAGCGACCACATGAACACCCGGTATGACAGGCAAGCCAACAGCCAAGGGTTCCAGCAAGGTGACCTGGTCTGGTTGTATCGCCCTACCCGGACCAAGGGACGCTGCCCAAATCTCCAGCAGCCATGGCAGGGACCGTACCGGGTGGTGAAGAGGATTAACGACGTGGTCTACCGCATCTAGAAGTTTCCCCGAGGGAAGATGTTGGTGGTACACCTGGATAGCCTGGCACGCTACGATGGTGCTGTTCGGGACGACCAGCTTTGAGGAGGGAGCAGTGTCACCCGAACGTCGGAACTCCCGATGGAACTGGCCGGCAGTAGGGCCAGACGGGAAGCATTCAGGCCACGCCTACCCATTTATCTGGTGTCACTAACTGAAGGGATGATTAGGAGAACGGCACGAGCCCTGTACCATCTCTTTCCCCTCCCACCAGACGCCTGGAAACCTCGGGATAATTGTGCGGGCCGCAAACTTTCCAGAAACAGCGATCTTCCCTATATAAGGCCTGCAGTTGGCGAGTCAGCTCAGTTCTTGGCGAGCAGCGTGAGGAGCGCCGAGTGAGTGAACGGACCGGAAGACTGTGTACGTGCATCAGAGGAGTTGTACGTAATTGCGAGTGCAGAGTGGACCTGTGACAGACGAACTGGTGAATTGTAATTGTGTGCGCTACATAATTCTATGTAATCGGCAAGTGTTCCAACTGTAATTCGGTGGAAATAAAGAACATTTTGAGTTTGTGCATTTGGACTTTTAATTTCACAGACCCACAAAGTCACAATACTTTGAAACTGATATATGAGGGCTGTTCAATAAAGAATGATCATAATTTTTTTTTACGCTCATAAATTTTTGCACTGTAATTAAATCTTATTATATTCTGTTAGCTTAATATTAAACAAATACGCCATAGTAGTTTCATTGTTGGTACTCCTGGTTCCCGCCTGTGAGAACCAGGTAAATTTAGACATGTCCAGTATCGTCTACCGCTGCAATGGAGGTAACATGCAGTTAAAGTTGATGTTAGAGGAAGATTCAGAGTTTCTTTTAAACGTAATCATTGCTGATGAAACTTGGCTACATCATTTTGATCCTGAGAGCAAACAACAAAGCTCAATGTGGAAATCTCCTTCATCACCAACCCCCAAAAAAGCAAAAGTGGCTGCTTCTGCTGGGAAAGTTATGGTCATCTCATTCTCTGATATTCATGGAATGGTTTATCAGCATGTTGTACCTGCACACACATCAGTAACTGTACAATACTACAGGGATGTCCTGAAAACATTCCAAGTCCATTTCAGGTGCAAAAGACCACATTTCCGTGAAGCAGGATGGATGCTGGACCATGATAATTTGCGGCCGCATATTGCCAATGTTGTTGCTGAATATCTTGCAAAAATCAACGTGAAGTACATCCCTCATCCTCCCTATAGTCCGGATTTAGCCCTATGAGACTACTTTCTATTCCCTAACTTGAAGAAACGTCTTCGTGGGAGACATTATCCATTATCAGAAGCAGTGGTGAAGGCTGCGGAGGTGATTTTGAAGGATCTATCAAAAAATGGTTTCCAGCATGTCTTTGAAGACTGACAGAAACGCTGGGACAGGTGCATCGCATTCAGGGGAGACTATTTTGAGAAGGACTATCAAAATTATGAGGATGAGTAAAGGTATGTTGTCAAAAAAAATTGTGATCATTCTTTATTGAACAGCACTCGTACTTACCAAAAATCAGAAACTTAAGTAACACTGAAATAGCCAAACAAAAAGCTAAGTCACTATTCAAAATAAATGACTATTATGATTTAATATAACAGTGCAGAAAAGAAAACAAGCATTTCACGGTTACCAAAATGGAACAGTTCCAATATTTTAAACTGAAGGAACTTTCCAATCAATTTGTCATATGCAAAGATAACTGTGGAGAAAATACAATGGCTGTAAAATTAAATGATTTCAATTTGAGAGGGATAATCCAAAGCAATTCAAGTTCTGTTACACCTTGATCGAAATTAAAGCATGGAATATTGTTGACATTTCCCCAAAACGCAGAAGCCGACGGCTATTGGAAGTTTCATTCCATTACCTTGGGAACTATTCACTTAATTACTGCTCCTAACCCACTATCTTATATCTTAGTTATTATGTGTAACTTGGTTCAGTAAATTATGTCAATGAAAAAAATTTGACTCTCAATTTTTAAAAAAATGATACTTGCTCCAGTATGGTTCTCACCCTTCAACTCTTTCATGATGAACCTAAACTGAAAATCCCATAGATAGTCAACATGAAAAATTCAATGCCATGACATTGAATTTTTCATGTTGACTCTATCTATCAAAAACCTTAGCCTATATATGGCTAGTGTGAAGAAATGATTAATTTCCATCAATTAATGATAATGCCGTGTTCATAATTTTACATCATGGCAATGCATTTACATGCATTTACATGCATTTACATGTTCCTTACAGCTGATATGAGTAAGGGGCTGTTACAGAGAGGAATAAAATGTTTTGGGCTGGCCCCGTAGCTCAGTCGGTAGAGCACCTGCCTACGGTGCTAGGGGTCCCGGGTTCGATTTCCGTCGGTGGGGGTGGGGATTTTTCTCCGACCAAGATAATTCCCCATCTTCCCCAGTAAGAATGAGAAGTATGAATGAGAGTGTGAATGTGTGCGTGATGTAATGATAAAAAACCCAAAGATAACGAGTTAACACCTTCAGTATGTTCCAAAGGAGAACGGCCGCCGATATGACCATAGTAGTTAATGGAACAAGCAAAAAAAAAAAAAAAATGTTTTGTTTACATTAATGCCCAATTTCACCAACAGATGTTAAGACTTATCACAAGTTTAGCAAATTGCATTTCACCAAGTGTTAGCTTAACACTCATGTTAAATCTCTTGTTAAACTACCAAGCCCTATTTCTGTCGTTAAGTTCTGAAACAGTTATTTTATGTTGTCCCCAAAGAGTTTCAAATATTGTATTATGTGAGGTTATGTAGAGTGAGTCACGCACAGAGAAGCTATGTAAGTGGAAATGACGTCACAAAAGTGTGGAATAACAAACTTATTTGTGATTGGTGTGACGCGTATATCGTAAAACGTGGACCAATCAGATATAGAAGATTTTACGTTGCCATGGAGGATATTCAATATTCCTCTAGAGGGATCGAACTATTAGCGAAATGCTAATGTGTAGAAGAAGCGGAACCGGTCATTCTTCTCCTAACCGTCGCCGTGAACGGATGTAAGGTTCTCTTCTTAAACGCCGTTGTGTGCGGAAGAGTATAAGTTTATTCTCGTAACCATCATCGATTATAACTAGATAATCTTTACATTAAATATCATCGCTAGAAGACACACAATTTAATTATTATACACGGTAGTAAAAAAACGTATAAAACTTTTGATTCTTGCACGCATCCAGATAAACGCGTCACATCAAGTGAATCTTGTGTAAGAATAGTGTTATAAATGTTGTATCATACATCTTGTTCGAACTGGTGTTAATCGAAGTAAGGAAATAAAAGTTTCTACATTATTTAATACAGAGGAAAATGATTACTCATTTTACGTAAAATTTCCTTCCGCCGTACCACCCCTGTAAAAAGAAGATATCTAGCTCAACCGACTGAAGCCACGCCGAGGTAAGCTGGGACTTCAAGAATCATCAATTCCAACCCTGTTCCAAATGATCACCTCAACGAGGGGCATAATTCACCATCCTTCTATACGATTCGACATAAATCCTGTTCCAAAATGGCGCCCAACTGTATGGCTCGAATAGGCAGAAGGAGGATTACACCACAGGAGAATAAATAGTGTAATGGACAGGTAACTTCGAATCAAGAAAGAAGAAAGAAGAAAAGTGAGTACGGAAAATCTTAATAGATAATTAATAGAAAAAGTGACAAAATTATAATTTTCATTTTTTTTATGTTATTAAGAAAGGGAAAAATATTACCTAAAATGGAAGGTAAAAAATTAACAGACAATAAGAATAAAAATGTTGGGGAAGGAGTGGAAAGACTAGTTAGTGATAAGAGAGCAGAAATACAAGAAGTCAGGGAAGTAGTGGAAGGAATGAGTAGTGATGATGCAGGAACAAGTAGAACAGAAATTATGCAGAGTAAAGGTAATGAAATGATAATAGACAGGTTAGAGAAAATGATGAGTAATTTTGATGCTAAAATGGATAGTTTTAGACAGGAAATAAGACAGGAAATAAGACAGAATTCAGATCAAAATTCAGAAAATTTAAATAGTTTTAGACAGGAAATAAGACAGGAAATAAGACAGAATTCAGATCAAAATTCAGAAAATTTAAATAGTTTTAGACAGGAAATAAGACAGGAAATAAAACAGAATTCAGAAAAGGCAGATCAAAATTTAAGGCAGGAAATGAGTAATTTAAATGCTAAGGTAGATCAAAATTCAGAAAAGGTAGATCAAAATTCAGAGAAGTTAGAAGCTAGGATAGATCAAGGTTTAGGTAACCTAAGAAATGAAATTGAGAAAGGAAGAGAAGAGTGTAGAGAAGGCATAAAATCTTTAAAACAGAAAATAGAATCTCATGATGGAGAAATGTCTAAGTTAAAAGAGATGTTTCAGGAAATGAAAATAAGTCAGGAAAATGTAGTAAAAGATATAAGAAGTGAATTGGCTAAGGAGTCAGAAATCCTTAAGCAACAACATGTAGAATTTGTAGAAAAACAAAAAGTAGAAATAGGGGAATTAGAGAATAGAATAAGACAAGAAATAGATGTAGTCTTATTAGATAATTCACGGAAATACCATGAGGAAAATATTGAAATACAGAATAATTTTGTAAGAGAGGTAAATAGTATCAGAAATGATGTTAAACTAATGGCTACTGAGGTGCAAACACAACAAGATGAACTAAAAGTTAAATATGATGAAGTCAGTAAGTTGAATAGTGAAATGATTACAAGAATAGATTTGGCACAGGAAAGTTTTGAGAGAGAGAAAGAAAACATTAGCAAGCTGAATCAAGTTGTGATTGCATTACAGGCAAGCAAAATTTCTGAGAACCAGAGGGTAATAAAATCTAAGAATATTACATGTATTGACTCACCTGGTAATTCAGGTAATATTGTACAAAACTTAGAGAATTATTTGGAGAGTGACGATACAGAATCTTTGTCACCTGATTGTGAAGTAAATGGTAATGGACAAATACAAAACATGCACACACATACACAGTTACACAGTCAAGGTAACACAAATTGTACAAATTATTTGTTGCATGACATAAGTCCACCTACTTTCGAAGAAGAATCGGGAGACAATCCCAAAATATTTCTAAAGGAATTAGAAGAATATTTTAAAATTAAAAAGATTCCAAATGAATTTAGGATGATGATTGTTAAAAGGTGTTTGAAGAAAAATGCTTTAGAATGGCTGAGGTTAACACTAGCATCACATGAAACGTATAGTATGTTTAGGAATGTGTTTATAAATAGGTTCTGGGGTCCAGAAAGACAGAGAAGAATTAAAGTCGAACTGGCCACTTGTAAATTCGAGTTCAAGAAGGGTGTGTCCATGACAGAATATTTCCTAAAACTTGCTAACAAAAGTAAACTTGTGAATCCAGATATGTCAGAAACCGAGATCGTGAATATGCTAATACGACATTATCCACCGCACATTAGAAACCACCTAATTGTGGCTAAGCCCGTCGACTTTACTGATATGATTGAGTTATTATCAGAATTTGAGGCTCATAACCTTAATTCTGATTCTACTCATAGTCAAGTTGATCCGGACAAGACTCATATAGAACAAAAGCAAGTAAATAGACAGGAAGTAAGACCAACATTCAGGGAAAATCACAACCATACTAACCAAAACCAAAATAGTTTTAACCAAAATTGGGGCGGGGCACGTTCAAGAGACAACTATGAACGAAGAGAGTACAACCCCAGAAAGACATATGAATCGGTAGTGCCAGGTATAGGAATGAGAATTCCAAATACTCCTAGGAGGAATTATAATAATGACCAACCTGTGGGAAATGTGAGGAGTAATCAGGTGAATCAACTGAGGTTTTACAGGGGAAATAACTTAAGAACGGGTTATCAAAGTAGAGGAAGGGGAACTAGCATCGAAGACTCTTCATTAAGAGATTTAGGGGGTCCTAGGTTTGAAAGGGCAGACAATAACCTAGAAAGGACACGGACTCAGGGAATAGAAGGAGAAATAAATAACGGTAGTACCAACCCAACTGCTAGTGTAACTACCGACCGCACTAATGCGGAAAACTGAGTACCAAATCATTTTGTGCCTTGGAAAGTGGTTCGGTAAAAATGACACAGGGTAAAATCAAAATTCAAAATTTACCAGAAGATAAGCTCACTCTCTCCAGAAGTAAAGATCGGGAATTAGTAAATCCACCTCAGATTAACCTTCGTATAGGCGATAGCGAATATAAAGTATTGATAGACACAGGAGCTAGTTCATCAGTAATAAGTGAGAACTTATTCAAGGAATTACTATCCAAGTTTAGGATTGAATATTTAAACGTGTGTAATGTATACTGTAGCACAGCTATTGGGAAAAAGAAAGATAAAGTTAAATATCAAGCGTTAATTCCTGCGCGAATAGATGATTGGAATTTCAATTTTATCGTTTTGGTAATACCAAACTTAGCTCGTGATATTATTATTGGCAATGATGTATTGTATGGTTGGCAAAGTGTGATAGATTTCGAAAAACATGAAATGAAGGTCAAAGGAGATAATGAAGTAATCAAAATAAATTTGTTAGAAGAAATTATATTAAAAGAAGATGAGAAGGATAGTATAAATAATGATAGGTTTTTTGTAGAAAATATAATATTATACGAAGAAGATATAATAAATAATGAAGAAGATGATAGTGGTAAAGAAAATTTACTTTTAAATAATAAAGAAAATGAGACGTTTGACCTTGGAGATCATTGTTGCCAAATAAACACATTAAATACCGACACCGAGCGAAAACAAGAAGAGGAAGAAATGATATTCCAAAGAACTTTGAAAGAAAAGTTAGGGAAAACATACAATTTAAATCACGCGCAAAGAGAACAATTGAGGTTATGTATACTAAAGAACAGGAACGTTTTTAGTACGAAACCTGGATTGTGTAATAAGTACATACATACATTTAAGGTGAACGACATTGCTCCTTATACTCATAAAAGTAGACCTGTGCCTATCACTATTAGACAACAAGCATCTGAAGTAATAAACGATATGCTAGAAAATGGAAATAAAATTTTAAAAGATTGGATACCAAAGTATGGGCCAATAAAGGCAATATTATCAGACAACGCAACGGTTCACCGGAGTAAATTGTTTACTTCAGAGATGAAGAACAATAATATTAAGATGTATTACTCTTCAGCATATTTTCCCCAAGGAAATCCTTGCGAGAGAGTGATGCGTGATTTAGGCTTGTATTTCAGAATTCTGTGTCATTCTAACCACCGAGGCTGGTACAAATACTGCCATATTATTGAGAAAATCATTAACAATACCCCAAACTCTACTACCAAATTTTCACCAATCGAATTAATGACTGGACTACAACCTGAACCTCTAGTAATAAAAGCACCAACAACCTTAAAAGTAGATGAAATGGAATTGAATGAAGAAGAAAAGTGTGCTGAAGCATTTCGAAGAATAAAAGAAAAAGCAGAGAAAAGATTATCAAAGATACAAAGAAAAGGAGCGAAATGGAATCCTGAAATAAATGATAAAGTTCTCGTAAAGACATTTAATATCTCCAGTTCTAAAATCAAATCCTATTGGAGAATGAATTTGTTATATAAAGGTCCATATAAAATAGTAAGAAAATTTGGGGATCATACGTACGAATTAAGAGACGATGATAATAAAATGATAGGAAAATATCACAAAACACTTTTAAAACCATTCAAAAGCCTTGACACTCACAAGAATAAATGATTTAAAAAAAAAAAAAAAAAAAAATAATATGTTTATGAATTACTGAAAAATGTTTTGTTTATTATTATTGTGTTCGAATAATTTCTGATTTTATATTGTTATTTTAAATTGTATTGATTGTTCATTGTTGTAATAATGTTTAATTATTGGGGCATTCTTCAGAATATATGGAACAATATTATTGGGAGATTTAAGTTAATTTTCCATATATTCTGAAGAGGGGCATCTGAAACAGTTATTTTATGTTGTCCCCAAAGAGTTTCAAATATTGTATTATGTGAGGTTATGTAGAGTGAGTCACGCACAGAGAAGCTATGTAAGTGGAAATGACGTCACAAAAGTGTGGAATAACAAACTTATTTGTGATTGGTGTGACGCGTATATCGTAAAACGTGGACCAATCAGATATAGAAGATTTTACGTTGCCATGGAGGATATTCAATATTCCTCTAGAGGGATCGAACTATTAGCGAAATGCTAATGTGTAGAAGAAGCGAAACCGGTCATTCTTCTCCTAACCGTCGCCGTGAACGGATGTAAGGTTCTCTTCTTAAACGCCGTTGTGTGCGGAAGAGTATAAGTTTATTCTCGTAACCATCATCGATTATAACTAGATAATCTTTACATTAAATATCATCGCTAGAAGACACACAATTTAATTATTATACACGGTAGTAAAAAAACGTATAAAACTTTTGATTCTTGCACGCATCCAGATAAACGCGTCACATCAAGTGAATCTTGTGTAAGAATAGTGTTATAAATGTTGTATCATACATCTTGTTCGAACTGGTGTTAATCGAAGTAAGGAAATAAAAGTTTCTACATTATTTAATACAGAGGAAAATGATTACTCATTTTACGTAAAATTTCCTTCCGCCGTACCACCCCTGTAAAAAGAAGATATCTAGCTCAACCGACTGAAGCCACGCCGAGGTAAGCTGGGACTTCAAGAATCATCAATTCCAACCCTGTTCCAAATGATCACCTCAACGAGGGGCATAATTCACCATCCTTCTATACGATTCGACATAAATCCTGTTCCAGTTCTTAACAATTGTAAATAGTCAAGGTGGCGGTCATGAACGCAGCTGTTGATGTCGATTTGCTATATTTAAGACCGTGTAAAGCATTCATAATAGAGTATGGCCTATGAGGAGAAATTATTTTGAGGAGCTATCAGAAGAAAATTTTCCACAGAGGTATAGACTGTCGAAACAAGTTGCTTTGAAGGTTACTGCGGAAGTACAAAAGAGGTTAGAACATGCATCGAAAGGAATATGCCGATCTCGCCTTTGCTTCAAGTATTAATAAATTTGCTATTTTATAATTCACTGAATTATGTGGATAATATACATTGTCCACCTCCTGTCTTGAAACGTTCTAGTCACTCATCACTCGTCCTTCTTCGCTCCTCATTTTAAATTTACATAATACTGAGTTAGAACATGTATCGAAAGGAACATACCGATCTCTCTTTGCTTCAAGTATTAATAACTTTGCGATTTTATAATTCACTGATTTATGTGCATGATACAGTGTCCACCTCCCATCTTGAAATGTTCAAGTGACTCGTCACTTGTAGTTCTTCGCTCCTCATTTTAAATTTACATAATACTGAGTTAGAACATGCATCGAAAGGAACATGCCGATCTCGTCTTTGCTTCAAGTATTAATAACTTTGAGATTTTATAATTCACTGAATTATGTGGATAATACACTGTCCACCTCCCGTCTTGAAACGTTCAAGTCACTCATCACTTGTCCTTCTTCAAAATTTATGTAATACTGATGAAGATGTTTCTTGCTTCTAGCAGTGACATATGCATTTGAATTAAATTTGTTTCCAATTTTTTCCCACGTGACATCTTTCTCTTTTACATTCACCGCATCTGCCCTCTTATTTTCCACGATATCCTTACACTTCATCAATAATTCAATTAACAATTCTTTCTCCATCGATGAGAAATCTGTCCCACGGCTTTTGTTTACTATTTTGTTTACCTGCCATTTTTTTCAGCTATGTGCAGACAAAAATGAAAGCAAAAGCGTATCGCAGTATGTTCAGAAAATAATACAACTCATCTATAACTTTCTATAGCTGTAATATTTACAAGTTTCTTGTTATTATGATTATTTGTCATTTACGTCCTCCAACATTGTCATATTGGACGATGAATGAAATGGGTGAAATGATGCTCAAATGAGTCTGGGGTCCATGGAGCTTAGAGTTACCTGATTCGTCTTTCAGAATAAGGGAAAACCCTGGAAAACCCTTACCAGGTAACTCACCCTGACCGAGATTCAAACTCGGGACCTCTTGAACGTGAGGCAGACATGCTACCATCTATGCTAACAAGGCGGGCTACAAGTCTTTTGGCGTTAACACGTGTTAGTTAACATTTTCAGAAAACAGATTGGTGAAATGCAAGAAATTTAACAGCTTTGTTAGTGCTGTGACAATTGTTACATTACATTTGTTAACGTCAATTTTAATATCTGTTGGTGAAATCGGGCATGAGTGTAGTTAAAGGCTGGATCAGTTATAGCACATGCTTGAATTTTTCCTGTGCTTAAAATATTAAAAGTGGCATTCATGCAGCAAAGAAAATTTGTGTACATTCATTTTGTTTTAGCATTTCTCCAGAATGACCTCCAAGTTATATTTAATAAAAGTATATAAAATAGGCGTTACGTACAATGTAAGTATAGGCAAGAGCTGATCTGGAGAGATTCATAACTTCCCTGATAAGTTTACGTAGCCCCTTTGGTCCATAGATTTCCAGAAGAAAGTCTTTTCTCTCAGGAATCATGCAACCAATAGTGCAAAGCAATCCAGGCAAACCAAATAACTGCAAACAGGACAAGAGAAAATCAATGGTATCTTAATATAATTAAAACAAAGCATGAAACAAAAACATTTCACTATCCCTTTAGTTTCCTACTTCTAATTCATAAATGAATGAATATGAATGAATGAATAAGCCTGACATATTCCATTAAGGGCAAGGGTCTCCGACTAAAATAGTAAGAGTTAAATGATGAAGCCTGGGACTCAAGTACTTACAATAGTAAGTCGCCACAAATGGTGTATCTCGAATGTGAGAGCCCCTAGTGGTCTACCGGGGAAATACATGAGTCAAATGGAGAATTTAATGTCATGATGGCAAGTTGGCCATGGTAGCTCAATGGGTTAGAGTGATTGGACGGAAACCAGGAAATCTGTGGTTAAAATCCCGGCCGTGGCATTGAATTTTTTATGTTGACTCTATCTAGGATAATACATGATTTTCAAAGTTTCATTCTTCCTCTGGTTTGTATTCTTTCCTGTTATGAATATGCATTAGAAATTACTTACATGATCACCATGCAAATGAGTGATGAATATCCGTGTGATCTTGCTGGGTTTGATAGGAGATTTCTGTAGCTGTACTTGTGCTCCTTCACCACAGTCAAATATCCACACTTGACCATCTGCCAAAACATTAACGCAAAGGATTAGTTATATCCGACTGCTGGAAACAAGAGACATATATAAAAAAGGATCTGCTTCTCTGATTGTTAGGCATCTAGACAACAGAAACTTAAACAGACCAGTTTCCTGACCAACATCATGTACAACTGTTGTTTTGATTTATAACCAACAGCGTTCCGAGTTTGCTTTGGACTGAGGAATATATTTACACAACATTAATGCTATCAACATTTTTGAGTTTGCAATGCAATCTGTACTTAACAGAAACAGTGAAGGGGAAGAGTGAAAGAAAGAAAATGAAGTAATGTCATAGAAATTGAGCGGGATGTCTCAAACAGTTTTGTCTGTTGCCTGCATTCAGGAGGCCCGGGTTCAATTCCCATGGCCGGTCTACCTGACAGATAAGCTTTTCAGGGGGGGGGGGGGGGGGGGGAGCTTTCTCAGATTGTCAGGTGAATGCTGGGTAGGTTAATTACATTGCCTGAATTTCCTCTCCTGCATTTCATCTCCATTATCATTTCATATCATCTTTTATCTGGTAGTTTCTTTCAGGGATGATATGTTCCTAGTAAACACTTTGTCCTCTGGTAGGACAGTCTCGTAAGCCATTTCAGGACCACAGTAGAGTGGGATGTCGGTTGTACTGGCTCGCCAAGAAGTTTCCAACTCCACTGTCAAGGCTCCTTGGGGCGACAGCCCTCTCTCTCCTTTCACCTTATCCTTCCCACTTGGGGGCACAGGTATAATAGACGAAGTTGGACCTCCATGCCAAATCGCCTCTGTGGCATAGGATTAGGATTTCATTACGGAGGGGATTCGGTACGTAGGCCACCATGCTGGGCCCATTGTTCCTATGCCCCCAAGTGGGGGCACCCCCGGGAGGAAGGATGAGGTGAAGGAGACAGAGGGCGGCCGATCCAAGGAGCCACGACAGTACAGAGGGCAGTGCCCTACAGTTTACTTGGATAGAGACTCCCCCCGACAGGTCAGGGCAACAGACAAGCTCCCCTACAGCAGGACGGCAACGAGCCCAGCAGCCTAGTCCTAATGATACCAAGGTAGGCAATACAAGCCTCAAAGATCCCCAGCTGGTGGTCCCAAAATGGTCCCAGCAGTGGAGCGGAGACCGGCAACCGACCTACCGGAGGAGGAAGCAGTTTTCCTCAGAGCATATAATACTGCCATGTGCCGTCAAGACTCCCGCCAACACTTATACCCTGAAAGAGACCAGCAGATGAGAAATAATGTGAAATGATAATGGAGATGAAATGGAGGGACAGAAAATCCGAGGGATGTAATTAACCTACCCAGCATTTGCCTAGCAACCTGGAAAAAACCCGAAAAAAACCCATGGGTCAGGTAGGTTGGCCACAGGAATCAAAACTGGGCCTCCCGAATGCGGGCCACAGTCGAAACTGTCTGAGCCATCCTGCTCAGTCACTCTACAGCATAGTCCAGTCCAGTCCAATATCATAGCAGCTTGAGAGACCATTGCTACTGACTCAATCCACTCTCCCTGTGCTAATGACACGCTTTTGTCAAACAGTTGCCACAAACTGCGATAGCCATTGTATGAAGTATTGCCACACTAGAGAATTCCTTTTACTATGTGCACTTCTGCCAAGTTCAGGCCCTACATATCGGTGGCTCGGTCACACAGCTGAGTTGAATGAGTCAAGAATAGTTAAAAAATTATGACATGTTCAGTGCACAATGACAATGAACAGCGTCACATTTGGTGTGATCTGTGATCCAAAATCGGCAGTTCAATTGAGAATTGATTTGATGGATCAGTTATTTTTGTTCTGAGTGTGTACAACATTGGCTTAAGTGCAGCTTCAGTGATTAAGAGAAATACTGTGACAAGCAGTAACTGGTGTTCTCATTTATTAAAGATATACTGTACAAAAGAAATACAAGATACTCAAATTTCTACTGGCAACACTGTTGTAACATTTGGAAATGTTGTCTCAGCTGTAAACTATAACACAGGTTATGTAGAAAATGAAGATAGCTACAGTGAAGCAATAAATGTTACACAAATATAAAAATTTGTTACAAAGGCTTCACTTATCTTAAGAAATTGGTGTTAATACTTCTTTCTAATGGAGATCAATTTCACAAACAAATCGTTTGTATCTTCAGTACACAAACAAACCCCATTGTCAAGGATTTCGGTTACAATGTTTTTCTTATGTTTTTTTTTTAGTATTACCAACATCTGAAAACGAATCAAACCTAAAACCAGAATCAACTGCTGGTATTTCAAAATTCATTACGTGATGTTTATTTTTTAAAATAAATATCTTTTCCACATAATGCTGTGATGGCTCAATGTTTTCCGTGTTTGCGTCCCTGGTGCTCGTTGCCATCTGCCACTATCATAGAAAGGTGTGGATGAAGTCATGCAATGCTTTTAAAACTACCTTTAACAGCTTTGCTTATTCATGCTATTAAAGGAGATGCTATCATTGTTGTCCATTGATGTTTGGTACCTTCATCACTCGCCGTATTTCACATTGAGAAATGCTGTCATTTCTCTATTAGCCCAGAAAGAGTTATACGCCCAATTATTTTTGAGTCAACAGTTGACGCCCAGACATACGTGAATACAGTTTTACATTAGAGAATTAACAGACAGGGTGTGTAACTTTGCCCTCTTTTCAACAAGATTCTGCAACAGCCCATACAGCCAATCTTTTGATGGGAACAACTGAAAATGTGTTTCAGGACAGAATCATTAGCAGAGATTTGTGGTCTCATCAATCTAACAACCTAACTCCTCTGATTTTCATCTCTGGAGTAACTTAAGCATAAAGTGAACAAGAAATCCTGCACAGCCTGGAAGAATTAAAACAAGATATCCACCAGGAAATTGCCAGCATTTCTTAATGTGAACTACGTTGAGCAATGGAGGTATCAAATGTGTATGGACAATGGTAGTGGCCAGTTTCAGCATCTTCTTTAATAATATGACTTAACTAAAGCCTTTACAAGCAGTTTTTAAAATGTTGTACAGCTTCATTTGCTCCTTCCTATGATAGCAGCACACGGCAACAAGCACTGAGGGCATGTAAAACACTGCAGAGCCAGTTAGGATGTTTTTGGTCTCTCTGTAATTTGTGATTCACAAAAGAATATCTGTAATAGAGAATGTGTCAACAACTCCTACCATTGCTGCCCCTATATCAGTTATGCCAAGTTGACATTTTAGCTAGTGGATCAGGGTGGGTTGTCTGTCAGATAACACTTTACTGCTGAGATGGGTAATTGGGTACAGAGCATGCTAAACCCATGCCTCACAAAAGAAAATGTGAACTCACCAACAACTATGTTTGCTTTACTCCATCACACGTCTTTATCCCTCACTTGCTTCAGACTAAGTAAACACTCTCGTACCACTAGCTCAACCCCTACCTGCTTAAAGGACACTCCATCCCACTAGCTAAAACATCAGAGAACGAACATTAAGTTACTGTTTTCCTTCTTCTTGGACTAACATGTCCTGAATGATTACATCACAGTACTAGCTAGTGACAGTGACTGAAAAATAGGTTTGGTGTAAACAAACGGGAATAAATTTAAATTAAAAAAGTGTTTATTTACATTGGTTGGTATTTAATGTGAAGCAGTTGGCAATAAAGCCATTTAAATTATTATTTAAAAAGTACAACAAATTCTCTTATAAAAGCTCAGTTTTCATCATCAAACCTATTATTTAAAAAGCAAAAGAAATTGAAACTGTCAGACTAGAGTGGGTAAATAATAATATACTGCCAGTTTACTTACGTATTACAATATTGCTAGTTTATTAATAATAACTAAACACTAGTAACACAACTTCACTTATCTTATTTAAACCCTGGGGACCGGTTTCAAAGCAAACATCTGCAAACATCAGTTAGTGGGTGTATGTCAAGCTGAGTGGCTGAGGATAAAGCAGATGTTTGCTTTGAAACCGGTCCCCAGGGTTTAAATAAGATAAGTGAAGTTGTGTTACTAGTGTTTAGTTATTATTAATAACCTAGTTTACTTCACTGTCAGCAGCTTCAGTTTTTTACATAACTATTGCTAGTTTAGTTACGTAGTGTTGGTATTTTCAGCGAAAGTGTGTTTTCATGTGTTAAGCTCTATTCCTTATGGTTCACCAGTTACACAAAAGTAATTCAGAATGAAGAGATTTCTGAAGATATTTCCAATAAAATAAGCAGTATCGGTATCGCGTATTATCAATACCGATAGTTTGTTACGTAGTATTGGTATTTTCAGCACGTGGATGTTTTACGGTTGGCAACGCTTTAGCCATCAAGGCCATGTCGTCGTCTTAATACAGTATAACCATTTCTCCTAACTGCTAGTAAATATAAATAACACCTATGAGTACAAGAGTTGGCAGTACAAGAATTATTATCAGCAATAAAATGATTTGCAATCGGCACTAAGTGATTCATCTTACTGTAACATCAAGTGAATTGGATACCACTGGAAGTGAGTACAAAACACAACTTATTTAGTGAACAGTATATAAAATTAATATGTGCCTATTTCAATATTTTAATGTACTGACATATTCATACACAATATTAATGTTAAGCTTAGAATGGTATTCCTTTACCAAAAGCAGTTGTTTAAAGAAGGCATCTTTCCTGTTCGTGCAAACATATATTACGTATCTTTTAGCAAAAATTTGACGGAAACAGTATAGAATTTCATCATATTCTTCCAAGCTCCACAAGTAGTTTACCCGTAGTAAAATTAAGTAAATGGCATTCTCTTATAGCATGCAATAAGAATTGACACCTGGAAATTGACGATACCTTCAAATCTCAGAGCAGTGCATGAGACAGCTCGCAGTGCAGTAGGGTAACACGATGCGGTTCCTAATGTAATTATGTGCATTTCTTTAAATTTTCTTTAAAATTCATTACAGGTAATCTGATCCAACCTTCCTTCATGTAGTTGTTCGTGCTTTGAAATAGTATTGCTACCTGGACGAAAGAATATCAGTCCTGCATAAACGCTCAGACTGGGTTATACAACACAAAATGCAATATTATTTACAGGTATTGAAAATTAATTATAGGTCAAACCATAAGAGGAAAATACATTTATAAAGAAAACATTTATTTCATTTACATTAAAACGCCATCTTGGAACACCTGCCACCTGTGCCTGTCATCAAATAAAAAAAAATGTCGCTTATCAATATAAGAAGAAAATCAGAAATGAAGCACAAATACTACTCTGTAAATGAGGTATTATTGGGGGATATTATTTAGAACATGTCCCGTAAGAAATTTTGTCCAACATCGGAGGCACGTACGAGGGTTGACGGAACCTGCCGAAGTAACCTCGTAGTTGTAGTGCTCCGAGTGCTCCTGACACGGTTATTGGCGTAAACTTCAGTTACCAGCCTTTATAGTAGAACCCCAAGCATCGGGATGTTCGAAGTTTCACAGTAAATGTGCCATTGTTACCTATTGTTAGGAACGTAGCAGCTTAACTTTAAAATCTGAAAAAGAATATTCAACCGGGACCCTGGCATTCAGTAAACAAAGTTATTAGGCTGAAGTTGTATCTGAAACCAATTGCTCGTTTTATAAATGTTATTGATCTTGCGCCTTTATGCAAAGACGAGGAAAAGTGTATGCAGTTCACAGATTAATACTTATCTTAATTAATTAATATCTTATTATTAATTATCTTATTAATACTTATTAATATTAATACAGTTCTTGATACTTGTGTTTTTGTTCTTTTGTTTTAACCTAAAATGGATATTTCAACTAATAAACATTTTGTAATCATTTTTTTTCCTCACATTTTAATTATAGAGAAACTAGTTTCCCAATTTTAACCTCAAAGGTTTGATTTTCATTGCTGGTGGGTGCGGTTACAGTGCACAACAGCGGTGTAGCAATATGGCGGGCGAAATATTTTTTAGAACATATCCCGTAAGAAATATGCGTCGGAAGCACGCACGAAGGTTAACGGAACCTGCCGAAGTGGCCTCGCAGTTGTAGTGCGCCTGACACGTCATAACTAGAGCGTTGCCAACTTCCGCATAATGCAACGCGAAAAATAGCATTACATAAATGAAATGTGTAGTGTTTAACGCCCGCTTTTACTACATATGGCACCGCAGGCGGTGACACTGATGATACATGAGATGAAGATGGAGCATAGTAAGTAATTGATAATAGAGACAATAGTAAGCCGCCCATCTGTATGATTACCTTTAAAATAAAAGTGCAGAATGAGTGCGTCACGAAAACTTATTGCCAACTGCGGCGCTCCGATATCCGCGAAAACAGCGGAACGTTGCAAACGTTTCCTTTTTCTTATAAACTAGCGTTTGTAATGGGAATTGAGCGTAGTAAACTTTGTTTATTATAATTATATTAATATAATAATAAACTGGCAATGATCCGGTGATCTTTACGTCAGTTTATTTGGGTATTACATTATCGCAGGTTTACTTACATAATGTTGACTAATCCAAAACTTTGTGCTAAATTTGTTTAACTTGTTCATTATGATAATAGTGAGAATATCAGAATATATAACAGTGATTATAATTAAACCGACAATGATCCAAGGATCTTTGCGTCAGTTTAACGTTAAGTCATATCGGACGATTTTTTTAAAATGTAGGTAAGAGAAGACCCCGCTTTGCAACAAACTGGTGTAGTTGGTTGAGTGTTGGCAATGTTGAACGTTGTGTGCTATTGACGTCGGCGAATGCCACTTCGGCAAGTTCCGTCAGCCTTCGTACGTGCCTCCGATGTTTCATAGACAAAATTTCTTACGGGACATGATCTAAAGAAGAGCCGGTGGCCGTGACGGCATGGCTCGAACGTTGTCAACATCCAAAACATGCTTTCCCCGGAAATACCAACACTACATAAGCAAACTAGCGATACTGCAATATGTAAGGAAACTGGCAGTGTATCAAGGTGTAAAGTGCCATTGTCTCATTGTTTACCCACTCTAGTCCCGCCAGGGTCACGATAATGATAAAAAAAGTAGGTTATTGTTTATATGTAACAATTTTTTATTATACATAGCCACTTTCCTTACACATTGCTAGTTTAATAATACTTAATGATACTTTAATAATTATAAGCTTACTATTCCCATTCAGTATCGCTAGTTTATATTAAGAAAAAGAAAATTGTTCGCAACATTTTGCTGTATTTGCATATTTCAGAATCCTACAATTGACAACAACTTGTTTCCGTGGCGAATATAACTCAACACCGCTGTTGTGCACTTTAGTCTTCTTTCTGCTGATTGAATGATGAACTCCTTTATAAAATTATCAGCTGGAGGATTTAAAGTTTATTACTCAGACTTTAGGTTTCCATATTATGATGTTCTCTCATGTTGTCAGTCTGTTTTGGTTTATCGCACCGTTTAATAATTTGGGTCAATGTCATGGTTTTTGTCCCTAAAGTGAAATGCTATTGCTGACTTATCTTCCAGTTTCAATTTGATGTTTCTAAAGTGCTCTTTGACTTTGGTTTTTAGGCTTCTTTTAGTGAGCTCAATGAAAAATATTTCACAATCCTTGCAATTTGTTGTATTCCAGAATTATTAACTGGTAGGGATTTCATCTTTTGTTTTTCAATTTAACAACTTTGATAGCGAGTATGTATTTGGAGGTGCCACGATGATATTGTTCTTTCCATTGAATATGTATTACTTTCTTTTTCTTTACAGAATGTGGTTGCTTCCGTAATGTTAATTTTTTTTTTTTTTTTTTTTTTTTATATAGTTTTATGTACCAGACTTCTATTGTATTCATTTTCGGTAATCATGGAGCGTAGGAATATCTGGGCTCTGATGTCATAGCTCGAGCATTGCCACCTTCGACAGTGTGCTAACACAAAAAAATACCAACATTATGCAAGCAAGCCAGTGCTACTGTAATATGCAAATAAACTGATGTAAAGATCAGTGGATTGCCAGAGTTATAATTAATTATTTAAAAACTTAAAGGAATTTAGCACAAAGTTTTGGAATAGTCAACCTTACGTAAGCAAACCAGCGATACTATAATACCCAAATAAACTGACGTAAAGATAAGATCATAAATAATAACAATAATAATAACAGCTTACTGCTCACTATTCCCATTACTGTATTCGCTAGTTTGTAATCAGAAAATGTGTTGGCAATGTTCCTCTGTATTCATTTATATACAGTATGGCTAGTTTATAAGAAAATGTGTTGGCAACACTCCGCTGTTTTTGCATATATCGGAGTGCCGCAGTTGGCAATAACTTGTTTTTGTGATGTCATTCTGAATCAACATAACTCTGCGTCGCTGATCTGCATGATTACCTCATTTTCTACAGCTATGTGAAGTGTGGTTCTTTGTTTCTTGTAGTATTCTGCTTTATCCATGGGGATGTTAACTAGTCTATGTGTACGATTGTTTATTATTGCATGTTTATCAGTAATCAGTTTAGTTTATTGGTCCTTACTGAATGCAGGTGAATGCAAGACAATGCAGGTCCTTACTGAAAATAACCCCATAGCCCATCAGATCAACAAACAGACCGTATTGCAATACGAAAAATTGATAAGACTTCCCCATGATAATTACTGGCTGAATTATAAAGACAGAGAGAGAAACCTGAAAACACAAAATGGCTTCATACAAAAAGCAACTAAACTTCAGAAAATATATAACCCAAACCAAATGCCAGAAAAACTTCTTTTACCAACATCACCCATGGAAGACACAGATATTGCCCATAACATAAACTTAATAAAAACTGTCCTAAAAAAAGAAATGACCCCAGATGAATTAAAACAAATCACACTAGAAACTATCCACAATCTATACCCTGAACCACAATGGATATATATATATATATATATACACACACACAGATGGATCTAGAATGAAAATAGAAGATGGAGCTGGAGCTGGGGTTTATTCAAAACTTTTTAGTTTTTACGTTGCAGTAGGGAGAAATTCCACCCATTTTGATGGAGAAATTCAGGCAATAGAACTAGCACTAACACACCTAGTATACAGAATAAATGCATTTCAGAGAGCAGTTATACTAAGTGACTCAAGTTCAGCTATACAAGCTATAACAACAAATAACTTACCAATATCCAGTAAAATATTGGAAATTAAAAAGACCATAAGAATTTTAAATAACCAAAATAAAACTATCCAGCTCCAATGGATCCCCTCTCATTGTGGAATTCAAGGAAATGAAATGGCAGACCTTCTGGCAAAAAAGGGCACCAAAATCTTACAGAAACCTAACAAAACTCTGTCCTATCATTCGGCAAAAATTATAATCCAAAGAAAGTTTCAGAAAGAACTGATGGAACACCTCACAACAGAAAGCAATGAGAAACCATGGGCAGCTATCCTACACAAGAAAAACTTGATACCTGAACACCCAAGACATGAAGCAGTAGCAAAATTCAGAATTGATAACAGGTCATGACTGTCTGGCTGCACATCTTCATAAAATTAAAATCTTTAAATCTCCAAATTGTATCCTGTGTCAAGATATCGATTCCATAATGAATAAAGACCACCTTTCTGTCTGTCCGGCTCTCAAAACATCACCCACAAGAACAATAACTGAACTATACTGGGAAGCAAGAAAGCAAATGGAATATATCCAAGCTAACGGGCATTAGACTACTACTACTACTACTACTACTCAGTAATCAGTTTACAGTTATGATTTTATATGTAATTTTTTGATTGGTTTGCTTTCTGACAATTCCAAATTTTATTTTTGTGTTATTCCTGATGACATAGGTCCAAGAATGAGAGTTTGTCCATCAACTTTATTTTGTATTGTGAATTTGATACCTTTTTCCTGCAAGTTGAGTAGCTTTAATGCATTTTATAAATGTAGTTTTGGAACTACTGCAAAATGTCATCAACATGCACACCATGACATTTTGTGTTTAAAAAGAAGTATAATTTCGGTTTACTGAACTTTAACCTATTTAATTCAGGCTTGTAATTAATGCTAAGTAGGTGCGGCATGTTAATGTCAACTCAAAATATTCTGAATACATGATTTCCCTTAGGATTGAATCTTTATCCCATTATAGACAGGATCCAGGATTAATCAACGTCTGGGTTTAACAGGTTTCATTATATCTGCTATAGATTGTGCATGCATTATATAATTAGAGTTTAAGAACACAAACTGTACTTTGTTGCAGCCTATGGACGACCTACTTTCCTCACAATGGCATCCAGTGGAAGTTGTTACGAACTGCCAGATGAGCTGCTTGTGAAAATATTCAGTTATTTGGATATTCCCGACTTTTCCTTAACATTCAACATGTGGATAGTTGATGAAAAGCGATAGTACAAGACATGAGCTTTAGGAGTGACTTATGTGTTCACTATTGATGCGCAAACAGAAAAAGAAGTAATTGTGCTGCTACAAAACATGCCAGTCCTTTGAACTGTGGTTCCAACAAGACCTGTGTCTGACAAAGTGATCCAGACATTGTCAAAGCAACAAGTGTATCACATGTCTTGAGCTACATCGCGATGAGGAACTTATTGTCTCCAATTTAGAAATAATTGTAAAAAAGTCTACCACAAATTCAGTACTTAGCATTTCCATTATCAAAGTGGGAAAGTGAAGATGCAATGAAGTATTTAAACTCTCATAAAACTGTTACATGAACTTTCAAGTTTGACACTGTTAGGATATGGATTCAGCCCAGAGAATTGCTTTTTCTTAAAAGAAATTGCTACCGAATACTGATAGCTGCATTAGATTGATTTAGGACTTTGTCTTGAGCTACATTATACATATCAGAGATATATGTATGAGGAATTGCTATTGAATGTCCATTTCTGCATGAGATTGATTTAGGAATACATTTCTTTCTTATAGAAGATGTTATTTTATTTTTTAAAAGCAAGGAAACATGTAATTTCCAAGTTGGCTGCTAGAAGTAGATATCTTATAGAAATGATTCACCACTTAGAATTCTGTAAACAGTTACACTGTGTTTCATTCTCTGGACAAAAGTTGCCAGGTATACCACTGTTTGACTTAACAAAGTTAAAACATCTTAGAATTACTATGTATCCATATTTTCCATAAATTGTGACAAATTTGTGGAAAAGCACAATGTCTAATTTAGTCAAACTAGATCTCACTGTATGCTCTTTAAGTCCAGTGCAGTTTGAAAATATTTTGAATAAGTGTATGCAATTGAAAATACTTATTTTGACTTGTTGTCGTATCTCAAGTTGTGATGATTTTCAGCATATAAGGAAATGTACTGATCTGGAATACTTGGATGTTAGTTATAGTGATATCTCAGATTTGGCAGTGAAAATATTTGCTGAAAAATCTACAAAACTGAAATATTTAAATATCAGCAACTGTCGTGGCATTAGTGAGTATAGTTTACAGTGTTTAATGAAGTGCAGGGAACTACAAACTTTAAAACTGGATTTAACAAGAAAGACTGGCAAGAACTTTCATCTTATTCTCCTTCATCTGAGCAAATTATGTGAGTTATATGTAGAAGCGTGTAGTCATTTAAAGTTACAGTATGTACAGCAACTGCGAGAGCAGATGTCTCATCTACAAGTACATTACTTACAGAATGGAAGTTCCTGGTAAATCCATGGGCCTTCTGATGTATTCTTACAACTGCTTTTATGTAGAGTAGTTCATAAGTGTAATTTCAAAATGTTCCTGTTATTGGTTAACAATATTAAAACCAGTTATAATGTAAATTTCACATTTTCTTCTGCAGTGATACACTTCTGTCATTGCACAAAGTGACTAAATAATTTGTTGGGAAATATCATTGTGCTTTTGGAACATTTAAGAATTTCCCCGAGTATCTGAATTTTCAGTCACAAAGTGACAGATTTGGACACAATAGAGGATATTCCAAAGTACTGATGTAGCTAGCAAGGTAAATGTTTACCAGTACAACGTTTTGTGACTTGTGTTCACTTTTGATAACGAAATAATTGTGCTGCTACAAAACATGTCAGCCCTTCGAGCTGTAGTTGCAGCAGGACCTGTGTCTGACAAAGTGATCCAGCCATTGCCAAAGCAGCAAGTGTATCACACGTCTTCAGCTACATTATACAAATCTGAGATTTATGTTTGAGAAACTCATTGTCTCCCATTTAGAATCAATTGTAAAACATTTACCACAAATTCAGTACTTAGCATTTCCATTACTTGTAAGAAAAAGTGAAAATGCAATGAAATATTCAGCTCTCCTACAACAGTTACATGAACTTTTAAGTTTAAGACTGTTAGGATATTCATTAATTATAGAGAATTGCTTTTTCTTAAAAGGAATTGCTATTGAATGCTCATTGCTGAATGAGATTGATTTGGGAACACATTTCTTTCCTATAGAGGATGTTATGTTATTTTTAAAAGCAAAGAAACAGGTAATTTCCAAGTTTGCTGCTGTAAATAGAAATTCTGTAGAAATGATTTGCCACTTAGAATCGTGTAAACAGTTGCAGACACTGTGTTTAGCTTTCTCTGGACTAAAGTTGCCAGATATACCATTGTTTGACTTAGCAAATTTAAAACATTTTGGAATTACTATGTATCCATATTTTTCACAAATTGTGAGAAATTTATGGAAAAGCTCAATGTCTAATTTAGTCAAACTCCGGGAAGAAAAGCATGTAGGTGGCATTTCACCACTTCAATAAGCATCAAAATGTCACAGGTATGTCTCTTTTGTTAAGATGATCTTTACATTGATGTGTTCTTGAAGATCCACGACTTTTCTATTGTCTTTGTGTACTGTGTTATAAATGATAAATACCCATTACAGTTGCTACTAAAACACCTTCGCATGCGTAATCCTATCGCGCACTCCATGTGGCAGCAATAAGCGGCAACGTCGCCGCTCTCCCCATAGGAAATGTCAATCACTTTCTAGATTGGCGACCAGTATAGATCTAACTGCATGCTCTTTAGATCCAGTGCAGTTTGAACATATTTTGGATAAGTGTATGCATTTGAAAATCCTTATTTTGAAACATATCACAACTGGTGATGATTTTCAGCATATTAGGAAATGTACTGATCTGGAATACTTGTATGTAATTATTAATTTATAGATGAGTCGTATTTATTAAATCTCGATATACTTGTATGTTAGTTATAGTGATATCTCAGATTTGGACACAATGCAGGAAATTCCAAAGTACTGATGTAGCTAGCAAGGTAAATGTTTACCAGTAAAATGTTTTGTGACTATGTGTTCACTTTTGGTAAACAAATGGCAGATAAAGAAATAATTCTGCTGCTACAAAACATGCCAGCACTTCGAGCTGTGGTTGCAGCAGGACCTGTGTCTGACGGTGATCCAGACTTTGTCAAAGCAACAAGTGTGTCACACGTCTTGTACTACATTATGCAAATCTAAGATATATGTATGAGGAACTTATTGTCTCCCATTTAGAAACAATTGTAAAACATTTACCAAAAGTTCAGCACTTAGCATTTCCATTGTAAGAAAAAGTGAAAATGCAATGAAATATTCAGCTCTCATTCATCAATTACATGAACTTTTAAGTTAAGACTGTTCAGATATTCATTAAATATAGTGAATTGCTTTTTCTTAAAAGGAATTGCTGCTGCATGAGATTGATTTGGGAAGACATCTTTCTTATTGAAGATGTTATGTTATTTTTAAAAGCAAAGAAACACTTAATTTCTAATTTGGTGCTAGAAGTCCAAATTCTGTAGAAATGATTTGTTACCGGATATACCATTGTTTGACTTACCAAATTTAAAACATTTTGGAATTACTATGTATCCATAATTTTAACAAATTGTGAGAAATTTACAGAAAAGCACAACGTTAATTTAGTCAAACTAGATCTAACTTCATGCTCTTTAGATGATTCAATGCAGTTTGAAAATACTTATTTTGACATGTTGTCATATGGCAAATGGTGATTTTCAGCATATAAGGAAATGTACTGATCTGGAATACTTGGATGTTTGTACCATTAAGGTCACAGATATGGCATTGGAAATATTTGCTGAAAAATGTACAAAACTGAAATATTGAGTTATCAGTCGGTGTCTTTGTATTAGTGACATTACTTTACAAAGTTTAATGAAGTGCAGGGAACTACAATCTCGAAAACTGAATTTCACAACTTGTCAGAATTTTCATCTTATTGCCCTTCATCTGGCCAAATTTTTAGCTGTAAGCAGATGAAAATTTAAACAAAAGCGCATCGCAGTATGTTCAGAAAATAATACGACTCATCCATAGCCTTCTATAGCTGTAATATTTACAAGTTTCTTGGCATTAATACGTGTTTGTTAACATTTTTAGAAAACAGGTTGGAGAAATGCAAGAAATTTAACAGTTTTGTTAGCAGTGTTACAATTGTTACCATTCATTTAACATCAATTTTAACATCTTTTGGTGAAATTGGGCATCATACAACAGTTACATGAACTTTCAACATGAAGTTTGAGACTGTTAGGAGCTGGATTTAGCCGAGAGCATTGCTTTTTCTTAAAAGGAATTGCTATTGAATGTCCATTGCTGCATGAGATTGATTTAGGAACACATTTCTTTCTTATAGAAGATGTTATTTTATTTTTTAAAAGCAAGGAAACGTGTAATTTCCAAGTTGGCTGCTAGAAGTAGATATCCTATAGAAATGATTCGCCACTTAGAATTCTGTAAACAGTTACACTGTGTTTCATTCTCTGGACAAAAGTTGCCAGATATACCACTGTTTGACTTAACAAAGTTAAAACATCTTAGAATTACTATGTATCCATATTTTCCACAAATTGTGAGAAATTTGTGGAAAAGCACAATGTCTAATGTCTCACTGTATGCTCTTTAAGTCCAGTGCAGTTTGAAAATATTTTGAATAAGTGTATGCAATTGAAAATACTTATTTTGATATGTTGTCGTATCTCAAATTGTGATGATTTTCAGCATATAAGGAAATGTACTGATCTGGAATACTTGGATGTTAGTTATAGTGATATCTCAGATTTGGCAGTGAAAATATTTGCTGAAAAATCTACAAAACTGAAATATTTAAATATCAGCAACTGTCGTGGCATTAGTGAGTATAGTTTACAATCAAAGTATAAACTTGGAAGAAGCATAGGGACAGTGAAGCACAAATTAGTACAAAAGTGAATCGAGAAGATATTGACACATTGCTTCACTCACACTGTTTATTCACAGGACATGTTTCAAGAGCTCTTGCTCTTATCATCAGCTGATACTCGACTCAGTTTACAATTGTAATAGTTTACAATGTTTATACATTGTAATAGTTTACAATGTTTATACATTGTAATAGTTTACAATGTTTAATGAAGTGCAGGGAACTATAAACTTTAAAACTGGATTTAACAAGAAAGACTGGCAAGAACTTTCATCTTATTCTCCTTCATCTGACCAAATTATGTGAGTTATATGTAGAAGCGTGTAGTCATTTAAAGTTACAGTATGTACAGCAACTGCGAGAGCAGATGTCTCATCTACAAGTACATTACTTACAGAATGGAAGTTCCTGGTAAATCCATGGGCCTTCTGATGTATTCTTACAACTGCTTTTATGTAGAGTAGTTAATAAGTGTAATTTCAAAATGTTCCTGTTATTGGTTAACAATATTAAAACCAGTTATAATGTAAATTTCACATTTTCTTCTGCAGTGATACACTTCTGTCATTGCACAAAGTGACTAAATAATTTGTTGGGAAATATCATTGTGCTTTTGGAACATTTAAGAATTTCCCCGAGTATCTGAATGTTCAGTCACAAAGTGACAGATTTGGACACAATAGAGGATATTCCAAAGTACTGATGTAGCTAGCAAGGTAAATGTTTACCAGTACAACGTTTTGTGACTTGTGTTCACTTTTGATAACGAAATAATTGTGCTGCTACAAAACATGGATAAATCTTCTTCCTCCGTCACCCACGTTCAAAATGCCCGCCGTCCCTCTAAGCTTTTTATATTACACTCTCCTACTGTTTTTTTTTTTTTTTTTTTTTTGTCTTCCCTTCTAAAACTCTTTGGACTTTCCCTCTCCTAACGCACCAACCTCTCCACTTTTCCCCCTCGCAGCTAGCCTTGCGCACAACGCCACGACGCAGCTGGCTTCCCTCACCTCTTCGTGTGCAGAGCATCGTTCCTCTCCTAACGCGCCCCTGCCTTCCCCTCTTGTCCTTCTAGGCGTCGTGTGCAAAGCTTGCTAGCCTCGAACGAAAAGCAACGGCGCAACTGAGTTCGAGGGGGTTTGAGATTTTTCACGAGCTATGCCAACGACCGAGCGCTGGGTTGGAGATTTTTCACAAGCAATGAAAACGACCGCAACTTCCTGGGTTGCCTCGTGAAGATATGTATATAAACCCAGGTTTTTGGCGGAAGTTCATCTCATTTTCAGTTGCTGCACGAACCTTTGCTGGTGAGTAATGAAATGTGTAGTGCTTAACGCCCGCTTTTACTACATACGGTACCGCAGGCGATGACACTGATGATACATGAGATGAAGATGGAGTAACGGTGGAATGAGATGGCGGGGGAAACCGGAGGTCCCGGAGAAAACCCGCCCCAGCGCCGTGTTGTCCACCACCGATCTCGCTTTGCGGTCGCCTGGGATCGAACCCGGGCCGCCTTGGTGAGAGCCAAGCGGTCTAACCACTGAGCCACGGCGCGGCCCTAGCTGGTGAGTATCAGAATCTGGACTTAAACTTATTTGCTGTTCTCTCTTCTTGGACTTAAACATTTTTTGCTCCATTTGCATTTGAACTTAGAATTATTTTTGTGCTTGATTTGAAGAACTTAGAATAATTTCATATTTTTCATGTTTTAATCACTTTTTAAAACAGAACTTAGAATAACTTCATATTTTTCGTGTTTTAATCACTTTTTAAAACAGAACTTAGAATAACTTCAATATTTTTCATGTTTTAATCACTTTTTAAAACAGAACTTAGAATAATTTCATATTTTTCATGTTTTAATCACTTTTTAAAACAGAACTTAGAATAATTTCATATTTTTCATGTTTTAATCACTTTTTAAAACAGAACTTAGAATAACTTCAATATTTTTCATGTTTTAATCACTTTTTAAAACAGAACTTATAATAATTTCATATTTTTCATGTTTTAATCACTTTTTAAAACAGAACTTAGAATAACTTCAATATTTTTCATGTTTTAATCACTTTTTAAAACAGAACTTAGAATAATTTCATATTTTTCATGTTTTAATCACTTTTTAAAACAGAACTTAGAATAATTTCATATTTTTCATGTTTTAATCACTTTTTAAAACAGAACTTAGAATAACTTCAATATTTTTCATGTTTTAATCACTTTTTAAAACAGAACTTAGAATAATTTCATATTTTTCATGTTTTAATCACTTTTTAAAACAGAACTTAGAATAATTTCATATTTTTCATGTTTTAATCACTTTTTAAAACAGAACTTAGAATAATTTCATATTTTTCATGTTTTAATCACTTTTTAAAACAGAACTTAGAATAATTTCATATTTTTCATGTTTTAATCACTTTTTAAAACAGAACTTAGAATAATTTCATATTTTTCATGTTTTAATCACTTTTTAAAACAGAACTTAGAATAACTTCAATATTTTTCATGTTTTAATCACTTTTTAAAACAGAACTTATAATAATTTCATATTTTTCATGTTTTAATCACTTTTTAAAACAGAACTTAGAATAACTTCAATATTTTTCATGTTTTAATCACTTTTTAAAACAGAACTTAGAATAATTTCATATTTTTCATGTTTTAATCACTTTTTAAAACAGAACTTAGAATAATTTCATATTTTTCATGTTTTAATCACTTTTTAAAACAGAACTTAGAATAACTTCAATATTTTTCATGTTTTAATCACTTTTTAAAACAGAACTTAGAATAATTTCATATTTTTCATGTTTTAATCACTTTTTAAAACAGAACTTAGAATAATTTCATATTTTTCATGTTTTAATCACTTTTTAAAACAGAACTTAGAATAATTTCATGTTTTAATCACTTTTTAAAACAGAACTTAGAATAATTTCATGTTTTAATCACTTTTTAAAACAGAACTTAGAATAATTTCATATTTTTCATGTTTTAATCACTTTTTAAAACAGAACTTAGAATAATTTCATATTTTTCATGTTTTAATCACTTTTTAAAACAGAACTTAGAATAATTTCATATTTTTCGTGTTTTAATCACTTTTTAAAACAGAACTTAGAATAACTTCAATATTTTTCGTGTTTTAATCACTTTTTAAAACAGAACTTAGAATAACTTCAATATTTTTCATGTTTTAATCACTTTTTAAAACAGAACTTAGAATAATTTCATATTTTTCATGTTTTAATCACTTTTTAAAACAGAACTTAGAATAATTTCATATTTTTCATGTTTTAATCACTTTTTAAAACAGAACTTAGAATAATTTCATATTTTTCATGTTTTAATCACTTTTTAAAACAGAACTTAGAATAATTTCATATTTTTCATGTTTTAATCACTTTTTAAAACAGAACTTAGAATAACTTCAATATTTTTCATGTTTTAATCACTTTTTAAAACAGAACTTATAATAATTTCATATTTTTCATGTTTTAATCACTTTTTAAAACAGAACTTAGAATAACTTCAATATTTTTCATGTTTTAATCACTTTTTAAAACAGAACTTAGAATAATTTCATGTTTTAATCACTTTTTAAAACAGAACTTAGAATAATTTCATATTTTTCATGTTTTAATCACTTTTTAAAACAGAACTTAGAATAATTTCATATTTTTCATGTTTTAATCACTTTTTAAAACAGAACTTAGAATAATTTCATATTTTTCGTGTTTTAATCACTTTTTAAAACAGAACTTAGAATAACTTCAATATTTTTCGTGTTTTAATCACTTTTTAAAACAGAACTTAGAATAACTTCAATATTTTTCATGTTTTAATCACTTTTTAAAACAGAACTTAGAATAATTTCATATTTTTCATGTTTTAATCACTTTTTAAAACAGAACTTAGAATAATTTCATATTTTTCATGTTTTAATCACTTTTTAAAACAGAACTTAGAATAATTTCATATTTTTCATGTTTTAATCACTTTTTAAAACAGAACTTAGAATAATTTCATATTTTTCATGTTTTAATCACTTTTTAAAACAGAACTTAGAATAACTTCAATATTTTTCATGTTTTAATCACTTTTTAAAACAGAACTTATAATAATTTCATATTTTTCATGTTTTAATCACTTTTTAAAACAGAACTTAGAATAACTTCAATATTTTTCATGTTTTAATCACTTTTTAAAACAGAACTTAGAATAATTTCATATTTTTCATGTTTTAATCACTTTTTAAAACAGAACTTAGAATAATTTCATATTTTTCATGTTTTAATCACTTTTTAAAACAGAACTTAGAATAACTTCAATATTTTTCATGTTTTAATCACTTTTTAAAACAGAACTTAGAATAATTTCATATTTTTCATGTTTTAATCACTTTTTAAAACAGAACTTAGAATAATTTCATATTTTTCATGTTTTAATCACTTTTTAAAACAGAACTTAGAATAATTTCATATTTTTCATGTTTTAATCACTTTTTAAAACAGAACTTAGAATAATTTCATATTTTTCATGTTTTAATCACTTTTTAAAACAGAACTTAGAATAATTTCATATTTTTCATGTTTTAATCACTTTTTAAAACAGAACTTAGAATAACTTCAATATTTTTCATGTTTTAATCACTTTTTAAAACAGAACTTATAATAATTTCATATTTTTCATGTTTTAATCACTTTTTAAAACAGAACTTAGAATAACTTCAATATTTTTCATGTTTTAATCACTTTTTAAAACAGAACTTAGAATAATTTCATATTTTTCCTGTTTTAATCACTTTTTAAAACAGAACTTAGAATAATTTCATATTTTTCATGTTTTAATCACTTTTTAAAACAGAACTTAGAATAACTTCAATATTTTTCATGTTTTAATCACTTTTTAAAACAGAACTTAGAATAATTTCATATTTTTCATGTTTTAATCACTTTTTAAAACAGAACTTAGAATAATTTCATATTTTTCATGTTTTAATCACTTTTTAAAACAGAACTTAGAATAATTTCATATTTTTCATGTTTTAATCACTTTTTAAAACAGAACTTAGAATAATTTCATATTTTTCATGTTTTAATCACTTTTTAAAACAGAACTTAGAATAATTTCATATTTTTCATGTTTTAATCACTTTTTAAAACAGAACTTAGAATAATTTCATATTTTTCGTGTTTTAATCACTTTTTAAAACAGAACTTAGAATAACTTCAATATTTTTCGTGTTTTAATCACTTTTTAAAACAGAACTTAGAATAACTTCAATATTTTTCATGTTTTAATCACTTTTTAAAACAGAACTTAGAATAATTTCATATTTTTCGTGTTTTAATCACTTTTTAAAACAGAACTTAGAATAATTTCATATTTTTCGTGTTTTAATCACTTTTTAAAACAGAACTTAGAATAACTTCAATATTTTTCGTGTTTTAATCACTTTTTAAAACAGAACTTAGAATAATTTCATATTTTTCATGTTTTAATCACTTTTTAAAACAGAACTTAGAATAATTTCATGTTTTAATCACTTTTTAAAACAGAACTTAGAATAATTTCATATTTTTCGTGTTTTAATCACTTTTTAAAACAGAACTTAGAATAATTTCATATTTTTCATGTTTTAATCACTTTTTAAAACAGAACTTAGAGTAACTTCAATATTTTTCATGTTTTAATCACTTTTTAAAACAGAACTTAGAATAACTTCAATATTTTTCATGTTTTAATCACTTTTTAAAACAGAACTTAGAATAATTTCATATTTTTCATGTTTTAATCACTTTTTAAAACAGAACTTAGAATAATTTCATATTTTTGACTTTTTAAAACAGAACTTAGAATAATTTCATATTTCTTTCCGTTATTTGTATCGTAACGTAGATTTATTGCCTCTTATTATTTCACTATTAGCCTTCACAACACTTGCATTAAACTATTAAATTTGAATTTTCTATTTTTGTTTTCTTCATTAAATATATATATATTTTTTTTTTTTTTTCATTTTCTTGATTTCTAATTTTTGCTTTCAACTTTTACAGCTCCAACGGAGAATTTTTATCAGCTTTAGCCTTCAAGTTTAAAAGCTCCCAGACATCTAAAAGTAAGTAACCTTCGTTTTATCTGTATGCTTTATATTTGCATGTGCATAAAATTAATTTCAAGCATTCATTGCTCTTTGCAGATGTATGCTGATTGTGTGCCTCCATGCCATTCAATTGCCTGTTTTCTATGTGGTTCCTATATCTGTGCCGGCTACTCTCTTCTTAAAACGCTTAAACCTTCCATGTGCTCCATTTGCGATGTTAAACCATTCACTTTCCATTATGTGTACGCCGAAAACGAGTTGCATGCCATTAAGTGCCCAAAACGTAAAGTTAAATTTTCGTTCTCCTGAATCGGTTGAAGGTAAACCGTTGGATTTAAATCTTCCATTATGGAAACGAAATGTAACTTGCTTAAGGGTGTTTTGTAAAACTCACTCCTTTGGGGATCATGATTGCCTTTGGAATTATTTGTACTGCCAACCCTCCATATTCCTTAGATGTTGCAATAAAACTGTTAAATTCTTCGATGGGGAACTTGATCTTGAACCTCCTCTTTGGTTTTATCACTCTTATGCTCCAAAAATAAATTATCTCTCTGTTTACCCTCATTGGGATATCTCTCAGTATTTAAATCTACATTAAAATTCTCTTTTTTTCATTTTTCTAGGTCTTGTCATGCTATCCAGTTCGTGTGCAACTACTATTTTCAGCAATCTTCATCAGCAATTCCCCTCCTATGATTTAATCCCTACATTCTCTCCCAGCAATCTTCCTCCTCATTGGCCAGCCGTTGCCAAAATTCTTCATTCGCTTGCTTTAAATGACATTCATGCAGTTCTTATTGGGGAATTTTGTGCATCCCTGGACCCTAATTTTGATCTTCTTCCCTCTAGTCTTCACCCTGCATATTCGGTTCCTAATATCTTTATTTTCCTAACGCGGTACAACGATATATCAAATTCCTTTATATCTCATTTTGTTGAACCATGTAGCATTCATGGTTTTCATGGAATAATTGATGTAAGTTTTGTTTTTCAAAATTTATATATTGAATAGATATCGTATGACCAGAATCTTGGGTATAATACATTTTCGCTTTCTTCAGAAAATGTCTCTTTCCGAATTGATTTTCAAGTTTCCATTATGAACGTGTAAGCTTCCCCATTCGCCATTCTATGTGCTGGTTAGATATTACTCTGGATACCTTTTCATGCGTTTCATTACCATTCTTTCGTTTTGCAATTGCAGGCTACTTTAATGCCAAAGGTGCCTTTATTCGCGACCTTTCTACTGCTTCAACGGGTTGGTTCTTCCAAAATGAACAAATTCCCCTCATTAAACAG
This sequence comes from Mantis religiosa, assembly GCA_030765055.1. Classification (NCBI taxonomy): domain Eukaryota; kingdom Metazoa; phylum Arthropoda; class Insecta; order Mantodea; family Mantidae; genus Mantis; species Mantis religiosa. The sequence continues at coordinate 6,081,781 of CM060952.1, forward strand.
CTGTCCAAATTTAATTGCACCTCCAGTTCCTGCTCCTGCTTTCTTTGCAAACCCTCACCTCCTTCGCTAAAGCATCTGGCGTTTGCAGCGCTTCAACGGAATTCAAGATTTTGAAGCTTCTCGCTGTAAGTACTGTGCTTAGTCTTCCTCTTCTTCTTTTAGTTTCTCATCGTCATTTTCTGATTCCTCTTTATTTTTATTTCCTTTCAGATGAATTTCTCAAACAAAGAAGTGGTTTATTGGAACCCCTTAGGGGCTCCTCTACCTGCTGCGTTGGCGCCTGTAGAGAACTCTGATGTGAACATTCACCATATTAAATCCCAAGCTCCGCTGCTTTATTCCATGTGCGACAGCAATTATTGACTGTCGCACACGTCTTAAAATACCCCTTTATCACGAGGTGCAAATCCTTCAGCAACAGGCCCTATGCGAAAAGCAAACTATAGTGACAAGGGTTTTTACAGGAGAGGAGGAATCCTTAATTTCTCAGTCACAAACTTTTCACACAAGTATTTTGTGCTGGACGCAGGGCAGCCGTTAGTTACATTAAGACTCATTAAGTGTCCAAATGCTGCCCTGGTAGAGTCTTGGGACATTTAAGGATTCCTCTATCTCATATATCATGTTATTTTTTCTCTGATAAAAAAAAAATTCATTAAACATTATTCTTCCCATTTAAGGTAGATTTTTTTTATTTTTCCCAAAAGTCGTTTTCTCTCTCCTTTTTCCTTCACAGTATAGTCAGGTTATTTTTTTCTTTATTTCAGCATTAATGTTAAGTTTAAGCGTTACTTACCTTATTTATTTATATCGTATTCAGGTGCTTCTTCAGGCTCTTCGCCGTATCCTGCAGCATAGTTGTCCACATCCAAATCATCCTACCCCTGGCATCCTTTATTAATTTTAGTTAATTGATGGAAATTAATCATTTCTCCACACTAGCCGTATATAGGCTAAGATGTTTGATGGATAGAGTCAACATGAAAAATTCAATGCCATGGCCGGGATTTGAACCACGGATATCCTGGTTTCCGTCCAGTCGCTCTTAGCCTTTGAGCTACCATGGCCAACGCACCGTCCTGACATTAAATTCTCCAGTTGACTCGTATATTTCCCCGGTATACCACTAGGGGCTCTCGCATCCGAGATACACCGTTTGTGGCGACTTACTATTGTAAGTACTTAAGTCCCAGGCTTCGTCATTTAACTCTTATTATTTTAGTTAATTGATGGAAATTAATCATTTCTCCACACTAGCTCATTTCTCCACATGGTAGTTCAAAGGTTAAGAGCAACTGGACGGAAACCAGGAGATCCGTGGTTCAAATCCCGGCCATGGCATTGAATTTTTCATGTTGACTCTATCCATCCTTTATTAAGTTTAGTTATAAGTTGCAACAATATTTCAAATTCTTGCTGCATTTTATTCACATTGTCTCGAATTTTATTCAAATTGTTTGCTAGTATTCCCCTTCCTTTCCTCTATCTCCCTCCTTGTTACCCTCATTTCATTATCCATCTCCCGCATTCTTTCCTCGCAGGCTTCCTTATCTCCTTTTCCTACCTCAACCTCTTTCGTTTTATTCTTCAACTTCCCCTCGCATTCCTTTCTCAACTTCCCCTTCATTACATTCATTTCTTTTTTACACTTGTCTACTGCAGCCTTTCTGATACTGTTCACCGTCACCTTCTTTGCCTCTTCGTTCGAATCCCGTCCTGCACATTCAGAACTTACCCTCAAACTACCTTCGGCACTCCATCTCGAACTGCGTTTCACTCTCCCTGACATTTTTTTCCCTCCAACATCAAGGTTCCATTCCCCGTTCCCGCACTCTCCAAATAAATATACAAAATTATCCGAAAAATAACTATTTACCTCGTTCACTATATTATAGGCCAAAATCAATTCCGTTTCTTCCGGCGTTATCTTCCAATTCAGTTCCAATCCATCCGGAACATTCACCTCCTCCAACAATTTACTGCAATCCAATAATTCCACCCTCACGCTCGCATTCCCTCCGGTATACATTTTTACCGGAGTTCCATAAAATTTACATTTCTCTCCCTTTTTCCGCCCCTTTACGCACTCGCCCCTTTCGTTACCCTCGTAACCCTCCGGACATTCCATTTGCCCCATATCCAGCTGTCCATAATATAATTTCGAACAACGACTCCCTCCCCCGCACTACGTAACCGGGCGCAGGTACTCATAAACATTTCTCAATCCTTTCACGTTCATTATCGTTGAATTAAACCTGCATCCTACTCCCTTCTGATACACGCAAGTACAATTTCCTGCCAATTCGTAATCCTTTCTGCACATAGTCGCATTCTTCAACAACCCCGTCTCATCCACCCTAAATCCACATCGTCCAAAACTAACGCAACTGTCCTCGGCCCTCGCTAACCAAAAGCATGTTATTGCTAACCAAATCAATTGCATTTTGAAAACACTCTGTTCAAATTCCAGCGCCTTTTATACCTCTTCTTTCCTTTCTCAGCAATGGCCGACATCGTGTGCAAGTACCTCGAGGGTTGTCGATGTCTCTTCCCCCTCACCGACGAAGAGCGCACCATCATCGCAAGATTGCCAACTCATCAGCTCCAAAAATGTCCCCCTCTAGATGTTGATCGTGTTTGGAATTCCCTCAATTTGGAGTGCAAAACTTCCTTTGCCAAATTTAAACGTTGCCAAATCCATTGGAACCAACCTTGGATGCGCTCCCACATTGACGGTCCTGCAGCTTTCATTTCCCAATGTTCTTTTTGCACCAAATAAATCTCTTTTTTCCTTTTACGAATGGCTGCCATTATGTGCAAATACCTCAGAGCCGGCTGTACCCTCTGGTCCCTCGACAACCACGAGAGGACCATCATTGCAGATTTAGGTGACTACCTCGTCCATTACCCACCTCAAGATGACAGGGTGTGGCACGAACTCCCTCCCAACTGCAAAGAAATGCTCGACAAATGGACCAGATGCACTGATCACCATCCAAATTATTCATTCATCGGGTGCCGCTCAGATCACAAAGCTTACACTCCTGTTCCTCCCATGTGCCCCCTTCCTCCTTTCCGTATCGACTGCATAGGCTGTTATTGGGACTTTGAAGGTTGGTATCAAATGACGTACGAACGGATTTATTATCCGTATGGCTTGAATTATCAACAGACCTATCATTGCCCCAACAAATACGTCATTCCTAAAAACCAAAATCAATATGTAAAACATTTCCATTCTTAATAAATATATTTCAATTTTTATTACATATACTTTTTCTTATTTCATAGTATCCCTCCGCCTCCGAACTACTTTCTTATTTCATAGTATCCCTACACCTACCTTCTCCTCTCGTTCACTTCGCAACCAGCCGCCGAGCCGTCAACATCTCCGGTAAGTGTGAGTGAATGATGCAGTGCCTGAAAGATGCAGTGAGTGGAGGATGTGCATGGAAGATGCAGTGAGTGGAAGGTGTGCGTGGGAGATTCAAAAAAAAAAAAAGAAGAGACTTCATACCAAACCTACGATCGACTTGTACCTACCAAAGTCAATTGGTATAACTCCGCTCCAAATATCATTTGGTATAACTCCGCTCCAAAAGTCTTTTGGTATAACTGTGGTCCTCATCTAGGTCAAATGGTATAACCCCGGTGGTACAGGTCGATTTCCGGTTTGGTATAAAGTCTCTCCTTACCTTTCACCTCTGAATATCGTAGGGGGAATAGCCACGGCAACGCAGACGCTATGGCCCGAAGACCCTAAGACCCTGCCCGGAAGTGTGTGGCCAATGCACAAAAGTGGAAGAGAAGGAGCGTACCGCAACTGTCAACGTGGTCACGGCAGTGCTTGCGGACGGCTGGGATAGCGCAGGCCTGAGTAGGGAGCATTTGGCGGACGCAGACCTGGGGCCACTCTTGAGAGAAGTGGAGGCAGGAACAAGATCAACCTGGGAGTACGTCACACCAAGGAGCGCCACATACAAGTCGTAGTGTGCCCAATGGCACTTATTGAAGACAAGAGAGGGCGTGCTGTTCCGGGTTTAGCCCAGAGGTTCTACTCCCATTAGTCCTGAACCCGTAGGAAATGGACCCGGGCCTCCTTCGACCAGGGAGTTATCCGAGCTGTCCCAAAGGGCGCTCGGCGTCCTCCGTGAGGCTTTCCATGGGACAAGACCTAGAGACTAACAAGCCCCCCCATCTGGTCCTATGGACTCAAGACGGGATTGAAGTGGATACGCCACTTACGCGCGTCAACACTCAAGGTGAAGAATACCGAAAAACCTCGGTGGGGCCGCCTGGTGATCTAGCACACCTTCTACTAGCTTTGCAGGCTAGTACCCGGGAGAATTAATGGCTTCCCTCAACCCCATCCGAAGACGTACCCGATTCCCACGGGTTTCGGGAACACACTGCCCCCTCGAGTCCATTCCAATCCGAACAACTCCCGAAGGAGGGCTGTTCCGGGTATGGGAATCGCCTGATGGGAAGACGCAGAGAGAACAGTTGGTACTTCCCCGGAGTAAGGTCCCGGAAGTCTTGGATGAAGTGCACGCCGGTACTTCAGGAGGACACCTGGGAGCAAACCGAACGATCGACAAACTCCGACAGCACTACTACTGGCTGAGGCTCCGAGCAGACGCTGAGAGATGATGCCGTCAATGTTATGTGTGCGCGGCGAGTCGCGGCCCCCAAACTAGGAGCCGGGGTCGCATGCGCAGTACAACGTCGGAGCGCCATTCGAAAGGATCGCCGTCGACATAGCTGGACCATTCCCAGTTTCCGACTGTGGCAACAAGTACCTGATGGTGGTCGTGGACTACTTCAGCAAGTGGCCGGAGGTGTATGCCATCCCGAAACAGGAGGCAAAGACAGTCACAGACTGCCTTGTGGAGCAAGTGTTCTGCCGATTTGGGGTGCCGTTAGAGCTACACAGCGACCAGGGCACCAATTTTGAGTCCAACCTGATGAAGGAGGCACTAGAAAGGCTTTGGGTGTGCAACAGTCCTACATCCCCAGTCAGATGACATGGTGGAGAGGTATATCAAGACCTTAGAGGAACACCTGAGGAAGGTCGTGGCCAGCCATCAGCGAGACTGGGACGTCAAGATGCCACTGTTCTTGCTGGCCTTCCGCTCGTGTACACACGACACAACTAGGATGACGCCAACCAGCTTAATGTTTGGCCGAGAGTTACGCCTCCCTTGTGACCTGGCTTTTGGAAGCCCTCTGGAAGCGAAACAGCCAGCGACCGAGTATGTGGAGAACCTGGTGCACCATCTCCACGATATGCATGAGATGGCCCGTCATAACATCCAGAAGGCGAGTGACCGCATTAAGACCCGATACGACGGGCAAGCCAACAGCCAAGGGTTCCAGCAAGGTAACCTGGTCTGGTTGTACCGTCCTACCCGGGCCAAGGGTCGCTGCCCGAAGCTCCAGCAGCCATGGCAAGGACTGTACCGGGTGGTGAAGAGGATTAACGACGTGGTCTACCGCATCCAGAAGGTGACCCGAGGAAAGATGGTGGTACACCTGGATCGTCTGGCCCGCTACGATGGTGTTGTTCGGGACGGCCAGCCCTGAGGAGGGATCAGTGTCCATTGTTGATCGAGGCGGCAAGACATTCAAAGGGACGGGCAGTCAGTGCGGAGATGAAAGCTCGCCGAAACGTCTGACTGAAGTAGACGGATTTCTCGAGAGTTCTAGCCGTTTTGGTTGTTGAAGAAAATTATGGAATGTGAGTAATCTATAAAAAGGCACCCCGCTCGCCAAAATGAGTCAGTCTTAATTGTACTCGTGTGCGCGTGAACAGCTGATGAGCTGTGTCGATGACCTCGCAAGTTGTATTGTGTATGTGACGTAATTCTTGACTGCTGTGTACGAAGTATGTTTCTACGGTGTTTCAAACTTGGACTTTTGATTTCACGAACCCACAAAGTCGCATTAATTAGAAGATAATCATACATAAGCTAATGGAAACAAAAGGTGTATTTGTTTTAAAATGAATAAGTTAGTAAATTTCAATTAAATGGAATATGAATAAAATTGACAGCATCACAAACAATTGGTTTAAGGCGAATAAAGTCACATTAAATATTGACAAAACTAAGGTCTTGAGTATTACACAAATATAAATATTTGTAACCAAAAACTTCACTTATCTTAAGAAAATGGTGTCAATTCTTCTTTGTAATGGTGATCGATTTCAAAAAGAGATTGTTTTCATCGTCAGTCCATCAATAAACTTCTTAGTCAAGGATTCCGGTTACTACGGTTTCTAGATAATAAGGTCTTGAGGTTTGAGGAAAATCTTTCTGTACACATAGGCATTGATAAGGCTGTGCTCAACCAGACTTCACTCATTAAATTCTTGGGTTTGCAGAAATCTTAATTGGAAATCTCATATAGAGAGTATCATACCAAAGTTGAGATTGACTACTTTTATACTCTGCGTATTTTTACTCTACGAGTATAATGAAATATGATTTCACATTGTGGTGTAACGCGGTGGAAAGTAAGCGGGTTAAAGTATTACAGAAGAAGGCCATCAGAGTGACATGTTACAGCTCTCATGTAAGGGTCTGTTTTCAAAGGCTGAATATTTTAACACTTCTTTGTGAATATATATTTATACTTTTTTTGTTTCTATATCAAAACTCAAGAGTACTTTACACAAAATGTGAATATTCATAGAATAAATACTACACAAAGAATGGACTTACACAAACCCAGTGACAGATTGACTTGTTTCCAGAAAGGAATACATTATGAACACGTCACAATATTCAATGCATTTCCAAAATACTTAAAATTACTATCTTCAGGGAAAATGGCAAAGTACGAGGGCTATCCAGAAAGTAGATTACGTTTTGGAATAAAAAGTAAACAAAGTATAGGAAACAAATTTTATTATATACAGATGAAAGCCACACTCAAATACTACTTTTCGACATAGTCACCATTCAAATTAAGGCATTTATCGTAGCGATGTACGAGCTTGGAAATTCCTTCGTCGAAAAATTCGGCCGCCTGCGCCTTCAACCACTTCGTTACCTCTTCTTGCAGCTGTGCGTCGTCATCAAAACGCTGCATAGCCAGCCACTTCTTCATTGCTGGGAATAGGTGGAAGTCGCTCGTTGCCAGGTCGGCACTGTACGGCGGATGAGGAAACAACTCCCACTTAAAAGATTCAAGAACTTCACGAGTGACATTTGCCGTGTGGGGCCGGGCGTTGTCGTGAATCAACAAGATCTTAGAGCTCAACATTCCTCTGCGCTTGTTTTGAATGGCTCTTCTGAGTTTTTGGAGAGTTTGGCAATACCTTTGAGAGTTTATTGTAGTGCCTCTTTCCAGGAAGTCCACCAAAATCACACCTTTTCTGTCCCAAAAAACAGTCGCCATCATCTTCCTTGCCGACATTGTTTGCATGCATTTCTTGGGTTTTTGGGGAGAACTTGTGTGCCCCCACTACATTGATTGCAATTTCGTTTCACAGTTCACGTGTTTCACCCATGTTTCGTCACCAGTAACGGTGCGATCGAGTAAAGAGTCACCATCCTTATGGTAAACGTCCAAAAAGTTCAACGCTGCAGCCATTCGCTGATTTTTGTGGTCCTCTGTCAAGATTTTTGGAATCCATCTTGCACAAAACTTGTGGTAACCAAGCTTTTCGCTGATGATTTCGTGCAACAAACTTCGCGAAATTTGTGGAAAACTCAAAGAAAGTTCCGTTATTGTGAACCTTCGATTTTCACGGACTTTAGCGTCGACTTTTTCGACAAGTTCGGCAGTCACTATGCTGGGTCTCCCACTTCGATCTTCGTCGTGAACATTGGTTCGGCCATTTTTAAATCTGATGACCCACTGACGCACTCCACCTTCAGTGATAATGTTGTCCCCATACACTTCACAAAGCTGCCGATAGATTTCTATCGGTTTACAGTTTTTTGCAGTCAGAAACCTTATTACTGCACGCAGCTCGCGGGATTTTCAATTAACGCAGACATTTCAAACCGTCACAGTATCTGAACGGAGCACAGCACGAACCTCTCACTAGCACGGCTAGATGCCGACTGAGCTGCGCAACGCTCTGACCCCAAGATGGCCGCGCTAGCTCCGGCCCTAGCGGAAACAGACGAAAACGTAATCTACTTTCTGGATAGCCCTCGTATAAACCTGCAGCAAACTTTACTACTTGGTACAGGAATTTATTGATTACTGTTTAAGTGTCGTGTGGTATAAAGGGAATGTCATGTATCGTGTTGCTTCACTTTTAAATCTAATTTCCTTTCCGTTTTTTAATCTTGTATGTTGATTAGACGCTGTACTCGGGTATATTGGTGATGAGTAATTACAGGTACGTATTTAAGGGGGGGGGTCCAGGGGATCCGGACCCCCCCCCCCAAATGAATTGTCATTCCGAACCTTTAATAAATAAATAGTTGAAATAAAACTAAGTTTAAAATGAATTGAAAAAGTTTATTTAAGTTTCTCTTCTTAACATCTCTATTCACTGTACAAAACAAGGCCGCCTAGTGCAATGAAAACTCTTAATAGGTAGATAGAGTCAACATGAAAAATTCAATGTGACGGCCGGGATTTGAACCACGGATCTCCTGGTTTTCGTCCACTCGCTGTTACTCTATTTGACTCGTATATTTCCCCGGTAAAACACTAGAGGCTCTCGCATCCGAGATACACCGTTTGTGGCGACTTAACATTGTAAGTATTTACATTGTAAGTATTACTGTGATGAAGCCTGATGAAGCGAGGCTTCATCACAGTAGTACTTACAATGCAAGAACTTGCAATTATAAGTCGCCACAAACGGTGTACCTGGAATGCGAGAGCCCCTAGTGGTTTACCGGGGAAATATACGAGTCAAATGAAGAATTGAATGTCATGACAGCAAGTTGGCCAGGGTAGCTCAATGGGTAAGAGCGACTGGACGGAAATCAGGATATCCGTGGTTCAAATCCCGGCCGTGGCATTGAATTTTTCATGTTGACTCTATCAATGATAAACCTTAGCCTATTGTCGCCCTGGCGGTAGACTCGCGAAGCCGAAGCCGAAGCCGAAGCCGGTGGAGATTCGGAAAACTTCGGAACCAATCGTTACCGGTAGCGACAGACAGTTGAATGTAGAGTTAGGTAAAATAAACAGTTTAAGCTTCTAGCAATTTTCTAATAGTGAACAGTGTATTTCGTGGAGAATAAAGTGTAGTTTTTGTGTTTTGTAACCTCGTTTTATCATTTCACGAACCTACAAAGTCACACTATGTACGGCTAGTGTGAAGAAATGATTAATTTCCATCAATTAACTAAAATCTTAATAAGTAATTTTATAAAAAAAATAATAAATAGTTTCACAAGAAATAAACATTTCTGAGAAAAATATTAGCCACAAATGACTAAATGATCAAATAAATTTGAAACTGTGACTCTTTCTTTTGTTCCCGACTGTGCACCTCTTGCTTGTCCTCAGGACTGTTCTCAGACTGAGTTATTTAAACTGAAACAAGGGTTATTGACTAAAGTGAGTGAATATCTTCTTTTGGATGGAAGAACTTTCGTCAATTTTCTGTTCTCAGAAACATGTCTATTGATTACGATTAAAATGCCGCATGTTTGAGACACGACAATTTTGAATTTTGGGGGAAAACGCGATAAACACCTCTTTAATTTCCACGATTATTTAACTAAGAAACGAGGTTATCATAGATAAAAACATCAGGTTAAAAGAGAACGTGGAGCTCATAAAATACGCAACTCCCGCAATTTCTACTTCCCTCGTATCAGCTATTTTAAAAAACATCTCATCATATATAACAATTGTTATGCACATTTAACAGTCTCAAAATTGCTCGTTGCATAATTTCATAAGAAACCTAGTATTTTATTTATTTATTTTTAATACTTTAACGCCCTTTAACTGGAGAATCATATTGGGCAGTAAATGAAACGGGTGATACCATCACATCAGTCTAGAGCGACTAGAACATAAGATTTACCCGACAATCGTCTTATTAAGATAAGGGAATGCCCTGTAAAAAGTCCTATTGAGAAAACTATCTTGATCTCGATTGGATATCGCTTCTGCGGTGCCCAACTTGCGTTCATATGAGCAAAGGTGGATTTTTTTCACTCCACCCCACCTCCTCATGAAAGCATTTCCCTTTTTCTCGCTCTCTCTACATAATGGAACGTTGCGTCTTATATTCGCAGACAGTGGGTGGAGGTAAACCCTCCTTCCCCTTACGTGGCAAGGTTGGCCAAGATCTCTTCACTGGGAGTCAGACACGCTACCACCAAACAATGGAGGCGGGCTCCAGTTGAAATCATTTATAACCAAACAGTTTGCCTGATGACGATACGCAATGGAGCAATCGTGCTTTATAAGAGTTGCGAAATTGTGAGAACCAGAGAGACTCATGTCAGTGTACGGGAGTACGGGATCAATGTTTATTGCCTCTACCACGTTCTTAGTAAGCACAAACGTGTTACATTCCATTTAAAAAGTTGATATTGAGATGTCATCAGGAATGCAAGTTTTGAGGACACCAGAACAGGGGGAAAGAAACTTTAATGTCTGCGCGCGCGCTCCAGAACCCAAATATTGGAGGAATATACAATGTAGGATTTAATTTGGTTATCTTTCAAAGATGCGAAACGAAAACTTTCAATAAAATCGTCCGAAAATGGCTTCAATAATTTGAATTTAAACACTACATATTTAAGATAGCTGCATAACAAATAGAATGCCTATTGTGAATTTTCTGAGGATAAACCCTGAAGTTTGCTTTACTGGAAGTGAAGTCTGTATAACTATCCTAAACCTAACAGATAAACGAAAAGTTACTGCACAAGTAACTCGTTAAAATACACAAATAATGTCAATTATAATAATGTATTGCAAAGTTAACTAATTCCGATATATTATTTGTTAGTGATTAAAATTCTCAGATACTTACTTAAAGGTGTGTAATTTTTAGCTTCTAAGATCCTATTCCCTTTTTCATTCAAGGAGAACTAATACTTCAAATGCATCAATTAATGGTTCGTTTTTAAATATCTGATTGCTGCTTATATCACTTTATCCCAGGTATAAGAACAAAAGTGTGCAATTAAAGGTCTTTCTATAGACTTTATCCAAAGAAACAAGACAAAAACAAGCTTTTCTGAGAACAATTTGTAGAAGATTGGGTGGAGAAAGTAATGTGAATGTAATATATTACATCTTTTTTTAGTTTTACTAACATGATAAAAATACGTCCCTGATTAATTATTAAAAGCAAATAATTCAACGTAGATTTTTGGACCCCCCCCCCCCCCCGGAAATTGACTTCTGAATACGTGCCTGAGTATAATATTGTGATGGTGGCGATGGCGGTGGTTAAAATATTTTCTTCTCTCAGTAAAATGTTACAGATGTTACATGTTTGGTAGTAATAATAAAGACAAAATAGAAAAAAAACTGATGTATGGTGGTGTTAGTTAAAATTACTAGTATTTAAATTTATTTGGTAAGGTTATTTGCTGCATGACGTGTTCCAATGCCCTAGAGCGCGCTCGGTGATGGGACCCAACAATAAACAATCACATATTTCTGTGCTATGTGTGTTTCTTTATTTAAGTAGCCGTTGCCTGATTCAAATCTCGGTATAACTGTGTTTAGCTCTGAGATTTTCCCATGTGCTGGAAGACTCTGAACTCACTTCATAAGAGCTAACAGGTCAAAGAACGTTTAATCTTAATATTTCTATTAACAAGAGATACATAGAACAAATAGGGGCAGTTTGGTGAAGAGTGAGAAGAAAAAGACATGTGACTGTAATATTTCTGATCGTATATTTAATAACTGCGATTCCTTGCAGCACATTACGTAACATAGCGGGAGTTTTCCCGGTAATGTGTGATGCGCATTTCACAACATTGCCTGTTTGGGAGTATTTAAAACATGGACGTAACCAGTTTTGTTTCAGTCAGCTGTGTGGCGAGGTGCTGCGAGTTACCCAAGTCGAGGAAATTGTATACACGAGTCACTCTATTTGCTTTTATTTTAAACTGAAAACCATTTGTCATTCATAACACTTTTATCA